>JALGQJ010000006.1:36915874-37420438 GCA_023055345.1 Quercus wislizeni | reverse complement strand
GTGGGATTCATGTAAGGGTAGGATAGTGAGTGAGAGAGTGTAAAGAAATGTTCAAAATAGTGCAAAGAAGCAGGGACTCGCGACTGGATCTCGCGGGTGGCTCGCGGCTGCAAGCCGCCAAATGATGAACACGTGCCAAGCATGTTAAAAGTAGAAGTGTCATGTCAGCTGGAGCACTATAGGACAAAAAGTACAGACTGGCCGTTTAGTTACCTCGCAACTGGAACTCGTGACTCAGTCAAGCCTCGAGTTCAAGCCGCCAGCCAGCTCTGTTTTGAAAAACCTGACTCTTCGCATTCTATTCTCTCTAGTATAAATACCCCTTATATCCATGAAATGTAGAGAGCTTTCAGAGAGAATTTTAAGAGAGAAACCCTAGAGAAAAACAAGATTGACTCATCCATAATCTTCACATAGAGACTCTTCAAATCTCTCTACTCTCTTCCTCTCCATTGCTACATCCTTGAGAGGTTCTTGACCAATCCTTTTCTCACCATACTTTTCTCACCATATCCACATCTGTGAGAAGGCTTTTTGGTGCTTTGGGAAGCAATTAGGAAGGGACCAATTAATATTGGTTGATGTTATGGGCTATAGTGGAATCTGGTAAGCTAGAAAAGACAAACGTTCGGCACAACCTCATTGGAGCAAGAATCTTGAAGGGCTTAGGTACACTGGGTAGATTAAGCTTGGAGGGTCTATTGCTGTTCATATATCCCAACTACATTTTCTAGTGGATTATTGACAGCTTGGAGGGCGGTGGAAAGGTTTTATGCCGAGAGTTTCAGTTTCCTCTTCGATAATACATCGTTGTGTTGTCCTTGTGTTTGCATCTCTCTTCCCCTAATTTTTACCATTTAATTTCTGTTGTGGATGTGATTTTAATTGGTTTAGATTGTTTATCAATTCTATGATTAGCTTATGTTCATTTTCCGCACATATATTGTTTGACATTAAGTTTGAATTGGTAATTTGTAAATTGGGGGTCTAAACGTTCAAGGGTGTTTTATACACATATTGAACTTTCACAATGTTTGGTTAATGATTTATGTTTTTGCAATGCCTAAGAAAAGTAAAATAACATGTTGCTTGATGAGTTATGAAGAGTTTGACATGATCTTGAAATTCTAGTTGGATGCACTGAGTTGAGTTTCACAAAAATGAACATTTATTCAAGCATTTATGAAATATTTTGATGTTTGATTATTGACTAAGAGTGAAAATTTTGAGGTATAGATGTTGAATGTTTGGAAGAACTTTATTTTGAAATTGGATTTCTTGCTTTTGAAAGTTGAGAATGTAGTTTGAAAATGAGAATTTGAGGGGCCTGATTGGTAGGAGAATTTTTGTTTTTGTTTTCAAATTAGTATAAAAACAATTTTCAAAAAATTGAACTAGAAACTAGTTTTCAGATAATAATTTTTATATTTTACATGTTTGGCTCCCACTTTTAAAAACAATTTTCAAAATACTAAAAACAAAAATAATTGTTTGGAAACCATTTCTATTTTTGAGATTAAAAAAAAAATATATTTACAAAAAGTAACGTGTAGAATCTATAGAATACCTTTTTCTTTTCTTTTTCCTTTTTTTTTTTTTGTAGATAATGATAAGAGAATTGAGCTCATCATTTTTAATTTTATTTTTGTAATGATAAGTTTCAAATTTGAAGTATGAGAATTCTTTTTGTGATAAAGAAAAACTCCGAAATTTAAAAGATAAAAGATTTTGGACAAATATGTGGGGTCCATTATTTTCAATCTATTTACAATTATGTCATTAAAAACATTTTCTCTATCCTAAAAATATCCCCTAAGTCGTTTTCAAAATCCTGTTTTAAATCAGGAAAATAGGATACTGTTTTTTGAAAACTATATTTAGAAAATATTAGCCAAATAATAAATTCAAGTGTGGGACTCACCATTTTATGGATTGTAAAACAAAAAATTATATTTAAATACTCTTACCAAACAACCCCTGAGAGTTCATTGAATCATGTTTGAGAATGAGAATTGAATTATGTTAAGTTTGAACGTTCGAGAATGTGGTTGCTTGTGGACAAGTATTTTTTATTTGTTTGTAGAGTTTTTGTTAATTGTTCAAAATGATTAAAATATTTAGAGTTTGGATTGGGCTTTGGGAAAAAAAATTTGAGTGTCTTTGTTCTTGTCTTTGGGAATGGATTGGACTTTTAACTTAAAAGCAAACTTCTCTTTTAGGAGAATGGTCTCAAACTAGGGGCTCAATGTTCCCTATTTGAAATGATTGGATTTTGAAAATGGGTTTAAATTCCTTATTATTTGAAATGGTTTAGATTTTTGCTAAAATTTGAGATGTTGGTTATTTTAATATTTGATTTTTCTAGTATTTGGCTATGTATGTTTTGAGAAATGATGTGTGTGTGTTTTTTTGGTAAAAAATTGAGTTACATAACACAAACTCCACTTCGAATGAGATCACAAACCCTTCATAAAAAATACAAAACTCTTATTTTTAGGTAGATAAAAAATACAAAATTAAATTTCGGCAAACAAAATTCTTCTACACCAAAAAAAACTCAACCAATCAATCAAGTCAAAATATAAATTCAAGACAACTCTCGATCAACAAGTCTCTACTTTTCATCAAATTTCATCAAACAATATTCCTTCTTTGGTGTGATAGCTCCGTGCCAATAAAGAAAGCTCTAACAATACAAGACAACCATCATTTTTACAACCAAAGGCAAACTTGTGCACCTCTATCTCTAATCAATTTTGTACTTACACCAAGCATTACATCCATACCATAATTAATCTTAATTTGAGAATTACCAAATCAAACTGTGTTAATAATTTTGACCCCAAATTTATTTTAGGCTTAATCAATATTAAGCTAATCTAACAATTAAAACCAATTTTAAGTGATTGACCACTTGAAATAAGCATGGACGACACTAAATATTGCATGGGTAAGCATCTAAAATGAACAACCATAGAAAATTAAAGGAACAATACCACAAAAATAACACTTAATATGTTATTAAAGAGGAAAACTTGAGAACCTGACAAAAAAACCTCTTCGCAAAATCATTAACAATCCACTAGAGTAAATAGTTGTAGTGTGTAATACGTACAAAACACTCCAAGTCTAGTAGTATTTATGTACATAAGCCCTTCAAGCTCCTCCTAGCAATCAACTCCATGAGTCCATTCTTCACTCTAGCCTCTTCAAGCCTCCTTGACTGATTTGTGGTAGCTCCAATGATTCTTAAAGCTCCAAATAATAGACACAACTCATCAATCAATCAATCTATATATATATATATATATATATATATATATATATATATATATATATATATATATATATAAGCAGAGACTTTATGAGGGAGTACATGAGCTCCTGCCATGTGGTGCTCTAAACTTCCATTTAGTCTTTTTAACCTTTTTTCAATAAGTTTTTTAACTGTTAATAGATTAGAGTAACTTATTTTTACTGTTATATTCAATATGGGCTGAGCTTGACAATTAGACCAAATGTAATTCTCTAAAAAAAAATCACTACCTTTTAAAAATAGACCAAAATTATGAAAGACCCAAGCCCAAACCTTATAACCCTTGTCCGAACTCTCCACCCACGTGTAGATCAAAGGCTAAAGGGTCTGACCCTCCCCACACACGTGTATATCAAAGCTTAAAGGTAGATCAAAACTTAAAGCTCTAACTCTCCCCACACACGTGTAGATCAAAGCTTAAATGTCTGACCCTCCCCATCATGTATGGATCAAAGTCTTAAAGTTCTGACCCTCCCTACCCATGTGTACATCAAAGCCTATTTTTACCCACAAACTCTCTTTTTCCTCTTCACATGTAGATGGAGCCCAGCCACTTATAAACTCTCTTCTTCCTTCCCACGGATAGATGCACACTACAATGACATGTATCCCTTTACTCAAGCACAAAACATTGACATGTAGCAAAATCCTCAGTAAAACTTGGGTGATATGGACTAATAATGCTCAGTGGCAAATTTCAATTTGTTTATAGTTTTTTTTTTATCGGTAAAGTTATTTAATGGTATGATGAAAGTCTAATACCATAATTAAATCACTATTAGTGGAAATATATATTTATGGCAAAATCTAGAAGAGAGATTTGAATGGACAAATCATGGGCTGGTTATATAATACCATAATTAATTAAACCACTTATTCTTAAAAGAATAATTTTAATTCCTCATTATGACCTATTACTATTAGTGAACATATATATTTATAAGGGATAAAACCTATTTTCGTCCCTACATTTTCACGCGATTCCCACTTTAGTCCCTAACTTTTTTTTTCACCGCTTTTAGTCCCTAAAATAAAAAAAACGATCTCATTTTTGTCCCTATCGTCAGTGCCCTAACGGCGAAGTCCTATGTGGCAAACGGAACAACCTACTAGCTGACGTGACGCTGACGTGACGCTAATGTGGCGATTAAAATATTATTAAAACATATTTTTTTGGTATTTTTATATGCCACGTCAGCATTTTAATTTTTTTTTAAAAGCCATGTCAGAAAATTTAAACCAAAAAAGAAAATATATTAAAAAAGAAAATTTAAATTTAAACAAAACTAATTTTAAAATTTTTAGTTTTAAACTTTTTTTTTTTTTTTCCAGAAGGGTTTACAGCCGCACCATTCTTTACTCCTCAACAGTCAATACCAAAGGCTCTCTTCTACCGACCCCATCTCTCAAATCCTAACCATTCCCAAGTCCTTCAATGGCCTCTGCAAACCCCTCAAATTCCAACCCTCTTGCTCCATTTCTTTCACTTCTCGTTCTCACTCGCGACGCAGCAGTAGCTTCGTTTTCAATGCCTCTCGCTCAAACAAGCTCTATCTCTTGGTTCAAGCTCTCTCATCTTCTCGGTTCAAGCCACCGCCACTGCCTTTGATGGTCGAAGCCCAAGATCACGGGCTAAACACGATGATGCCACCGACAGTCGAAAACCCAAATCTTCCATCTTCTTATTTCAATCTCTTGATGTCTAGTTCGTTCTCTTTCTAACTCATCATCTTTGTCTCTCTCTTTAATCCCATGGCCAATCGCTACTGATTGGGTGGTCTATTGGTCCAGATCTGAAAAGAGAGGGAAGCATAGAGGATCAAGGTTTCCTTCTGGGTTTGTTGAGGATCTGTGGTTTGACGATGTAATTTATGGATTTTGGGTTGATGATTGGGTTTTCTCTAGGGGTTGTTGATGATTTACTGGTTTTGGAGAGAACGTGGAGTTGTTTGTTTTTATGGGTTTTTTTGTGTGTTTGTTTCTGAAGAAAAATACTGGGTTTATGGGCCTGTTAGAGATTGAATTGGTTACTGGGTTTATGGGTTAATTTCTTCGATTTATTTATGGTTTGGTTTGGTTTCTTGGATTTATTTCTTGTTTTTCTAGATTTGATGGAGTAGATTTGGTTGCTGGATTTGGATTTGGGGTTTGCTGGAGATTTGATGAAGAACACGAAGAACAACTTCAGTTTTTATGAAAAATAATGAAAGTAAAAAAAATAAAAAAATTTAAGTTTTGTTTTTTAATATATTTTCTTTTTTGGTTTAAATTTTCTGACATGGCTTTTAAAAAAAAAAATTAAAATGCTGACGTGGCATATAAAAATGCCAAAAAAATATGTTTTAATAATATTTTAATCGCCACATCAGCGCCACATCAGCGCCACGTTAGCGTCACGTCAGCTAGTAGGTTGTTCCGTTTGCCACATAGGATTTTGCCGTTAGGGCACTGACGGTAGGGACAAAAACGAGATCGTTTTTTTGATTTTAGGGACTAAAAGCGGTGAAAAAAAAAGTTAGGGACCAAAGTGGGAATCACGTGAAAATGTAGGGATGAAAATATGTTTTATCCCTATTTATAATTTATGGCAAAATATAGAAGAGATAGTCAAATAGACAATTGTATGGATACTCAAAGAAGTCAAAAAGAAAATGTGTAAATCAATTGGATAGTGAAATAAAAATGGTAAGTGGTCAATTAATTGTATACCAATATTTAAGTTACATTAGCATACAAGCATACATGTTTTTTTTTTTTTTTTTTTTTTTTTGAGGGAAAACAAGCATACACGGTTGATATAGTCGTCCTCCTAAAAAACATATAAAATAAAATAAACTCCATATGTGTTAGCACAATAAACACATGACTCATTGAGTTATATATCCCATTTTCCATTTGTTATTTTCCCCTTACTAATATGCATCCTCAATGTCTTAATCTTCTTCAACTTTTGGCTTTCTCTGTGTTCTTTATCCCTACATTAAGGCCTCCGTGGGTCACTACTTGAAAAATTATAAAGCCAATATCAATTTCTCACATTGGCAGTAGCCTTGTGTTCAATAGCTGATTGTTCTTTATCCATTGCCAAGGTAAGTTTTCATGAACCAAGAATAAGGAAAAGTTTTGTTACTTCAGTCATTTGTATTCCAAATTTCGTAACTATTCAATGAATATAGTATTATTCTCAATCTTATAGTTATCATGCTACTTTGAAATTAAAATTGAAGGTTAGCAATAGTGTGATAAAAAGAAAAACTCAAAAAAAAAAAAAAAAAAAAAAAAAAAAAAAAAAAAAAGGTGAGCAACTGACTAATAGATATTGACATCTGGAAAAGAGTAACGTGGATAAAATTTCAAGTGAAATTGCATTTGCTTTTAGTTTTTTTTTTTTTTGAAACACATTTGCTTTTAGTTGAATATGTATATATATATATATATATATATATATATATATATATTATAGAAATGATTAATGATATTGCTCTCCATTGATTGATGTAGACTTTTTCCTTCAAGTTTGAATATATCACTTCATTATACATATACTTAACTTTCTAATCTCAATTTATGTAAGTTTGCAATTGTTCCATTTGTGATGACTATCACCTTAGATTTCCCATGTTCATGGCTCTTTGTTTGGATTTATTGTAAATAACTTAAATAAAATTCGCCAAAGTTATTTATTGTCTAAAACCACTATTAGTCATTTCTAGCACTTATTATATCCATACTAGAAGTGCATCCCAAAAGGCTTTGTTTATGTCTTTGTATTTGTTATTCGTCTTTGACTCTATATATTAATTGGTGTAGGGATTACTTTGGTCAAGAATGAGTTGTGGACTACTGAGGATCTTTTAATTTTCAAAAAATTATTGGGTTTGGTTTTTCACTTTTTCATTCTTAATCAAATTGGAACTTGCCACATAATATTATTAGTCCATATCACCCCAAATTTATTGAGAATTTTACTACATGTTAATTTTTTATGCTTTAGTAATGGTACATGTTGCATGATTTTGTGCATCAACCAGTTTGTGACCAACTTTTATAATATAATTTACAATAGATAAATAATGAGATATTATCAATTCATAACAACCTTGAATTGATTTGTACAATTTTCAATATTAAATAGTATAAAATTGAGATTAAACTAGAAGCATAAATTAATGCAACATTTTATATATATATATATATATATATATATATATATATATATATATATGTGTGTGTGTGTTTTTGTTGATGAATTAATATATGATATTACTATATTTTTTTTGTCATTACTTATTTATTTTATTAGTCTAAATAACTTAAACCAAATATATATAGTATATAAATTGACATTAATAAAATACCATGCATTTCATAGTTTAAAAACTATATCTAATCTACATATATAATAATAGGTGAAATTGAGAGAAAATCCAATTAGATTTCAATTGAATTCTTAATTTTGCATTATGTGTCTTTTTTCTTTTTTCTTTATTTTGGTGGGTTAAGCGAGTTAATTGGATTCTCAATTTTGTACCATGTATCCTATCTGAATTTTTAAAATTTTTGTGCCAAAATAAATAATACATTAACACCTAATACAAAAATCAAGAAGACCACAAAAATAACATAAACAAGAACATTTCACATGGACACTTCTATGTAGACTCTCAAGCTCCTCTTTCTCTATCTCTCTATTAAATGTTTCTCTAAATATAATCTCAACCCCTAACCACTTGCTACTATCGGCAAACAACTCTTAACAACACACCAGTAACCCCACAATACACAAAAAACATATTTGTGAGTAAACTTACAGCCCCTTTTTTATTCATATTCATTGACTTATGAAACATTGTCAATTCCTTTTCTCACATATTTTTTTTACAATTAACAATTCTTTTGCTTCAAAACTAACCATTGAATTTAACAATATCAATATTCAAATGTATAAATGAAACTTAAATCCCTTATGAGGATTAAAATAAGCAACCATACGAATTTAAAAAATATGGCTTTTGGAAACAATACTTTATTATAATGCTATTTGGAGATTTTATTTATTATTAATTTTGTTGTTGTCATATGCCTTTTTTGTTTTGGGTTGCATCTCAACAATAAACAAAGTCAATAATCCAATTATTTGTGGTAAGAACATAAGAGTATGATTGGGCAAGACCAATAGTTCTTTTTCTTCCAAGTCCAATGTACATGACTTATTTTTTGGAGACACTAAGCTGAAAGTGATGTTTCTTGAAATTTTTCATATTGCATAAGATAAGATCTATAATGAAAAAATATATATAATTGAATTCAATTATACAATTAGTAACAATGACCAGACTTTAATACAAGTTTTTTATACAGTTAGGTAGATGAGATTTATCGATTAAAAATTTAAAATATATTTAGTTTCTCAATAGGTAAATATAGAGAGATAGTATTTACTTAGATCCAATATGGGGGATGGCACTCAAAAGCGGTAAATATTCATCAATAGTTAAAATATATCAATCCATATGAGTGTTGTTACTTATCTTTGAAAAGATCATATCCAAAAACAAACAAACCAAAAAAATAGGAAAATTATAAATTCAGTCTATTTTCAAAGAAATTTGTTTAGTTTACGGGCTTTTATAATAGGTTTTTTCTATTTTTTTCATAGTTTGTAATGCTCTTCAAAGTATATACTTAGTTATGTGTGACTTTTAATGAAGTTAAGCATTGCTAGAAATAATGGTATCATATAGCAGAAAATATAGTGGAACAAATGAAAGTTCTCAATGAAAGTTATTTATTTGTCTTAATTCATGAGAAAATTTTGGTTTGGAAGATTCACATATGAATGAATATGGAAATATTTCATATGAGAATCATATAGCATAATATAATAGTGGGTGAATGCAATGGTTGAGAGAGAAAATACTTTAAAGTTTGATTTGTGAGCTAGAGGATAATAGTGGGTGCATGTCATTTGATAATTATATCTTTGACCTTAAGTTTCGCAAATCAAATGTACTTAACCTTGACTCTTGAGGCATTGTCATTGTCCATAGTTCAAGGCAAGCTCTGAGTTTTAAATTTTTTAAGACAAAACTTTTTCTCCTGAATGTTATCATTCATGGTCATTTTATGTCATGTTGAACTTGATATCAGAATCATGTATGAAGCATAGCTCCTACATGCACCCATGGAATGTGGCTTATAGTGTAACTTATTCTCCTTCTCATAAAAAGTGAATACTAAGGTCCTTATTCAAGTGGAAGCCAAAGCTTTTTTGTGGAAAGTGGAATTAGCAGGTCAAAAGTAACTTTAGAATGTTGTAATTGAGGATAATTTCAAAATTTGAGTTGAGGTAGTGACCAATAGATCCAAATTAGTGCACTAGAGAACTCTTAATTTTGTTGTTGAAGTCAGATTGCTATATGCAAGATTTGTCCAACTGGAGTTTAATTGGGTTCATAAGAATGCTAACAAAGCTACACGTCTTAGCAAGATGGTCTTTGTCGAACTCTTTTCCAAGTTATTTTGGTGAAGGGATTGGTCCCTTAGGAAATGTTGTCTTGGCATGACTAATTCTATTTTTACATTTATTATTATAAATGTTAATTTCAATTTGTTTTTTTGATTCATAATCAATAAGCAAACAATTTATATATATATATATATATATATATATATGAGATTGGTTCAAGTTATACCTGGTGTAACTTTTATAAACTTACACCTTTTTTACACCGTAGATTTCTAAGAAATCTAATGGTTAAAAAAACTCTCATTAAATACTATTGTTTTCTATCTTATTACCTAATTAATACTAGCATTCTCTCTCTTTTTCTCTCTCCTTATTTATTACTTTCCACCATATAATATTTTCTACAACACAATCTAACAAAAAAAATTGAAAAATAATCCCATAACAAGAGTCAAATGACTTTCAATTGCTCCTTAAAATAAAGAAAAGCGTAGGATAATGTATGGAAGATTGAGACCTAACCCGATTGCATCTTGGAGGTTAGTAATACAACGACTATATATACAAAGTTATTCAGAAAAAAAAAAGACTATATATTCAAAGTTAACTAATTATTTCCTATTCTAACTCGAGTACGATCTTAAGGCATAAACATACTACCGCTGCCAAAATTGTTAACTTATGCTCCATATAAAATCTTTTTTTTTTTTTTTAATGGGAGAATACTCCATATAATCTAATGATTGCAACTTTGAGTTTGGACTTTCGACTAACTGTCCACTAATTCAAAAGCAACCTTAAACAAGAATTAATCAAAATGAAAAGCAAACTAAACTCTAAACCCAACATTTTTTCCCCCTTTTAATGATAGGATTAATAAAAATGACTTGGAATGAAAAAAAAAAAAAGTCACGGTGTCTTTACTCTTTAGAATCAGGTACCAAACTAGGGCACTCATAAGATTTAGAAAGTTTTTTTTTTTAAGTTCCTTTATTTATTTATTTATTTTAAGGAGCAAATTGAACATCATTTGACTCTTGTTATGGGTAGTTTTGTGAAATCAATGATTATGAGATTATTTTTCAATTTTTTTTTGTTAGATTGTGTTGAAGAAAATATTATATGGTGGAAAGTAATAAATAAGGAGAGAGAAAGAGAGAGAGAATGTTAATATTAATTACGTAATAAAATAGAAAACAATAGCATTTAATGAGGTTTTTTTAACCGTTAGATTTGTAAGAAATCTACGGTGTAAAAAAGGTGTAAGTTTATAAGAGTTACACCAGGTGTAACTTGAACCCATCTCTCTCTCTCTCTCTCTCTCTCTCTCTCTCTCTCTCTCTCTCTCTCTATATATATATATATATATATATATATATATATATATATATATAAAATTGTGATTGTTTTAAAATGTACTGTGCATATGCACGGGGTTACACACTAGTACTACATATAATAGCATAAACTTTTTTCCTACAATTAAGGTGGTTTTGACACATAGGAAAAATACCCATATAAATTTCTGCCACGTTTACGATTAAAAAATAAAAAATATATATAAAAGCAGAAACCTCATGTGAGAGTCCATGAGATACTTTCGTATGGCGCTCTAATTTTATATTTAGATTTTTTTTTACCTCTTTTAATTAAATTTTTTTTTTACTATTACCAAAAAGTTCATGTTGACTTATTTATACTGTTGTCTTATTAATTGTCTAAACTTACACCACACATTTCTCTCTTTTTCATGTCTTTTAGCATACCCACTATTTTAGCATTAAAAACAAAAGTAAAAATAATAATAATTAAGGACTAATAGTAATAAGTAACTAGATAAGGCCCTAAAGGGAGAGATAGAGAGACATGAAAATGTTGTGAATTGTTAAATGAAACACACTATTTCACTATTACCACCAAAAAAAAAAAAAAAAAAAAAAAAAAAAAAAAAAAAAACCTGAGATTGATAAAGCATTTGTAAGAGAGAGAAAGATGAATCTGAGGGGCCACCACCTCCGTCATACTAGCCTCTCACCACCATTAAGCTACTACGGGTAATTTTTTTATATTTTTAATTAGGGGCTTAAATATGATTTTGGTTTGGGTAATTTGGTTGGATTATTTTTTTATTTTGAGTATATAAGTAGAGAAAATATTTGTTGCACAAGGTAAACCATATTCTACCATAGTTTTAAATCATCATATATAAGACACATGCATACGCACTTGCTCACATCATGTCTTAATGTTGCACTATAAATGAGAGGAAGATGATGAGAGAGTTGGACATACATTCATTTCATGGTATAAAATATGTGAATACAACACAAATTAGTTGATTTTCATGAACCTGTTACTCTTTTGAATTTATTTTTAGTTTCATTATTTAAAAAAAAAAAATTAATCTTACCTTAAGAAGGCTACAAATGTATGGTGAATCTACTAAACTAAAATTTGATATCTCGAAATGTATATGTTTCTTTACTCTAATTTAATTTACTTTTTCTTTATAATATATGTACAATATTCTCCAAAACTATCTTACATAAAATATTACAAAATTATCCGTACATCGCACAGGCAACTTACTAGTAATTAGTAATAGGCCGCGTTTTCAAATGTGGCCTAAACCTCATGAATATAGGCCTGAGGGGGTCTATGGCTGCACTTTTCAAACGCAGCCTAAAACCAAGACCTATGGCCGTGTTTAAAACGTGGCCTAAGACTAGGACCTATAGCCACGTTTAAAACGTGGCTATAGGATCGGATCAATGGCCGCATTAAAAATGTGGCTATAGGTGAAAGCTATAGCCACATTTAAAACGTGGCTATAGGTCCTCAATCTACAGTCGCATTTAAAAAATGCGGCTATATACCCTTAAATTTAAGAAAAAAAAAAACTTTGATTACCAAAAATTAATTTTCGGTAATCAAAAGTTTTTTTTAATTAAAATTTTAATTTTTAAAATTAATACTTTCAAACTTTAAAATTTCAATTTTAAATAAATTAAGAAATTCAAAACAAAAATACAAACCCAGCAAATTCAAATTCAAACAAAAACTCAAAAAATTCCAAAATTAATCAACCACAACATGCTCACAATACAAACACAACATGCTCTAAAATACAAGAAAACGGTACAAGAACACAAATAGAACATCTCCTTCAACGAAATCAACCCAAACTGAACACACAAACTATTCAAGAAAAACAAAAGCACAAGCTCAAAAATACAAAAATCCCCATAACAAAAACACAACCAAAAAGAGTCCATATGCTCAAACCAAAAATTAATCAAAACACAATCAAACAAAAGAAAATAATTTTCGGCCATGGGTCAAAGAAAAATAAAGCAAAGAGAGATAATTTTTTGAGGCACTTTAGCTTCATTGATTCAAAATCTTCAAATCTAAAGCAAAGAGAGACTCAATCTTCAGATCTACTACAAAGAGAGACAGAAAGTTAAAGGGAAAAAAAAGAACAAAACTCAAACAACAATGAACAAAACTCCATATTTTCACAAACCCATTCATACAGCATCACCAAGAAAGAGAGAGATTAAGAGAGTTTTGAGATTAATATGAGTGGTTAAGTCTGTGAGAGAGTTAAAGAGAGAGACTGTGAGGGAGCTTTTTTTTTTTTTTTTCCTTTTGCTAGGACTATACGAGTGGTTAAGTCTGAGATTTCATATTTTGAAATTTCATATTTTGAGATTTCAAAATATTCCAAAAAAAAATATCTGAGATTTTTTTTTTTTTTTTTTTATGGAATATTTTGGAATATGCCATAGAATATTCTAAGAATATTCTATGGCATATTTCATATTTTTGTTTACGGACGAAACCGTCCGTTTTTTTTAATTGGAATATGGCATAGAATATTCTAGGAATATTCTATGGCATATTCCATATTCTCCTTTACGTTGAAGTGTTGAACCCACCGAATGGGTTCAACACTTGTAAACACAATTTTTTTTTTTAACCTATAGCTGCGTTTTAAACGTGGCTATTGGTCCTCCTTAAAAATATATATATATATATATATATATTTTTGTGTTTACAAGTGCTGAACTCATTCGGTAGGTTTTTTTTTTTTTTTTTTTATTATTTTTTTTTTAAGTCTATAGCCACGTTCAAAATGCAGCTATAGACTTAACCTATAGCAGCGTTTTAAACGTGGCTATAGGTCCTCCTTTAAATATATATATATATATATATATATATATATTTGGCTAGACCTATAGCCACGTCTATGAATGCGACTATAGACATATCCTAAAACACGGCTAAAACCACTTAAAAACGTGGCTATAGGTTTACTTATAGCCGCGTTTTGAAAACGCAGCTATAGGTGAAGTCTATAGTCACGTTTTTAAAAAACGTGGCTAAAAAAAACCTGTCCATAGACCCGCGTGTTTTGTAGTGAATGGGTGTGAAAGATTTGATCTCCTCTCAAGGAATTGGCTATGGCGGGAGGGAGAAGGTAAAGAGAATGGGTAAGTGTTTGGCTCTCTATTATAGATGGGTTTCTCTCAACCTTCAGATGGAAATTAGGGTTGAATTTCAAGAGAAATGATGTATACATAAGCTGGGCAAAGGCTGAAACAACAAAAGAGATCGTAATAGGATTCTCTGAGGTTCGAACCTTTCGCTAGACCGAGTGTCCAACAAGACCCCTAGTCAAAGTGTTCTTCAAATTTCTTGTTACGTACTACTTCGCCGAACAAAATCTTCAATTTCGCTCGACCAAACTTGCATTTTCAGCAACTCCAAATTCAGCCCTTTAACCTTAACCCAATTACAAATAGACCCACAAGGAACAACATACAATGTATTTAAATGTGAATTTCAAGCAAAATTTTGGTACGGGATATTCTAACACTATAAAGACTTAACACAATTCATTATCAATGTTATGAATTAAAAAATTTCAACTCTAAAACTCATAGACCCAGTATCCCAATGCAATTAAATGTGCTCTTAAATAGACTAGACAAAAAGACTTTGACTTCCAATTCTTACTCATGAATTAAAGCTATACCAATAATATTAAAAGACTATCACACACCTCCATGCATTGTTTTATTTCTTCTTAATATGGGAATAGTATTCTCATTAATCAATAAAAATAATTGCACCTCCTTGTTCTTCTTTTAATCAACCTAAAATTTAAAAACTAATATTCTTCTTATCGATTTAGGATGATTTCAAAACCCAACATAAAAACCTCTAAACTTTACCTCTCCTGGGTTAGGCTCAACATAATTCATATTGCATTATGAACTTCATGCCTATGCGAGTATCACAGAACCACTTCTCACAGAACCAATTTATTCCCTAGCTAAAAACAAAAGAAGGCAAGAATTTTTTGTTTTCTTGTTCAGAAAATAAAGCCTTTTACTGCTGAACATCATATGTAAGATGACTATAGCAGAAAACAATTGTCGCATTAGCTATCACTATATATAACATAGTCATCATTTTGATCCTGAAGAACCATTTAATTAACAAGTCACTGGCACAGATTGGGGTACGCATGTGCACCTTGTCTATAATTTTGTGAGACATCCTTACTCTCTAAATGGAAAACCACATTATGCTAGAAATCTATAGGACTCAATCATATCGAAAGGTCTATTTCAGCAAGCGTATTGGGTACAAATACATGGGACCATGCATGGCATGGTCGTACATTTTTATGGGCTCTGGAAATCACCTGGATTCTATGTACCGTCATAATATAAGGTTGATATCATGGGCTTTCCATAAATATGATATTTTCTTTTTGTAATTCGGTCTGTGGACCAAGTTTTTCTTGGAGTAATGCCGCGGAGAAAGGGACCAATCTTAACCTGTATTTTAAGGCTTTGTTGTTGTTTCTTGGAAAGTCATTTCCTGGCATAGAACTTTTTGTCATCAAGACCCATGTGATGGCAGCTCAAAAATCATTATTCCATTGATAATGCTTCGTAGATTTGTAGTGATCAGTATAGAATGAATCAGTTTTACATTTTATTGAGCAAAAAAAGTAGTTTGTGTTGTTAAATTGCATTCTAGCTAAGATAAGAGAAGCCCACGTATATGCTGGTATATAAAGCATTATGCAAACTTTGAGTTTCATAATGATCAAATTCCTGACTTCATACAGGATATTAATTTCATGGTCAAAGGAAACGGAAGCTAAATGTATACATTGTAATTGACATGTTCCCAAAAAAAGCACTAAATTATTATGAGAATTTTAAATCTTTTTTACCCTACATTTTTCCTATGATTGTAAGAATGAAATTCCTCAACTTCTAATTGTTAAATTCTTTCTAAATGACAATAAATGCCCTAATTTGGATGTGGCAAATATCAATCTACTCATTTTAAAATAAATTGATAAGATTTTAAGAACTCTATAATGCAGTTACCCTAAAAACTACATAGGATATTAATTTTATATCTATTTAAATTATTGATGATATGAAAAAAACTTAGATCCACAGCTAAAAATCTTGTTAATATACTTGCAGAAAATGATCTTCTAGGTTATTAGGATAATATTTATATGAGAACTCATATCCACCACTAAAAATTATGTTAGTACGTTTGCGGATTAAAATCCTCTAGAGTTATTATGATAACTTTATTGTAGAATTTCTAAAATCCAAATGAACTCATTTCAAAATAGATGGATAGAATTTCAGGAAGCCTACGAAAAAGTTACCCTAATAATTCTAGAGGACCTTAATCCACAAATATACTAACACACTCTTTAGTATAATTAGATCTAATCATGACATATTTCCTCAACATTAATTTTGATGAACCTAGCTATAGGAAGCCATAAGTTTAATTACTATTATTTTTATTTTTTGGGTGTAACAATAAAACTCATTGAACTAGATCTTTTATATATAAAATTCAATAGTTACGATAGAAATAGAGAATTTAAATAAGAGATGTTTCCGTTAAAAACACTAGAAACTACTAACTTATTGAGCTACAATTCTCTCAACAACCAGGTATGATCGTAACTCTCAAGAATAGAGAATTTTAAGGTAATAATTGAAGAAAACAAACTTGAAGCTAAAAACTAGGAAAAAGGGACCTGCCAGATAGGTCCCATTCTAATTAACCTTAATTTCTTCTCACGAAGAAATAAAAATTTAGCTAGTTTGGTGACTCATTTTGTCTGCGTGTGCAAACTTCACATGTGGTGGCATGTGCCGACAATGTGTAGAGCTAGCGCACGTGTATGTAATCCCATTTGCAGTTTCTGTCTTATTGTGTTTAGTCCTGCTAATGATGATTAATGAACTGTGAAAGAGTTATGCCTCTAACTATGACCCAAAATCCATGATTAGATAACATCTTTGAAAACGAAAATACATAGAATTTGACCTATAATTCGGTAACAATCTCTTGAGGAATCATTTTAGGTTGGACCCCACTAAGTAGTGGTCTCTATTCACTTCTTCATGTCATAGGAAATGAGACCCATCACCCTCTAATTTCCCTTGTTTAATTTTACAAATTATAATCTAATGTTTAAAAATTATTGTCACACCTATAAGGGACCCATGTATATATATAATTAAGTCACCCACTTTAGGGTTAACATCCATCTTTGATACTTTGGGTGACTTGATGTGTGAGCTGCATTAGGTTCCTTGTGGTTGACTTGATCGATACCCAACAGATAATATGAGACGGTGGTAGGTTTAAATCCTTTATTTGACACATAATAATGTGTTTTTTTAATCATTGTGAGATCTTTCTAAATCTTATATCTAAGAATGTCATAAGGCTGATGCAAAGTCAATAATGATAGATTAGTGTTTGAAGATGGCACTACTTTCATAATGTAATATAGAAAAGATATCAGAGAGATGGCTGCTTTGGAGTTTAATTAAGGGTTTAATATAAATCGATGATATACATGAAAGATGTAGATTAGAAGATTATTACAAAATGACGATTAAGATGCTTGCATACAGCAAATTAAGTAAAAGTATACGGCGATGATTGGAGGGACAAAGGGATGGACATGACCCCTCACTGATTGTCCTATGAAAGGACTCTCACAATAGGGCCAATATTGGATTCTTGGTGCTTCACGTGGAAGTGAATATATGAGAATTTTTGGTCCTGTTTGGACTTATTTGAGCTTAGTTACCTAACATTGAGTTATATAAGGATTCCCTTGCCATTGCATTGCATATAAATTACCCCATATTGCATTACATATAAGGCTTTGAAACAAAGAAAATTAAAAAGAAAGTGTTTCTAATGCACTTAAAACTTCAATTCGGTGTCACTAAAAGGGAGACTTCAGATGTTTTAAATTCTAATTTCACCCATTTTTTACGATGGTTAGAAATACTTACATATTAAATATGTTGGCCCCATAACTTAAATCCACGACTTCTCCTAATTATTCTAAACACTTAGTACTTGAGAAGAGTATCAACTTGTTTAAATGTTGCCACATTTTAAATTCTAATGCCCTTGATGAATAGACTTAAATGACATTTTGTACATCATATATTATTTATTACAATGGAAATTATTGAAAAACCAAAAGGAAGTGTCCTCAGAAGGGAAAGAGGTGCATGGTATATTGTTATTTCATATACTTTTCTCCGACCACCATGCTCAAACTTCTAAGGGCCCCATTTGGTAGGGTATTTTGAGCAACAATTTTCAATGTTTAAATAATATTACACGTATTTTCACACACTTTTTCACACATACGTATTTCTAAAAAATACAAATAACGTTATTAGAATAACCTTACCAAACGAGCCCTAAGTCCCGAAATGCATTGTCCCCTCCAAGATGGTATAAACTTACTGTAGAATGACGCGACAATGAATATACATGGAAAATAAAGATTGTAATTTTTATGTGAGTAAAAATCGTAAAACATAAAGAGCATTGAGAGAGACCTATGCTAGTTAGCCCATGCGGTTTAATTTTGTCTTAAACTGTTCACAAGATTAAATTTGAAGAAATTGACATGTATGCTAGCTACTGTTTGTAATGTTGATGCGCAATGTTAGGAATCTTTATAAACCATGTTATCCCTAAGAATATAGGTTCCACTTTTTTTTCATCAAAGGCTAGGCTTTATGAAATATTTTAAATTCTTCTCAAAAAAAAAAAAATTTAAATAGATAACTATTAAAGTTATTACCAATTATTCTATAAAAGACCTTTAAATTGACATGACAATAAATGTGACCAATCCACAACAAAATAAATAAAACTTTTAATTCTTTTTGTATGTTATCTTTAAAAGTTGACATATTAATTTATAAGATATATATACTATAAGTTATTAATCTCTAATATTACTATGTTGTGCAAAGAGTCTAGCTCAGCTGGTTGGAATTTTTTTTTTTTTTTTTTTTTTTGTGTGTTTCAATGAAAACATTTACAAATCAAATCTTCTCTCCTCCATTATAATTATGAAATTATTAAACAAAAATATATTGCTCTTTGCACATATGCAATTGAGAATGCATAGCCGGTTAATTTAATATTAATTGAGGAGGTTAGGATAAAATTTTAATTGTATTCTTGGTAAGAATATATGAGGAAAATTTAGCACTATCATAACGCATGCTCTCCCTTAGGAATATATTTCCATGATTCCATCTCATATGATTGCTGAATTCTGACAAACGAATATAGGATTTCATATTATAGTAAATATATAAAATTTTAATGAAAAGCATTATTGAACCACGAGCACAATAGTAAGTGGCATTTTCAGTATATATTTTATCCTCACAGTGAAATAGAAAATAACATGACTCTTTCTAAATTCAATTTGTTAACTTATGAACTTTCTTGTCTTTCATTTTCTACCACGTACGTTACCGTAGAACCACATGATCAGAAAATAAGGAATATTTGTTTATATGTTCCGAATTTAAATAAGTGGGTTTTGCATCCCCGTGAGATGTAAAGTTTAATTTTTTTATTTTTTATTTTTTTTAAGAACCAATCATACTGCACTCTAATATGAGTGACACATATTAGAATTTGGGACCCTCAAAGCTATTAGAATAATTAAATGAACGTCAGCAAACACCAAACAAGTCATTAAACAATAGTAGGCAACGAACTCCTTATAAGTCATAAGCTACTTTTGTCTTCCAAATACGTTTTTATATACTTTTATTTTATGTTTGTTTTCAGCTGAAGTCAATAACCCTTAATACATTATTATTCCATTCATGATGGGACCCCAGTGTTTGATTTCGACGGATGAGCTAGAAGAACTTCGAATCAACGTGGTGACCAAAAGCATTTCTCAATTTCAAGAGATAGTGCGAGAACGTAAAATTTTCTATGCCTCGTGGGATCATTAACAAAGTTGATTTAAAAGGAACGTAAGGGATTTGATGAGTGGTTTATAAGGTTATATAAGATTCACGAGGGCTTGCGTTTGAAATCTGTGACCAATATCTTGAGATCACTTTTGAGGAATTTTTTTCTTTGTTTACTTGGTGTGTGTGAATTGGATGACTATATATACCCAAAAGTATAGTTTAGTTGGTGTGTGTGAATTGGGTGATTATATATACCCAAAAGAATAGTAAAGTGCTTACAAAAATCTAGATACTGTCATTAGCCAAAAAGAAAAAAGAAAAAGAAAAAGAAAAAGAAAAGACAAATAGAGCAATAAGGAGCGTATAATTGTAAAAGTGAAACTGATGTGACAGTCCTGGTAATGGTGTTTAAAATCAAAAACAACACCAACAATGAAGACTATTGTTGTTAACTTAGTTTCGAAGCAATTAAAGGCAGTTTTAGGGATTTTTTTTTTTCAAAAAAAAAAAAAAAAGTCTTGGACATGAATATTATATGAATTTCTTTCTTTTTCAAGCCCGATTCGCTACCGCACATTGTGTACTAGGGTTCTAAGGGAGAGATCGATTTCCGTTGGGAGATCCTTAATTTCTCTATTTCCAGTAAAATTCAAAGTAGAGATGGGAAGTTACGACCACTTATTATCAATTTGACAAATGTCCTTGAAGCTCAATGAGAAAGCAACACATGAAAGAAGTAATTGACAATAATCATTAAAGCCTCAAGCATAAATAAGAAGCTTCGTTTTAAAAAAAAGACATCGCAAACAATCCAAAAAACTTATTGAGATAAAATCTGAGATCATTGTAATTTAGTTTTCTAGAGATCATCTTGTAGGTCATAGGACTTAGTGGAGAATTTACTCTTGTAAGTCTTTCCTTGTAACTTTGTGATTTAGTTTAAGCATATGTACTTAAGTTTGTTTCAAGTATTTGGTTGTTAGTCTCGTTTGATCTAAAATTTGTTTGCTTCAAATTAGATTGATGTTAGTATGATATAGTTTAGGCTTTGATTCATTTATTTTGAACCTTCAAATTTAGTTTGCTTCAAATGAGTTAAACTTTGAATTAATATATTTAGTTATTTACAACCTGTTTTAGTCTTTTGAGATCCAGTGACATTGGAAATAACTTAGAATTGAATCTTATAGCACTTATAAACTTTGATTTCAACCACCTATTTGAGAAATTATAGAGTCATCTCGTGAACCACGTCATTTGTCCACCAATCTACTAAAAGACTCCCACTTGTTTAAAATTGTTAAGTCAATAATCAGTTTCTGTTTAAAAAAAATTTCTAACTCAACAATTTTAAACAAATATGAGTTTTTTAGTGGAATAGTGGATCACATCACTTGTCTACCATGTGGACCTTATAATTTTTCTACCTATTTTCATTTTTCATTATTACTTGTATTCTCTACATTAACTCCTCTTAAAAGTAAGACATTTCCGAACCCTTCTCTAATCCACGAAGTCAAATTCTACCTTGAACCAGATTCTATCAATTCTTAATCACTTGCAATTAACATTAAAATATGCCAGAATTAGGAAAATTTGGCTTTCACTCAAACACAAGGAGTTACAAATATCTCGTACCAAAAGACTGAATTTTGACTCTATGTGATTGCCAATTCAATTTAGGCTTTTTCAACTTGCAGGAATTCAATATGAGAATTTAAAATTCTTTGAAATTATGAATTTTCGGTTGACTGATATTATAAAAGTTTGAAAATCTCCTGATATCTCAATTCCCTGAATATATGGGATTCTAAAGTCTGACCTAAAATGTAGTGATTTTAAACTCTTTCATTTTCACTTATATAGATTTTTAACAAATTATGTACTATAAGATTAGTTATCATTCCTTATCATGAGATCATATATGCCTCCTATATATAATGATTACCTGTGTTGTTTTTTCTCAATTAATTTGACATAAAACTTTTTAGGATTTCTAAAATCAGTTTCTTAGGACGTACAAAAAAGTAAGATCTAATTACTCATATCGTTTTTGATTAAAAGAAAATATAATTTTTCTATAATTCAAACCAATAGGAGTTTTAACATTATAAGTTTGAACTCATAGGAATAATTAAAATAAAATATCAAAAATCAAAAGTCTAACAAACGGCTGAGCAGTATCTTTTGATGGTCTAATTAATGCTCTTGACATGTATGAGCATGATGGTCTAATGTACAAAGCAGTTAATATGGTTAGCTAATATTCTAATTGATAAGCCGGAAAAATATATATTAGTTATATGCATTTTCAACGATAGTGCTCTTGGAAGAATTGTTCTATTAATATACCCTTTGAATTAGTTTAAGTTAAAATTATGGTAGGTAGTAGCGGCATGGGTGATAAATAAGAGCAGGTTCTTATTTTTGAGCAGGTTCAATGGCATAATAACTACTACTGCTCATGGTCTGAATATGTATGTCTAGAATGGAATCCTGTTTAAAAATCAAGAAATGTAATGTAACAATAGATTTCATATGGAATAATTGAAGCAGAAGTGAAAAAATTCTCCTGGGGTTAACAAAATAACCAAAGAACTGGTCAAAAGTCACTTTAAATTAATGACTTAAGTGGCTTATTCAACGCATTTAGTGAAAGGTTGAGTCCACCCTAAAAAAAATTTGGCAAATCTATGTTGCTGCATTATGCATAACTAATCTTGGATCACATATGTCAAACTCTCTCTCTCTCTCTCTCTCTCTCTCTCTCTCTCTCTCTGAAGCATCTAAGTTTAACTTCCCCCAACTTCCTATGGCCCACACGCCAATATTCCAAATTCATGTGTTTCACCATTCTTAAAATTGTATTGTTTTAAATGTTTTTCTCTCTACTAGTATATATTCTTTCTCTAGAGGGCAGTTCAGCCACCAAACCTCCTTTTCTCTTTCCTTGTATCCTCTCCTAGCTTTACAGATGGAAAACTCAATGAATTCGATGAGCAAAGCCATCATATCCAAAGAAAGAACCTCTGAGCCTGCTGAGGAGAGTGGTTGGACTATGTACTTTGAAGACTTGTTAGCCAATAACAACAACGAATACAGTTATAGCTCTCTTGGTTTAGAAAGCCCTTCTTTGGTTTCTGATGCTGCTTCTTTGGCTGGAAAAAGGTATGAAAGTATTGAGAGAGATGGGGGCTTGGCTATGGTTAAAAGTGGTAGTAAAAGACTGAGCTTCAAGAAGAGAAAAGCTAAAGGAGTTTTGGTTGATGATGCTTTAGAGGATACTGCTAGTTCTCCTGTAAATAGTCCCAAGGTAAGAATTTTTTTTATTTCGTTTCCTTTTCTATATATTTCTCATTCTCTAGATTTTAAAGTTAACTTCATCAGGTAACAATTTTTTTTTTTTTTTTTTTTTTTGCCATTTTTTTCAATAGGTTTGTAACCTGGCTGAGATGGATATGAATGCAATAAGGAATAATAATACAGGCATATCTCAGGTAAATTTTTTTAATTTTTATTTTTCATGGACTATCTGGATATATAATTTATATTATATGGCTATATATATCTTCTGTACTTCGTTACAGCTGATGGTGAATGATTTATACATTTTTTTTAACCTAAAATTCTGGTTTTGTTTTGTATATTGTTTTTATAGGAGAAAAGAAGTGTTTCAGGACAGATAGATGAGAGAAGTGGCCCAAGTGGGAGAGATAGTGACTGCACAGAACTGAAGAACAGGGGTCTTTGCTTAGTTCCTTTGTCTATGCTAGTTAATTATTTTGGTTGATTCCAAATAATCATCCGTACATCTCTCTGTGCATGAAAAAAAAATCATGCTAAAATGTTGCTGTGTATATCGATCGAAATTAATCAAGAGCAATTATTTTGTTATCTCCTGCTAAAATGTTGCTGTATATAACGAAATTTCAAGAGCAACTTTTTTATTATCTCCTGCTAAAATGTTGCTGTATATAAAGAATTCAAGAGCAACTATTTTATTATCTCCAACTATATATTGAGAGCCGCAATTTATTGCAGAACAAGCAAAGGCAGTTTAAGTTGTTTTTGTTTTCTTTTTGTTACTAATTCAATTCTTCCAATGAGTGAAGAGTAAGGATTCAAAGTTTCAAACTTTCTCATTAAGGAAACCAGATATCACATAAAAATAAATAAAAATAATAAAAGGAAACCACAAATAATGCCGCAGAGATATTATTACAATGTCTTATTTTCATTTGAGATATCGATTAACTTTTTTTTGGCTAAATATTTTTTTTTTTTTTTTAAAAAGGAATTTTGAGAGCAAGTCACTTTTTACGGTAACTAGTTCAATCATCACTAAATGAGTTCACCAATCTCGGTACTAATGCATCTTGCATGACTCGAACCCAAACATTAAAGCAAGATAGACAAGATGCTTGACATATAAACTCTCATTTCAAAATTGAGATATTCATTAAGGAAAAAAAAAAGTAATATATATATATATATATATAAAACAAGTGGAATATAAAGATAATTTAATTAGAAATATGATATGGTATAAAAAAAATGTTAAAGAATATTTTAAAGACACTAATTTATGAATTATTTTTAAAAATATTTTATAGAAAAATTATAAAATAATTAATTTTGTTAACAAATTTTTATATTTTCTATAACAGTATTATCAAAACTTTCCTAATACAATTTATTAATAATTACTGTAAAAACATTTCGAACATAATTATTAAAAGAAAGATAATTTTAATGTTACCCTTTTTGGAAACAAAATTCTAAGACGGTTACCTACTTACCTAGGAAGCCAGGATAGACCTCCAGCTAGAAGCTAGCAGTTCAAAGTTACTACCCGTAACAGACGTTTTTGGTTATTCGTACAAACATTAATTTCCATAGGCATTCCGTACTAAAGTTGGTGTCCATTTGAACAAATTTCATACTTTGCAACATTGCTATTATTATTATTCTTCTTCTTCTTCTTCTTCTTCACTCCAAAACCGGTTTTGGTTTGAAAAAAAGAAACCAAAGTCACTAGAAGCGTCAAATACACTGCTTGAAACTTGAAAGTTGTAACCTTCAAGTAAGTACGCAAAGTAGCAAATTAAAACTTAAAAAAAATTGGCATGATGTATGTGTCTTGGAATTGGTTTATATTTGTTTCTAATCTGCTTGCTTGGAGCCTTATGGGTGTAGCAGAGTAGAGTAGACTGAAATAGGATGAGGACAACATCGGCCTCTTGTTATACATTACATGGGTATTTGAGAAATTTGCACTACATAGGATTATTATATATAAAAAAATTTATTGTAACCCTATATATATAAAAAATTCAAAACAAAATCAACGATAATTAAACGTAAAATATAGATGTTTTGGTAATGATTATCTAGATGCTTTTGGTAAGCTGCACACGTGGCCAAATTTTTTGTTAAGTTGGAGTTGTTGGTTCAAAGCACTCACAATGGCTTAGGCAAAATTGAACATAAAAAAAATAATAATAATTAATTAAAAAAAACTACTTTTTTCTATATTGCAAAGTCACACTAAAATACATGATATATTCCATATCAAATTCTTTTTTTTTTTTCTCTCTATTTTATTAAAATATATTTCTTGAATATTTTAAAATTTTCTTTAAGTTTCCCTCTCCCTTCCGTTACATTTATATATCAGTTTCTCTCTCCCTCCCCAGCCGCACTTCCAAACCTTCACCAAAACCCTCTCCCCTCACCATCACTCTTCACAGCAAACCACTCCTCCATTGCAACAGCGAAACCCAAGGTCACAAAACAATAAAAATTGCATATGTACAAAAACTTTTCCCTCAAATTTTCTTTGCAATTAAACAAAATCTCATGTTACCTCATTTTAGTTAATGTAGCTGTAAATTTCTTTCAATAAAATCGAAAACTCAAAAAAAATTTCAAGTTCCGTTTATTTTTTCCAAAATTTTCTCACCAACTATTGGAAAGATTTCAATTGAGCAGTCAATATAATATATAAAGAAACCGCTTAACTTTTATCATTATTAATTAATGTGGAACTTGACTCACACATGTATATCCAACAATCTTTCTATCACCATCACACTAGTATAAATACTTGTGGGGTGTGGAGGGTAAAGGCCGGAGTTCAAGCCTCTAGGAGGGGGTTTTACATAAATATTCATTTAAATTAGGTTAGAGTAGAAATTCTATCTTGTATTAAAAAAAATAAAAATAAATAAAAAATAAATAAAATAAAAATCTCTCTATCACGTGTAAGTGATTGTATCTCTGTGAGCTTAGAGACCTCTCTGCAAGCCATGACTACATTAGCTCTCTGATGCCTATGAGCTTTTTCCTTCACCAACATGTCATTTAATTTTATGGTTCTTTTATACATCATTCACAAAAACTATATGTCAACCCCACACATTCATCTATGGGAACCAACCACACTTCCATGTCTATGGGAATCTCGTGCTACACTGTTCTTTTTGATCTGGGACTATGAGTAATGCTCCTTTGTTAGACATTTTTTCAAAGATCAATTTGTGTGAGCTTTATGGGTCTACCTTGTCTCTACTCCAACTATGAAAGAGAGCTTAAACACCTTACTACCTTACCAAATACTCTCTCCATTCCACTTTTTTTGTCCTCTATTCCAATTTGAAATGTCCCAAAATATTATCCTGTTTCTAAAAATAAAAGTCATTAATTTACTAATATTCCTATTATACCCTTATTAATATACTAATTCAATTTTTTGATAAATTTTTTTAAGGGTAGTTTTGGAAACTTATACATTTTTAAAAGGTAAACAAGATAATAAATGATATTCTCTTAAAAAGTTTAACTTTCAAACAGGACAAAAAAAGTAAGACGGAGGGAGTACTACGATGGACACTTATGCCACTTGTTGAGAAGTTAACACTGAAGAATTTCCAATTGAATGGTTAATATAATATATAAATACATTACCAAGAAAACATAGCTTCAACAAAATTTACCGTTTTGAAACAGCATGTGGTTTGCGGTGGAATTCACAATGGATAGGTTTATGGAGGATTTAAACGGCAACAGCTGAGTTCCATGGTTTTGGCTTGCTTGATTGAAGGTGGTCACAACACAATCGCATTGGATGTAGGCGATGAGAGACCTTTAGGTTGAGCAGAGGTTATGTGCGTCAGTGTGTGTGTGTGAGTGAGAGAGAGAGAGAGAGAGATGTCTAAGCTACAACGTTACTATTTTTGGATAATCACTGTAGCTCAAATTTTATTTTTTAATTAATGGTTTGCTAATCCAGTGTGGGTAGTCATTATTTGGGTCTATTGACCATATATACTTTAAATGGTGTTTTGTTTAAGCCATTGTGAGTGCTCTGACTAAGCTTCTAGGGGACTTTGATAGATCCTAGGCACTTTTCTTCACCTGGAAATAAATAAATAAAAGAAGGGAAATGCTAACGAGTGTCCTTAAGACACTAATTAAGAATCCAGTTACAGAAAGTTTTTATGGGAAAAAAAGAACGATTAATATTTTGACAGCTTTTTTTATTTTCCATAAAAGTGATGTCAAAATTTTCCTAATAGATTGTTTCACCCAAGGACTTTTGAAAGTTACGTTTTGTCATTTATTTGCAAATTGGTATACAAATCTAAAATCTTGATTGAGGAACAGGTCTTACGTGTAGAGGGTCCAGTACCCATGCATGTATCAAATATATCCTAGTCAGTCAAACTGCAGTGTAGAAAAGAGACTACATGAAGTGCATAAAGAAGCTCAATTCTGACTGCCCTAAATTTTGATGTTTACATTAATCCTGTTTTTCAAACATAGCACAGCTGTCAGCTGTCAGCTCAATTAGGACACTGATTAAGAATCCAGTTACAGAAAGTTTTTATGGGAAAAAAAAAAACGACAGCTTTTTTTATTTTCCATAAAAATGATGTGAAAATTTTCCTAATAGATTGTTTCACCCAAGGACTTTTGAAAGTCGCGTTTTGTCATTTATTTGCAAATTGGTATACAAATCTAAAATCTTGAATGAGGAACAGGTCTTACGTGTAGAGGGTCCAGTACCCATGCATGTATCAAATATATCCTAGTCAGTCAAACTGCAGTGTAGAAAAGAGACTACATGAAGTGCATAAAGAAGCTCAATTCTGACTGCCCTAAATTTTGATGTTTACATTAATCCTGTTTTTCAAACATAGCACAGCTGTCAGCTGAACTGTGCTGACTGCTGAAGCCATTCTAGAACCATTGTGCAACACGCACGAGAGTTATATAAGTGTTTAAGTTTCATTTTACATCATTCTCACACACCAGCAACACCTCACCCTATCTCCCAGTCAAAAAATAAAAAAAATGTGGAAGCTATAATACTCAGGGGCGGCGCTATACTTTGTTCAGGGGTTCAAATGAACCCCTGACTTCAATTTTTTTATATATATATATATATATATATATATATATATATATATATATAATTTTTTTTTGGTTAGTTTAATACTTAGATTTTTTCTTAAAAATATATATTTTTTATATATATAATATTTTTTTGTTAGTTTAATACGTAGATTTTTTCTTAAAAATATTATTTTTGCACACCCTAACTTAAATTTTATACACCCTTATTACAAATATTTCTAACTCTAAGAGTAAGAATAATTGTTTGTAGATTGTAAATGTCTCTCTGTCATAAATTTATATTAGAGTAATATTACAACCACAAACTATTTTACAATTTTTACAAAATGTTGATGTGGCTAACTTCTTATTGGTCTTTATTTAGGCCTACTATTAATATACTTTTTCATTTACCAATAATCACTCACTACATCAGCAGTTTGTAAAAAATTTTGTAAAATAGTTTATATCTCTAACATTATTCTTTATATTATATAATTTATATGTGTATGAGTATATCTAATATTGATTGTGTGTATTATTTTTGTTATAATGTTATTTGTGTAAATAATAATGTGTGTGGAAGTTTGTGTGTACAGTATAAATATAAGAAAAATGTTTTGTCACTACTTTCATAGGAAATATAACAATTTTTCTAAGGGTATCTGTTAACATGACCCTAAATATAATATAACTTTATATGATTTAGTAATTAGGAAATAGAGAAGGTTTGTTGCATGTGTGTGTATTATTATCATGTTATAATAATTTTTTTGTTATAAAGTCAAAAAAATTTAAGAAAAAAAATTGTAAAGTTAGTGATTGTTAAAGTATTTTATTGGTTAAGTAGACACGTAGTGTATTATTTATGTATGAATAAATGTGGTTGTGCGTGTCAATAATTAATACAAAACCAATGAGTTGAGTTTATCCATTTAGTTTAAAATATTTTTATAAAAACAAAGACAAATAAATAATAACAACTGCATAAAAATAAAAATGTTAGACAAACTTAACAAAATAAAATGGTCATAGTTACCCACAATGACAATTAATACTCATAATGAACTATCATATAACAATTCAAAATTTGAAAACTTATAGAAGGAAATTGTAAAATTTTTTTTTTTTTTTTTGTCAATAACTCAATATATTCAAGTTCTCTTTTTATTAATTTTTTTTATAAAAGTTTTTTAATGACCCCCCTAAACAAAATTCATGGAGCCGCCACTAATAATACTACTAAAATAAACAAAGCTCGAAACAAGCTGATCACCAACATACTCAAGCTGTGATATTCTTTCGATTTTTAGGTATCTTGTGTTTACTTAGTGTTGAGGGCCATTTGTGGAAAGCCCAATGGAAAGAAAAGCCCAGTGATGAGGGCCACAGCAAATTGACTATGAATAGTTAAAAAAGACCATTAGGCCCAAGCGGTAGGAATAATGAGTCACTGGCCCAACAATATATACTTGGGCCTTGAAAAGGTAAACGGGCTCAAAGAAGCCAGGAAAGAAAGAAATAGCATCCCATGGGCAGAATATGAGTTAGAAAAGTGAGAAAGGGTCGCTGCAGGCCCAAGGTAATGTAATCTAAGAAAGTAAGGGATTTATGGCAGGCCCATAAAACCCAAAGATAAGGATAAGGTTATTGGGCCGGGGAAGCCCAATGAAGTTAGTAACAAAGCTCATGGGAGTGTGGAATTAGCAAACGGGCCGAGGAAGCCCAAGAGAATTAGCAAATGGACCGTGGATGCCCAAAAGAAGAAAACAAAGGGACATAGGAGCCCATGAACAAAAGGAAACAAAACAGTGCCTATGGTAGGCCACTGAGAAAAGGAATAAAACGGCCGGCCCCAAAAAGGGGCCCAGCAGGATTGAGTCATTACAGCAGGAACTATAAGCCAACACGGCAGGCAGCAAAGAAAAACAAAAGGTAGGCACAAGAAATATAAAGCCCATCATCATACGAAGCCCAGTTTCTAATTGAAGCAAAGGACCAAAAGAAAGCCCACATAAAAGGCCAGAAAACGCAGAAGGAAAGTCTCCAGGTCACGGCAGACACATGAGCAGCAAGCAGCCTCTTGGACAAATTTAAGAGGGAAGCACGCGCAAGGCCCAGGCGCCACCAGCCTGTACCCAGCCAATACAGGACATGGTGGGGCCATGGGCCAGAGGTAAGAGGTAAAGGGGGTGTGGTTTGGTGGTGGGGAGAGGGGAAATGATCTATTTTCGGCCCCTGCTCAAGCCTCTTTTGGGAGGTACGTCCTGCTGAGATGATAGACCACCCAAAAGAGGCAATTTGAGAGGGAACCGTTGAGTGCATGCTCTGAGTGTGAGGAGAGAGGAAATTTAACATCGTGGCAGGAAAGGCCGCGGCACGCAGAAGGACAAAATGAGTCTGCGGCGCACAGAATGGACAAAATGGATCCGCCTCAGTCTGGCAGGGATTTTGCACGATTGGCAGGCATACCCAGACCAGACAAAGGCGGTTAAGGGGCAAAACAGTAAAACACTGGTCACGGCAGGCACTATAAAGAGGCCCTTGCCGTGCCCTGTAGAGGGGGTCGAAAAACAGGGCATATTTTACAACGCTAAAAGAAAAAACAGAGTAAGAAGAGAAGAAAAAAGATTAGAACGAAAATAGAGAGAAAAGGAAAGAAAACTAAGAAAGAAAGGAGAGAGTTAGTTCGAAAGAGCATGCACCAATAGATCGGCTTCCCTCTCTCCCCCTTTAAAATCTCACCTTTCCTCCAAAGAATGCAAACGAGAGCTTTTCCCAGTGGGACTATAACCATTCAGGGCCGACTCCCTCAAAGCCATTAATTCCCATAGCAGGATTCTTCCTAGGGGATTATTTGCATTGAGAAGAGGCGTTCTCCCCTCTTTGGACTTGCTACGGCAGATAGAATTTTATAACTTAATATTTTGCCTATTCAAAATTAATCAGTGTTACTCTCTTTATCTTCCTTAACGATTGGTATCATTGTGACAATAATCCTATTTTACTAACTGGAAATACCTAGTTTGTTTAGATAAAAAGAATACTCTGTTTTTTAGTCATTATTATCTGTCTGCCATAACTTGTCTGCAACAGTCTAGCCTGCCATAACTTCTGCAACAGTCTAGCCTGCCATAACTTGTCTGCAACAGTCTAGCCTGCCATAACTTCTGCAACAGTTTAGTCTGTCGTAGCTTGCCTGCTACGATTCTGCTTGCCAACAAACTTGCTCCTAGTAGGCGTGGTATAAGTTTGTGCACAAACCGGCCCAAGTTGAGTTGCAATTGGACCGGCCCCAACTCCCTTACTCAGAAACACCAGGGCCTATCACCGCAGGAGGCAGCTCAGCCCGTTACCGCAGGAGGCAGCCCAATCCTATCAGAAAAGGCCCCCTACACTTAGAAGACCAAGGATTTTGGTTATATGTTTGGAAGTGTGTTAGGCCTACATGCACTTGATTGTGCCAGGAGTTAGGGTTTGGCATCTGTACTAATTGATGTAGGATTTTATATGGAGTTAATTTGTATATATAATCTAATTTTCGTAATTTAGAGTTCAGAGTTTTATTTGCTTGGTTTTAAATGTTTCAAATGCTACAATCATGTACTCTTGGCATAATGGTCACTCCACAAATATAAATTCTTGTGGAATGGGGTAGGTAAAGGTTAAAGTTCAAGTATCTAGGAAGAATTTTACACATACACTTTTTTTTGAAAAAACAATACACTTAAATTATATTAAAGTAGAATTTCTATCTCAAATTTGTATAAAAAAAATGTTTTAAGTACTTTATTAGTCAAATTAGAACCCCATTATGCTATTCCAAATATTAGATCCAGTTTAGAAATATTTTTACTTGAAAAATAAGGATTCTTGAGCATTTTTTTAAATTATAAATATGTGTTCAATATATTAAAAAAAAATCTATTATTAATAATTAATTCAAGTTCTATCACCCAGGAATTCCAAATTTCTTTCTTGTGAATTTAAGAAACCCCTTATGAATTTTAGAGTTTCCGTTTAGCTAGAACAACATCTAACCTTACTGTGTTTCTATTCCCCCATCTATTATTATTATAGCTTGCTAGCATTCTTACTGTGTTTCCATTCCCCATCTATTATTATTATAGCTTGCTAGCGTTCTGATATGCTGAAGGACAATGACAAAGATAGCCACCTTATGACAAGTATCATGGGGTGCAAGCCCTTAATTAGGATGGCAATTCAAGCTAGGCAATGGCAAAGCCAGGAATTTATATTTGGAGGGGCCAAATATAAAATTAGACAATTAATTATTTCTGTGTATATATTAATTATATCCATACTAACAATAATGTACATACAATTTAATAATCAAAACCCAAAAGTGTATTATTTCTGAATTACCAACTCCTAAACTTGTCCATGAACCTAGATTTTTCAAATTAAATTATCACCCATTAAATATAATGACTAAAATTTTAAAAAATACAAATGATTTAAAGATTTTTAAATAAAAGACAAACAATCATTCAAATTTAAATATATATAAAAAGAAATAGCTATAACTACAACCAAATACATGTTATATTATTTTTTATATAAATTAAATGATAAAAATAATATATTTTAATCATATACATTTATGATGTTATGATACATTGATTATTTTAATATTTTAAGAACAAATAAAAATATGAGAAAGTGAGAGTAGCCTACACATCTACACACCTGCTTTTGCAAGAAGTATTTTAACCACACACATGGTTATGCAATGGAGGAAAATAATTTAAGTGCTACCTCTACAATATTTTTACAACAATTTCACAATAAATCATAAGTGGTAAGTTGTTATTAGTTCTAATTTTAATCTACAACTTAAATAACTTTTTTGCGCACACATAACAGCCAATAATAACTTGCCACTTAAGATTTATTATAAAAATATTGTGAATAGAACATTTCTTTATTAAAATAACTCTACTATATATATACTAATTTTTTCAAATATTTTTTTGGGGGAGGGGGGGCCAAGGCCCCCTTGGGTCCCAATGTGGCTCCGCCACTGAAGCTAAGAGCTCGATATTAACTCGTGGATTCCACAAAATTCACAAAATACTTATCAATTTGGATTTGAATGCCAAACATGCTCGTGAAAAATGTGGGGATAATAATGCTAGAGATTGTACTCATGTCTGGCCTATCAATCGACACATTTAATGAAATTACATGCATTGATAATGTCAAACCAATTTTTGAAGAAAGTATCAAAAATGTTGAATATGATGGAATCCCGTCACAAGTACAAGTCATGATTAAAGACCAAGATAAAATATTGCAAGAAGCCGCATTGAAGAGGCTAATTAAAGAGAAAAATATAGTTGATTGACGACAATAAGCTGGAAATTGTTAGAAATTTTATGGAAGATTTTATTAAAGTTAAATATTAGGCTGAACTTATAATCCTAATGTAGGACACGGTTTCTCTAAATTTTATAATTATTTAATTTTGGTCTTTTTATGTAATTTTTTGTTATTTTAGGTTTAGGTTATTTATTCCCATGTTCCCAGCGGGATGTATTCGGTGAAGTCAGGCTATAGGTTTCTAACAAAAGAAAAATCAGGTTCATTGAATAATACTCAAGCTCAGACTGACTCTCCCAATGTTTGGCACCGGTTATGGGGGCTTTCGGTTCCGAACAAAGTAAAGAATTTCCTATGGCGGGCGTGTAAGGAAGCTTTACCTGTAAAGAGCAACCTGGTGCGCAGGAGAGTTTTATCTGAAGACATATGCTGCCACTGCAATCTGAAAGCAGAGGACGGACTCCATGCGCTATGGGAATGTGCTAGTCTCTCAGCCATTTGGGAAGCTAACTCTTTATGGTTGTTTTGCAGGTCAAAAAAATTCTCCAATTTCTTTGAGTTAGCAAGCTGTGTGATGTAGAATAGCGGGAATCCTGAGTTGTTTGCTGTGTTGGCGTGGACTATTTGGACTAGGCGTAACCAACTTAGAACAAGCAGCAAATCTTTTCCGATCACGCAAGTCATCCCTTCAGCTGTACAGTTGATCCAAGATTTTTCTCAAGCTCAACCGGTTATTCCTAGTGGTATGTCTCGGGTACAAAGGCAACCAGCTAAGTGGGAACCTCCTCCTCCGCCAATCTTGAAGATTAATTTTGATGGTGCCGTGTTTAAGGAGAAGAATGAGGCGGGCATAGAAGTGGTTGTTCGGGATTCCCATGGGTTGGTAATTGCCTCTTTGGCAGAAAAAATTCAACTCCCATCCTCATCAGATGAAGTGGAAGCTTTAGCAGCTGTCAGAGCTATGACCTTTGCTATGGACCTCAACCTACCCTCTTTCATTGTCGAGGGAGATTCAGAGGTGGTCATCTCTGCCTTAAGAAAGGAAGAAGATTCTTTCTCGTCTTTTGGCCATTTAATTTTCTCTATTAAGCATTATTTACAATCTTGTTCTTGTATTTCTTTTTCTCATACCCGCAGGACGGGTAATTTAGTTGCTCACTCTCTAGCAAAATTTGCAAAACATTTGGTTGATCTCTCTGTGTGGATGGAGGATGTTCCACCACAAGTCCATGATGTTCTCTTAGCCGATTTTGGCTGATTTGGTTTTATTAATTTAAGTTGATGGTTTCTCAAAAAAAAAAAAAAAAAGGTTATTTATTTCCTTCTTTGTATGTGCTTTTAATATTTTTTTAGTCAAATTAGGGTTTTATATGCTTTCGTAGCTGCCTTAGGGTTTCTAGTTGCCCTGAATTTTGTTTTTACTATTTAAGCGCATTGTAACTTCCAAAAACAATTCATTTTTCAGATTAATAAAAATATTGACTTTTGATCAAATTCTTTCTTTAGTGGATTCCAGTTTATCACCTTATGAATTCAAGAAACCTCTCATAGATTTGAGATTTACTACCTAAGAACTAATAGTTTAGTTTCTATCCATCAAAGAGAGCATCGTGTGTGCTTTCTTCAGACTTCCGCGACATCAAATCCTCAAGTCTTAGGAATATGCTATTGACATCACAATATCACATAAAGGTTCATTGATTTTCTGAGAGTAGAAAATTGCAATTTTGTCTTGAATCCGTAATGGGGTTAATTGTGCAAATCAACCAAAGAGTGAAAAGAAGAAATTTTGAATTATTCAAATTGGCAAAAATAGTTACAAACAAGCTTTAATTTCAAGATTGTCAAGCATTTGAACTTTGAAGTTTTTTTTTTATTTGGAGCAGAAGATTTCGATTTCGAAACGAAAACTCAAGGTCAAGTTTCATTTAAGTGGAAGGGTTTGATGTAAGACAAAACATGGAGTTAATGTTTATCACTTGTTAATTTGTTATATTCAATGTTATTTTCATAATTGAAGGATTTAGGATTTTATTAAATTGATTTATTGTGCTTTTAAGGTTTTTTAGTCAAAATTAGGTTGTTTAATCAAAATTAGAGTCCTATTATGATACTCTATAAAGTAGAATATGTTTAGAAATATTTTTATTTGGAAAAAAATATTCTAGAACCTACAAGTTGGCTTTCAATCTATAAAATGAAAATAAGAAGCCCATTATGATAATAAAATTTCAATCAAATTATCTTCAATTATTTTGTGGATTCTAAAGTTCTTCTTTGTAGATTCTGGGAAAACCTTATAAATTTAAAGGTTTGTATTTAGCTAGAACGATAGCTAGTCCTATCATGCTTCCACTTTTCATCACTAATGTTTAGAAGCCCCAACCGCAATTAATGTATATTTCTCCTGTGTAAAACCCTAAAAATATGTAACAACATAGAGCACTTGATGAGTTTGGTAATCCTTAATGAACTTAAAGAACTTTTGAGCGTTAGTAATCCTTGATGAGTTTGGTAGAGTTCATCTTCCTCTCCTTTATGGATGCAAGCATGTTAATTAAGCAAATATATTTTTATATGCTCTGTGTTTCTTGGGTGGGTGTGTGTGTGTATTACTGTTTTTATTAGAATCCTTTGGCTAATTTGCATAACATTTTCCAGGCTTCAGCTTTTTTTTTTTTTTTTTTTTTTTTTTTTTTTAGGATTCTTCCATTAATCCAACTGGGAAAGACGGGTATAGGGAAGGTCATATGTCATTTTTAGGAGACAGAACAGCAACTCGTTATTTAAGTCTATATGGGAATTGAGGATAATTTTGAGCATATGCTTTATTTTTCGTTAGTAAAACATATTCAAATGTTAAGGTACAGGTTGGTATTAATAAAATTAAAAAAAATAAAAACACTTTAATTAGGAGGGATATATACTTCATACCTGGGTAGGGTAGCCATTAGAAAATTCATTCTATATAGAGAACTATCCTCGCTTCATGATTAAGCAAATGAAATTCATGGGTAAACCCACAAGCATATGCATTAATGATGTTATTACCTAACATTGAAATTTCGAGGGAAGGGTTTTGTCACGCTACCAAACTATCATCATCTTTTAAATTAAGTCAAGCTCATCATTTTCATGCTTGATAGCCTTGATTAACTGGTGAATTTGAGAATTTGGTTTGAGGACTTGAAATACAATTTGGTCAGTCTATATTCAACTTGAGGAGACTTTTGTGCATATATAGAATTAAATGTGTGGGTTGGTATTTGATGAAGTCATGAAACCTCATGACCGGAGTTGGATATATATAGCCAGGTTTGACAAGATTGCATTTGAAAGTTTTCTTAAAGAGAAAGTTATTTTACTTATTTCACAAAGAAAGTGTTTGTATTGGGCTGAAAGTGGCGTTACGTTTTCAAGCTTTTTTGTTTTTTTTTTTTTTTTTCCCTGCCCCGTAAACAGTAAAATCATGTGATTTTACTGTGCAGAAAAAAAATACTGTTTACTCACTGTTTATGCATTGTTCATATACTGTTTACAGGTCCCATGATACTATTCACACATTCAAAAATTATTTTACTACAGTGTTTTTAATTTTCAGTTTTCAGTTTCAACAACAATAAGTTCAATCCAAACAGACCCTAAATCTCTCAAACCTTCATTAATTCAGTAACACGCTACAATGACCATATCTAAAATGTACTGTACCACCTAATTAACTTCAAAATTTAGGAAGTCAAAGCTTATCGCTTACTTTACTTAACTGGGATTCCTTAATTAATGATCTCATAAAGTCAAGCTCATCATGATCTCATAAAGTCAAGCTCTAACTGCATGCTAAGTAAAGAGGTTCTACCAACTGTGATGAAAATTTCAATACTACTAATGCTAGCTTTGATTGGACGATTGAAACATTACTTTACTCGGTTGAAGTTCCAATTCGATTTGCCCATTTGTGTGTGTGTGTGTGTGTATATGTATTCAAGAATCAAGAATCAAAATGTCATGTTTGTATATATAGCCATCAATGTCACAATATGTTGGACTCAAGCATGTAATTTTCACGAATGATGAAACCACTAAATAGCTGACTTGGAGTGAAACAACATATATTCATGGCCTTACCTTTTACGCAACTAGTTTTGTAAACCAATGTGCTAGGTTTTTTGCCAAGAACATTCAAGCGGCTAGCTAGCTCACATTTTCAATCCCAAGTCCCTACATGTTACAAATAGTCGGCAATGCTCCCCCACATCAACAGCTTTTAGAGACAATTTGTATGCTTCAATGGGACAGTCTGCACACGGTAAATTGTCTCTCACACACAAATTAAGACATGGTAATCGACACATAGCAATCTGGATAGCAATCTGGATACACTTTGATTGATATAGAATGTATATATTCAGGGCCAGCCCAAGCGTTTTGGAGGCCTAAGGCGAAATCTTCAAATGGGGCCTTTATGTTATCACTTAAATAATATTTAACTAGCATATTATATAATAATTTTTTTTAAATCCATTCTTTATCATTTTTAATATGATTTTTTTTTTTTTTTGAGAAAATGCTAAAGTTATAACAAATTTTACTACAAACTTGTGTTATAATGAATGTGATCAATGACATGAGGCATGAAAAAATACTAGAAATATTATAAAATTTACAACATGAGAATTACAAAGATATATCACCAATCACAAATATTCATTCAAAAATGCATTCAATAGTTTGTTGAAATCTACCTATCATATTCATTATCACATCAAATTATAAAAGTTAAGGAGACCACCACGCACCTTTGGTACAGTGATCACTCCACAGGTATAAGTTTTTGTGGGGTGTGGGGGGGCAATAATTGAGATTTAAGTCTCTAGAAGAGAGTTTATCACACATATACACTTAGATAAGGTAAGAGTAGAATTTTTATCTTGTATAAAAAAAATTAAATAATTAAAAGTTATGTAGTAAAATTTATAGTATTTTTAACATTTTCCTATTTGAATTACTTGTGATTAGTAACACGTCTATTTGTAAAACCTATTTATTTAAATTTGTCCTATCTCTATTTCTAGCATTACTTAATTCTTTGAGCCTTCTTAATAGTAGAAAAAAAATGTAAATTAAAACGTTTTAATGTCTCCCAAAAATATTTATATATAAAAAAAATAAAAATATAAAAAATTTTGCCCCCAAATTTGGGGCCTTGTATATATTTTCATGGCCCCATTTGAACTTTTGTCCCTCTCAACACGTCAAACACATTCTTCAATAGACCATTCAAGGTTTAAACTTTTGGAAGAGGTTAAATTAAGCCTGAATGTCGTGTATTTGAATGCATGAAAATGGTACAAAATAGATAATGAGAGAATTAAAACAATTTTAACTAAAATCACTCAAAAGTCAAAGAGTCCTTGATGTTGTCCCTCACATCATGTTAAACACATTCTTCACTAGACTCTTTGGAAGAGGTTAAATAAGCCTGAATTTCGTGGATTTTAAATGCATGAAATTTGAAGAGAGATGAAAGATTTGAAATTAAAAAACAAAAATAAAGGCGCATCGGGGGAATCGAACCCCGGTCAGTACCGTGGGAGGGTACTATGATACCACTACACCAGTTGCGCATTTCGGTTGTTCTGACTAAGTTTCTATTTGTCTACCGCTACTGATCTCCATTCAATAGTGGCTTTTCCTTTCTGTTTTATCAAGATAAATATAATATGGAAAATGCTTAAGCAATTTTTTTTTTTTTTTATATATATACTCTAAAATTTAGTGTAAAGTATCTGAGATGTAGTACTTTATATTCCTTAATTAAAAAAAAAAAATTGTATTGAATTAAATTGTACTCGAAAATGACTATTATTTGTGTTTTATTGGTTAATGCATATATGTTAGAATTTAATTGAAAATCTAATACTCCCTCCGTCCCACTTTTTTTGTCCTATTTAAAAAGTCAATTTTTTTAAGGGAACATCATTTATTGTCTTGTCTACCTTTTAAAAATGTATAAGTTTCCAAAACTATCCTTAAAAAAATTTATCAAAAAATTGAATTAGTAAATTAATAGGGGTATAATAGGAACATTAGTAAATTAATGACTTTTATTTTTAGAAACATGACAATATTTTGGGACATCTCAAAATAGAATAGAGGACAAAAAAAGTGGGACAAAAGGAGTATATCGCACCTAAAGTATTGTCTCAAAATTTTATCCCTACAAATTTTACTCAATAAAGTTTACAAACTAATGTAACAATGAATGTGATTAATAGATTTTAATAATATAATAAATGAATATCAATTTAGTTTTTTGTAATTGGTGATACATTAATTTGTAAAGTATATGTAGTAAAATTCGTTGTATCCCTAGCATCAAGGATTCTACAAATTTTATTGACATAGAACTTACAAATCAATAAATATGTTACCCATCACCAAAAAACAATTTAAACATTTATTTATTAGGTGGTCAAAACCCACCAATCACACATATTACCACATCATGTAGTAAAATTTGTAATGCCTTTAGCATTTTTCAATATAGAGTGTTGTTAGTTATAAGTTTTAGGATTAAAATTATTACAAAGTTTATTACATGAAGTTTACAAACTGAACATGGCAGTGAATATGATTGGTAGATTTTTAAAAACCTAATAAATGAATTTTGAAATGTATTTTTTGTGATTGGTGATACATTAGCTTGTGAGCTCTATGTAGTGTGTAGTATCCTAATATCACTCTAAATTTTATTAGATGGGGAATACATATTAAACTAACATGTGACCACTCATAGAAAAATTATTCAAACATTTTCTCAAAAAAAAAAAAAAAAAGTATTCAAACATTCATTTTTTAGGTTGTTTAAGTCCACCAATCACATGATTTACATTCATTACCACATCAATTTATAAACATGTAGTAAAATTTGTATATACTTAAAAAAAATTTTAAAAAAAATGGGGAGTTTTAAACGAGAGGCGAGCTAGACCCCTTATAATCAATCATAAATGCCAATTAACTACAAAAGTATATGTAAGATAAATACATGCTAAAGAAAATAATTGATGACTATCTTTAGTTTTAACTCTACTCTTTACCCTCTCCCACTTTCTCAAGAAATTATAAGGTACTCATGATGGACAGGTAACCTGGTCCACCATTCCACTAAAAAACTCTCACCTATTTAAAATTACTGAGTTAGAAAATTTTATAAACAGAAACTAATTACTGATTCAGCAATTTTAAATAAGTAGGAGTCTTTTAGTGGAATTGTGAACAAATGATGTGGTCCACCATGAGGACCTTATAATTTCTCCACTTTCTCCATCCAAAATGACAATAAGATTAGTTTTGGTATAATAATCTACACTCATTCTATGATAATCTGATGAGCTAGTAAATTGATGAAGTTAATTTGTGACTTCTCGTTTACACACTATTCCTAAGGGTTTTTTTTCATATGGGATAGAACTTTGTGCAGATAAAAGCAGCTATAAAAAAATAATTAAAAATAAATAATAATAAAAGAAGATCTCACAAATTTGAACGTTTATGAAAGGCAGCTAGAAGGGCTGAAATTACATGCTAATTTCAAGATTATAAAACAGAAATAACTCGTAAATGGGGATGTAGCTCAAATGGTAGAGCGCTCGCTTTGCATGCGAGAGGCACGGGGTTCGATCCCCCGCATCTCCATCTTGAATATCCTTTTTTTCCTATGTTCATTGTAGTTTTGAATAGGCTTTGGTTATTGTAGTTTTTAATGGGCTTTATTATGGGTTATTGTAGTTTTGGGCTTTACTGCACTCAAAGATTTCTATCATCATCATATATGCAAACTTTTTTTTTTTTTTTTTTTTTTTGAGGAACATATATGCAAACTAATAGGTTGTTGCAAATGATTATAAAAAAGAAAAGGTTGTTGCAAATTCCTCTTCTAAACAGACACAAGATTTCTGAGTTTTGGAGTATTCCAAGCACCATTCTTGATTTTATTCTTGCTCTTTCTTTATATTTCATTTCCCTGATAGAGGTTGTAGTTCTTCGGGGTTGTTATTACTAGTCTCGTTTCATTTTATTTATTAAAAAAATGAAAAATGAAGTAGCGACGAACATGGAAATGTGGTCGGACTATAATCCCCCAGCTGCCAAGATCTTAACCTGACTAAGATATTTGAAAAGCATCACCCACTTTTTTATTTATTTTCAATACAATGCTGTTTTCTTATTTGTGAATAATTGCTCAGTTTTGAGAATTTAAAGTTTAAACCATTGGATATACCATGAGATATCTTCAAAAAGAATCATAAGCTGGTACATTGAAATTCCACTTCAATTAATAATTATTATCGTTCATACAATGCTTTTGTAAGCAAGACATTGAGCAATCTTTCAGCATTGTGGAGCCTGGAAAATTGCACGGGTTAGAGGTTTATTTTTTCTCCGGCATCTTTTCTAGCAATTTTGGTATCACTTCAAAAAGATCACCTACGAGTCCATAATCAGCAACCTGCGATTCAAAATTTCAAATATATCATTAGAAGGGGAAAAATCAAAATGCAAGCAAAGCATGTGTTAACAGAGTAATACCATTGAGCCATAGGCTACTGCATCATTCTATTGCATTTTAAAAGTGATAGAATGAACTAGCTTTACAAGCTAAAGTTGCTTAGGTTTTTAGCTGTCAAAGCAGAAAGGTTGTATAAAAAAATGCGAATATTTTTTAAAATATAAGTCTCTTCCATGAGCAGTTTACTTGAGAATTTTGCTCATGTGGAATCTATGAATTTCAATTTATAAGCTTAACTGTTTTAGAGAAGTGAGAAGATCTGACGCCTCAAATGTAATTAGGACTTGGTGACCATGAAACATAATAGGAAACTGAGGCATGGTATATTATTTACCATAAGATATGGAATTGCCAAGTTCATTTAAACACTTCGTTACCATTTGCCAGCATGAAGTGCATTATTTCATAGAATACAAGAAAATGAAAAGTAACTTATAGTTAAGATGCACAAATTTGACTAATCCATTTCAATTTAAGTTGGCTCTTGGCTTGAAAACGTGGTCCTTCCCCCCAACACCCCCCACCCCAAAATTTTAAGGGGAGGGGAAAAATATTTTTTTTTTTATTAGTTATCACTTACTTTCTAAGTTTTGCCTCACGATATAGGGAGAGATGAAATGAATCACATCATAGACCTTAAGATCTGAATGGCCACAGTTACTAATGTGCTAAAATAACCTTGACAATTGAGAAGAAAAGAAAGCATAACAAGGTTAAGCCATCACCTGAAATATGGGAGCATCTGCATCTTTGTTCACAGCAACAATGACCTTGGAGTCTCTCATACCTGCCAAGTGCTGAATGGCTCCTGAAACACCAAAAGCCATATATAGTTCTGGGGCGACAATCTTTCCAGTTTGGCCAACCTGACACAAAAACCAGTCATAACTACGACCAGGGGATGAAAACATATATCAGACCCAACAATATCATGATGTCTAATTATAACACTTGTAATAGAAGTGAACCATCAAAATCAATTGGAGGCATTTCAAAACCCCAAAAGAAAGCAAATGGATAAGTTCTCATTCCAACTTATATTCTCAAGCATCAGGTAAATATATCACCAATAAATACCAAAAGCTGAACGTAATTCTAGAAGTCTTTTAAATGAAAGAAATCAGAAAGGGAACATCTACTGTCATGTAATTGCTTTGACTTAACCACATAGTCAAAATCATATTTTCTAGAATGAATTTTATTTTTTATTTTTTTCCCTTTTTAGGGGGGATTCCAAATTCAGAATTATCACAGCTATCATGTCAGAATGAACAGCTGAAGCACTTCTTCTCTTCTTGTTGCTAATGGCAAATGCAGAAATAAATATTATGGACAGGGAACTATAATAAAATGAATGAATTCTCTGATGATATTATATGTACAACATTATAGATATTATGGGTGTTACCTGGAGGTCATTAGGAACAAATCCCGCATCAACAGCAGCACGGGTAGCACCAACTAAGCAAAAAAGAAGAAAGAATCCCCAAATTACACTAAGTTGTGAAACAAAGAGACAGTCATATTGGCAACAATGGTATTTGCCTATAGGTTTAAGATGCATAAACTGAAATTCTTTTACACATGAAAGTTACCAGCTGCACCCAGTTTCTCTGCAAGCTTCTCTATCATTTTGAAGTTCTCAGCACTTTTCAACGCACGCCCCCCAGTGACTACAACACGTGCATTCCCAAGATCTGGGCGTTCTGTTTCCTGAGAAGTGAGCTTCACATATCTTGATTTACCCACAGCATCTGTAATTAGGTACAAAATTCTATGTCAAGACATGCAGTTAGTAGTTACCAGATAACTCTATTCATTGAGAATCGCACAAGATATCGTTAACTCTAGCATTTTAATTATTGAGAATCACACAAGACATATTCTCTTCATTTTATATGTTCAAGGCAGAGAGTAGCCAACAACCAAGATGCCAATGCATTAGAAAAAGACAAACAGACCTTCACCAAAGGTTGAGAGATCAACCTGAGATATTGATGCCTCAGATTTTGAATCAGCTGAGATCGGGGGCACTGGAAAAGATGTGGATCTAATGGTCAACATACATGGGTTGGCACCAGCATATCTAACTGTACAAAGTGCATTTCCAGCATATATTGGCCTGCCAAATGAAACTAAGATCTTAATTTCAGTTAAATGAATTTGGATAATACCAAAGAAGCAGCACAAATGCTTCAGTCTAGCACCTTTGCAGGACCCCAACAAGACACCACAATTGAGGTGTATTTCAGTTTTCGTTTGCTTTCAGTTTATGTAATTGCAATGCCTCAGTGAGAATTCCAAATATAACACTTTTTTATTATTGTAAATTTTCATGATGCTTAGGAGTTTGTAAAACAGCCAATAAAATAGAGCCTAACAAAGTTTTTTGTTAAATAATACAGTGAATAACACATCAAAGCCACATAGCTGAGGTTGTATGGGCAAAGTAGATTCCTAAAAATCACTCATCCTTTTCTTTACTGACGGCATGTGATGTGTCCAAACAATTCCATTGATGTTGATTGACTGACTTCCTAGCATTTTAATGATTCTTCTTTTTGCAAGCTATGCACCATATTTTGAATTTTTTTGGTAAATGTCATGGATAATGAAAGATTGTGTGTAAGACCTTTTCTGTTTGATTATTCACAAGGTAGATTTAGGGATCATGCTTTCTATGAGATGATAATCTTGTGTTAGAAAACTTTCGTTTTTCAGCATTTTTTATTTTTTAACTCATTCAATTTGCTTGAGCTGATCCAACAACTATTCATGTTACGATTACCTTATTTTGTCTTTTTTATGGGTAAACGTAACTCATGCATCCATACAGGTTTGAACCTGGGACTTCACCCTCCAATTTATGTTGTGAGGAGATGCCTTTTATCCAATGACCATTAGCAAGCTATAATTACGTCTTTCACCCTGTTTTATAGGTGAGCCTGTGTGTGTTTAGCACAAAATTGTTAACTTCTCACCACAAGAGCAGCCAATAATCCTAAATAGTTATTTACCAATCTAGGTGGAAATACATTCTACATGGCACTATCAAACCCATAGAAAAACAGATTTTAGGACCGTTATAGAACAAAAGCAGTAACAACTCATGTAATGCCTGTTTTTGTCCCTCCCTCACAGACATACAGAGAAAAGCATAGAGTGAAGAACGGATACAAGAACCATTGATATTAAAACAACCAAAGTTTAGTGTGCCATGGCTCGTTCCTTGGAGACAGAGGCATAGAGTATTCAAACATGTAATACTTTTATACTGGATAACTGTCAACTATGAGATCCACATATAACTATATGCAAGATAGCCATAGCATCGAAATGCACATAGGTTGCATTGTTTCTTGAAAATGCTATAGCATCTTGCCAGCCATACAAGAATTCAAGGTCCAAGGAAGGCAAAAGAATGGCAGTCTGCCCTTATTCACTTCTACATAGTTTTCTAGTAAAGAGCTCACTCAAGACCTGATGGAGTAACTTGTCAACATTCAAACAACCAATGAAACAAAATCAATAGATATGCATCAATTAAGATGCTTGAAGTGCCTGATACTTGATAGAGGTTTCATTGTGCTATGTAAATTATATATGTGAAGCGCTTAACTTCAAAAGGAAAAGCACCATTAACATAACTATTAATCAACAGATAACGTGTGAGAAGGAATTAACATATCCCAAGGGGCCAAATGACAGAATTTACCTCACAAAGAGATTAGATTCGGAAATTTCAATAATATCGGTAATCGGAGAAACATCTAAAAGGGCAGCAGCACGTGGTAGAATGTTTTTCCCAAATGAACCTGAAGGTGCAATTATATGCGAGTATCCACCCTTCTGCTGAACCAAATGGACTAGTTTAGCCCAAGGTTCCGCTAAAGGATGTGAAAATTTATCTGAATCAGCTACCAGCACCTGTGTAAGAAATAGCATCTGCCAACTTTCAGAATCACATGATATTATGTCCTTGAACTGTGTTATAAAGACATATACTCTAAGGTAACAGAATCCCTTGCCAGTCACAACATGTAACTCTTGAAAAATATGGCAATTCTTTGGGCAGCTAAACTAGAAATTTGGACTTAATTGGCTCTTAAAGAAGATAGAAGCGAAATTGAACATGACATTCATTAAACCTTATTCTGGCTTCATCTTAAAGAACATGCTAACCCAAGTTCAATAAATTTTCCAATAGCACCTTAAAGTTTATATTCAACTACATGAACAAGTACAAGTGCATTTTCTAATGACTAACAAAATGATTACAGGAGTAACCTGAGAAACAGAAGGATGGCATGAGGCAGCATGTGCAGCAGCTTCTTGAAGGGAAGGACCCGACCCAGCCAATAGCACAGAAATGGAATTGTCCTTGCTTAAGGAACTTGCAGCTGCTACCGCACTCACAGATGGTGCCTTTATAGAACCACCTTCATGTTCAGCAAGAACCAATGTGCTAACCTATATAGAAAAAGACAACATTAATAACAAAATCAAAGCTGCAGAAGTAAAAATTGTAAACCTTGAGTGACCCATTAAGGAAACTCATACAATATCGTACTTTGATAGTACATTCTGGCCACTTTCCCCTAATCTCCGTCCATTGCTACATCCCCACAATGAATTTAGCAATATCTTATAATTGCAGCCGCTTTTGGGATCACTTATCAAAAGCATGACAAGCAACATTTTTGCATTTTGGCTCCTTTGATTTTAAAGCAAAGCAAAAGTGTAAAGCCATGTTACTTTTCTCCGACACGAAAATAATACATTTACTATATTTAAATAAATAAATAAATACATAAATCCAACACTTAGAAATGACCCGGATTAAGATTCTCCACAGTTCTTAGGATAACTCCATCATAAAATCCTTAAACTAACGGTTTAGATATTTCCAATTGGTCAGTATTTTAAACAAAAATTGACTAACATCATTTTGGCTTCTATTTAAATTGTGGATAAAGCAACAAAATCAAAACCACAAGTTTAACCATGAATGGTATTGGGACCATTAGTAAGGATTGTAAGAACTCTATGGTACAATTACAGATGAAACTATTTAAGAATCTCAATCCATAGTGGACCTTTCTAGAGTTCATCCTGCAAAATAAAAGAACCCCACATGGGCTAATAACATATTGGTATATTCTAAATTCTAAAAGGCTTAAAAAGATTTTAATTTGATTGAAATTTGCATCATGTATATCGAGCTAAACCCATAACATAGTTCCAGATATGCATACATATCTAAGCTTAGATTCTACAAAAGCAGTTCAGATATCACTCATATATGAATTTTCAATTGCATAGATGCATGGATGAGGTGAGAGAGAGAGAGAGAGAGAGAGAGAGAGCTTACGGAACGAGAAATGGAGTAAAGGAAGAGAGATTGGGAAGTGAGGAACGGAACGGTGCGTTTCGCGAAAGCTCTGTGGATCGCGCGAGTTGCCATTACGTATCTTAGCTTCTCTCTGCTCTGTACGAGAGACAAACAGATAATAAATAAGGGAAGAGGGTGATTGATTGGAGTTGGACACAGAGTTCGATTTGTTTAATGAGTAAAATCCATACGACGTAGTATACTGTTTTTGGAGTTCTAATGATTTGATGAAGACACTGCGTTTCAATTCACACTTGTGTGCGTAGCAGTGTGCATTCGACCCATCAAAGCAATGAATTGGACCCAATTCAATCCAACCCGAGTCCCAACACACCTTTGATCGGTTTTTCATGGGTTGATAGGTTAGGTTGGGAAAAAAAAACTTTGGGTTGAGTTAGGTTCAAGTTCACGTTATAATGTTCAATTCAAATATTCAGGCCAATCTATTCCATTAATAGTTAAAATCAGGGGTGTAGCTAGGAATTTTTACATGAGGAGGCCAATTCGAAGTATTGATATAAAAAACATAAATCATAAGTTTATTAAATATGAAATTTCAATTTTGACATATCTTAAACATTAATGAACATACAAAAACTGTCTAATTCAGTATAGACATATACAAAAATATCTACAAAAAAAAAAAAAAAACATTTCACATCAAAATCATGTTTGACGACGATTTTTCATAGAATAGAATTCATCCATAATCATTTCCATGATGAAATTCCCAACAATTTCCTTTTTTATATAAACTATCATATTATCTGCTAAAAGTTCATCCTCCATTCTATTGCAAAGTCTTGTTTTTAATAGTTTCATAGCTGAAAAAGCTCGTTCTGTAGTTTCTGTAGAAATTGGAAGAGTCAACATAAGACGAATCAGTCTATCAATTAAACGATAGAATTTAGACTTCCCTGAAATTTCTAATCTCCTACATAGCTCAAATATTTTACCCATATTCTAAAAATCTGGATACTTTGTCACATCAAGCTCATAATGTTGCAATTGATACTTCAAAAGACAAATTTCCTGCTCAGTGAAATCTTGAGGATAATAATTTTAAGCCAAATTGCAAATATCACCAATTTTGAATGATCTAAAAGCATCCTTAGGATTTAATGCTGAACTAAGAGTGAGAAGATCTACTGTTAACTCACAAAATCTACTATTCAATTCTTGCAATTGAAAATCTATTGCAACTGTAAATATGTCAATTCTTAAATGATGTTCTATTGTTGTCAAAGCTTCATCTTGATGACGGTATCTACCTCGAGCTTTAGTGTAACAAGCATTTAAATCAGGAATATCAATTTCATGTTGTCCACAAAATGATATAACACTAGCAAGTAAAGGCTCCCATCCATCATCTCTCAACTTTTGAATAAGTGATTTTGTAGTTGAAACTACATGCATGGCATTTAAAAGATCCTGAGAATGTTATTGCAAAGCTTGACAATAAATATTAGTAATTCCCATAATCACTTTCATCATATGCAAAATTAAAACAAATTCAAATGATGTTAATACCTAATAAGCTCCCTCGGCATCACCACGTTGTTTATAATTAGCCCCTTCCTCAGAGATAGTATTGATAACTTTGCAAGTTGCATCAAACATTTTTATCAAACTACAAATAGATTAAAAATGAGATCCCCAACGTGTATCTCCAGCCCGTTGCAAAGTACTAATTTGGTTTGCTTCTCTTCCAATCTCAATTTCATTAGAAGCAATCATATTCTCAATTTGTTCCCCTTGAGCACATTGCAATTCATCATTACGCTTACTAGAACCAATGACAATATTGATAATATTAGTCAAATGATCAAAGAATTGATGAACAACTTTTACTTCTCTAGATGCTATAACTAAAGCCAATTGCAACCTATGAGCCATGCAATGTACATAATAAGTATATGGACATTCTTTAAGAAATAGAGCTTGTAATCCATTCCATTCACCACACATATTACTAGCTCCAACATACTCTTAACCTCGAATATTCTCAATGTGAAGGTTGTAACAAGAAAGGACAGCACATATCTCCTTCTTTAGGGTCAATGCAATAGTATCTCTGACATGCACAACATGAAAGAAACGTTCTTTAATGAAACCATTGTTATCAACAAACCTTAAAATAATGGTCATTTGCTCTCTCTTCAACTCATCCCAGGCTTCATCAACAAGAATGCAAAATTTTGCATCCTCAATTTCTTCATGAATAGAATTTTGCACATTACTAGCAAGAATATGCAAAATCTCCTTTTGAATTGTGGGTGATGTATATTTGGCATTTTATGGAACATTTTCCAAGACAACACTAGCTACTTTGTCATTGAAAGTTGATGTGAATTTTATCAATTCAATAAAATTACCTCTATTTTTTGAATCAAGGCTTTCATCATGACCTCTAAAAGCACAAGCTTGGAATGCTAGCCATCGAGCCCACTCTATTGAGGTTTTGAGCTGCAACCAATTATTCTCTAATTCTTTTGACGTTTGTTTCTCAATTAGCATGTCGTAAATAATTTTTTAAATCCTCGCAACATTTCACAACAATTTTATGTGGGGAGTTTGGATCTTTCCCTACATGACGAATATATCGCATCCATTGAAGGTGAGTATTCCAACCAATCCCTATGTGATTCAAACCATGAAAGTTGAAATCGACAACGATGAGTATCATCGTTGTATGGATAGTCTATATTTTTAGGTTAATATGGACCTTCTTTGAGATAAGCTCGTCAAATTTCATCTTGTTTGTTAATAGGGAATTCATATATTTGTTAACGTGATCTTGGATCACGATCTATCTATTCAGATTGAATTTTTGAACATTTGGAGGGGTGTTCATCAAGCATTGAAGAATCAACATTTGTTTCTACAGCCACAAGTGTCCTAATTTCTAAATTGCTAACATCTTTTTTCTTAAAGAATGCATCAATTGTTTTTCGTTTGCTCATAATTCTTTTAGCTTTAAGAATATGACTCAAAAATTAACCTGAAAAGAACTTTAAAAAATAAAATTTTAATTAGAAATTTTTATTTAGTTATATGGATGTTATTCGTACTCAAGAAAAAACAAATTTTCACTATAATTTAAACAGTCAACCCATTTTTAATGCGACTTTAATTAATAATAACCCTCAAACAAAAACAAAAATTAAACACATAAGTATTAGTACATAATATAAACCAAACAATTTAACAACACCCACAGCCACATGATATCTAACTAATCAAAAATAATTAATAAATCAAAGCAATTTTACCTTAGAAACTTTGTCTTCAAAAAATGCAAAGATGGGTGTGGGCTGTGTGGCAATGCCTATTGCCTCTACCTACAACTTTAAATCTTCCCTTCAAGACTCATCACAAACAATCTCCCTATGCCTTCAATCATGTATTTCTTTAAAAATCTATGAAAATATAAAGAGCATGTGAATATTTAGATGTAGATAGTTAAAAAAAAAAAAACACTAAAAAGAGATGAATGTCTAATGCTTAAGAAAGAGAAGAAAACTCACCAGGTAGTCACCAAGTTCCAAATCTTGAAATTTGACAATGAACTATGCTAGGTGATTTGTTTTAGAAAGCAAGAAGAAAGAAAAAATTGATCAGGATTTTTTTTTTTTTCAAATTGTAAAGATAGAGGACTGATGCTGAGTTTTGGGGTTGGTAGGCAGCAATACCAATGGGAAGTGAAAGTGTATCAAAGAAGACAACCGAAAATATATATATATATATATATATATAAAAAGAATAAGAAGTAAAGGGAAGAAGGGATTCCGTGGGTCAGTGGGTGGGTCTTTTGAGATGGAGAGAAAGTGAAATTTTGTTGTTAGTGTTTGGACTTGAGTATTTAAATGTAAGTGGGTCAGCTTTTTGTTTTATTTGGAGTACATAAGGCCTAAAACTAAAGCTAGGGCCTGGGAGAATAGTGGAGATATAAGTATGAGGAGGGGCCGGATGTCCAACATTGGAGGGGCCTAATTATTTTTTCTACATACTTTAATGGATTTTTTTTTTTTTTTTTTTTTTGGTGCAAAGGCCAGGGTCCCCCCAAGCCATTACGTGGCTCCGCCCCTGGTTAAAATATGTTTAAGTTTGATTTATTTATGGATTTTTTCTTTAAGGGATTCATTTTGATAGTTCAAGACTTGGTTTAATAAAAGGGTGTGTGTGTTGGTTTATAGGCTACATTCTAGTCCCCAAAGGTTGTTTAAGCCTTATAATTCATTGTCAAAAAATAAAGCATCCCATTCCCATTGTGAAATAAGAGAAAAAGCTTTCCTTCTTTGCAATGGATGTAGACCAGCCTGACGTCTCCACAGATCTCTCATCAGAAGAATCAGACCTCCTCATCCGCAACACTAAGAAACAAAAGGCCACCTGTCAGGACTTCTGCCCCCAATGAACCCTTCGCTCCTACAAAGACTCCCTAGTCCAACCAATACACACCTGGGAAGACCATTCCCTCTAGAATCTCCGCATTTTTGATGCCGACATAGAATCCGACCAAGATGACAACTCTGACGACACTAGCCCATTAATCTTACTTTCAAAAGAGGACAAACAGCACATTAGAGCCCCTTAGAGATTGAAGCTGATAATCAAGGCCTTTGGAAAATCCCTAGGTTTCAAATACATCAACTACAAAATCCGAGCTATATAGAAACCTCAGGGCGAACTCCAGTGCATTGATCTTGGTCTTGACTACTTCCTCATAAGGTTCAGGCTTAAGGAAGATTATTGCAAGGTTTTGAACGAAGGTCCATGGTTCATTGGCCAACAATTCCTCACAGTGCGACAGTGGTACCCAGGCTTTAAACCCTCGAAAGCAAAACTTACCACAACTGCGATATAGGCGAGACTCTCAGAGCTACCCATCAAGTTCTACGACAACTCCATACTGTAACAAATTGTAAACCAACTTGGCAACCTTTTCAAGATTGATGCCCATACTATCGACAACGTCAAAGGGTGATTCGCTAGACTTTGTATCCAAGTAGACTTGGACTCACCTCTCTTCTCTAAAATCCGAATAGGATCCTTGACACAACCCGTACAATATGAGGGTATATCCTCCATTTGCTTTAAATGTGGTTGTATTGGACACAAATCTGCCTCATGTCCTACTATTATCTGCCCTTCCTCCACCCTAACCCCAGCAAACAACACCGATACTGTAAAGGAACTGCAAAAACCTTTTGGCGAATGGATGTTGGTCAAGAGTTGAAAATCAAAGAACACAAATCACAACCCTAACCATTAAACCAAATCAAACGCAACACCTTAATCGGACCGAAAATTCGCTGACCCCCTTGCTCACCCCACATCACGTGCCACCAAACCACGTGACATGCCCCCCTCCTCGTCACATGACAATACCCTTGGCTTTGCAGCAAAACCCATGTCCCACCAAAAGAATCTTATGTTCTCTAATAAGGACAACACATCCCCATCACACATCCCTGAACCTATCCCTTCCTTAACCTCGAGCCCAAAGCCAAGAGCGAAAACCACCAATCCTACCAACGCAGGAAAGTTTCAAACATAAGACAAATACCCACCCCAACCAATATATGTCAGCATCTACAAAATCTTACTCTTCTCGTTCTAAGACTCCCACTTTGAAAGTTTCCTCCCCCTCTCACCTTGCCGACCTTGCCTCTTTTACGAAAGTTGACCTCGTGCACATAGCCATTAATGACACCCCTGCTAGTCCCACTTACACAACACCTACATTGTATCCCTATGCAGACATACACACGGTCAAGGACACACCTACACACCCTGACCCAAGCCCCTCATCCCTCCCATGCATTCTTTAACCACAGGAAAGTCCCAACAACAGTCATGGATGCCTACCGAGTAACCAACAGATCAGCACTACCACCACCACCCTTGAATACACACATACCTACCACCTAAGAAGCCATCCTTTTCAACCCAAACACCCAGAACAATTGGGCACTCCTCTCCCAAAACAGATGGAGACCCATAGGGAAACACCATCTCCGATGGATCTAAAGCTGCCCAACCTCCTTTTGGGCCCACATAAAGGAAGAACTAGACTGGACATTGAGGACACAGGCACACACCCTTCCTCCAAACACTACCCTATGACGAGTGATCATCCCAATATCTAAGGACATGGCCTTTGTCTCCCTAACAATCTCATTCCTTCGTACCAATCCAGGTTGCTGGATATATCCCCGCAACATTACACCAGGAACCCATCACCAGAGCAGAACTTCGAGCATTTCCGAGCAGAGCATTGCCAAAGCCCACAAGAGCGCAATAACCACCATTTCCCTGCGAACAGTGTCCTACAACTCACGTGCATTGGAAAACGAGACTCGAGAATCATTTACATGACCCAACGTCAGGTGGCATGCTTCAGGCTAACTCTAAAACACCTTAACCACTGAAACTCGTATCGGATCATTCTGATCCCTCAAGCCCAGACTTTGTTGGTTCCACCTTCATTGGTATGGAAGACTGGGATTGCCCGTATAACCAACCCCTTCAACCCTCATCCAATGAAGATCCTCGTATGGAACTGTAAAGGAGCTGAAAACCCCTATTTCTGTAGAAGCTTTTCAGATTTCATCCGTGCCCATCGCCCATAAATTGTCATCATCATAGAAACCCGTATCTTAGGTCAGAAGGCAGAAGGCAGAAGATATCAGTTCATCCCTTGGCTCTAACAACATCTACTGCTCTGATGCAGCTAGGTTTAGAGGAGGTATTTAGCTCCTCTGGAATGACCAAAATACAGAGTTAGAGATACTTTCAGTGACGAACTAAGCCATTCATGCCTTTGTCCAGGTAAGTGCCTCAAACCTTACTTCCAACTGGCTCTTATCTGTGATAGATGCTAGCCCAGACCATATGTAACGTCCCAACTATTAAAAAAAAAGAAGGAGAAAAGTCAGATTTTTATCGATCCCACATGCTCCCACCTAACCCATCACTCTTTATCACTCATTCTTACTACTCACTATCTCATTCCTTCTTGGCCGGCCAGCTCTACTCACTTTGTTCTTTCTTTTACTTTTTCTTTTTCTCTCAAACACAACACACACACACTCTTCTCACCCCCTCACTCTCTCACCGAGCTTCATTCCAAACCACCATCTCCACCATCATTTTTCCGGTAAGATCATCAGAAAATCCTTAAGAACCTCTAAGCACGTTCACATCTTTTATTTGAGGTAAAATTTCTAATCTTTTTATGGGTTTTATATTTTGCTTAAGGTTATATTTTTTTTCTAAGCTTTGATAATGATACCCATGTGATTTATAAGCTTTGGAAGTGATATTTATGTGTTTATGTGTATGGCTTTGTCTTGGTGGATTTATTTGATGAGTGGGTTTGTAGTTTTTACAATGGTGGCTATCTAAGTGGTGAAGATTTGTGGGTTTTGGCTTTTAATGTGGAATAAATGGTGAATATAATTTTTATAGATTATTCGGAGCTAGTGGAGGATTTACATTTGGGGTTTGTAATGGTGGATATTGTTATATATGTTGTTGTGTCATGGGTCTCTTGAAAATAGTATGTATATATTGTGGAAGAAATTCATAAAGCATTAGGATCTCTTATGATAAAGGAGAAGGCTTTGAATGACATGATTTAAATCTATAAATAGGGGTCTATGCCTTGTAAATTAATTTGTTGAGAAATTTTGGAAGTAGAATACATTAATTGTGGTGTTAAATACTAGGCTTGCCTAATCAAGTGCTTATTTGGAAATTCCTAATTTGTAGCTAGATACAATTTCAAGCATTATGCTTATTATGATAGGTTTGTTTAATATTGTTTAGGTTCTAGCTAATCTCATTTAGAGCTTGGAGAGTTAAGCTTTTTGCGGGTTGCAAGGTAAGTAGCTTTTTAATGGGATTTTTAGAAAATAATCATGTTGCATAAACGTTTTTTTTTTGGGTCAAACACATTTTGGAAAATTATTTGTGAGATTATGTTTTCTTACAAAGTATTGTGTTGTGACCTTATTATATATGACTATTTATGAAAGATGCATCATATTTGGTAATGCGAATGGGGAAATGCACGATTTGTTAGCATGGAAATAATAAGCATCTTTTATAAAATTCTTGGGAATGGATTTTATGGATTTATTGCATTATTTGAAAATTCTAAAGATGTTTTATCTTGACTTGTGATATTTGGGAAATTGAAAGAAAATCTTCTTGACAAGGAATGAGTTTGAAGGCTTTGAGAACCTTGTGAATATATTGGGTATTTCAAAGGTTTTTGTGAAACTACTTAAAATTGAATTGTGTTTTGATTTCATGTAAACTATGAGCTCTTCATGTTTTACCCTTGGGCTGTAACATATGATTACTCGGTGATTACCCAACTAGATACTATAGTCTATATGACATTAGTATCTTAGCACCCGTCTTTATGTCGGCAAATAAGTTCCAGCTTTGTGTTAGCGATGAGTTACGACTTTGTGTCGGCAGATTAGTTTTGGCTTTGTGTCGGCAATTGTCATGTGGCCTTACGTTGGATTTTCTGGTTTGGAACGGAATTGTTATTGCTCACAGTGTATAGTATATAGTTTCATGTTGAGATATTTTGAGAAATATATAGTATGTAGTTTCACATTGAGATTTTTTTTTTAAAAAAGCTTTGTGCTATACTATTTTAATTATTATTGTCATATTATAATTGAAAATACTCTTGTAGTATTCAGTTAGAAATTTCCCAAATTAAAACATGTTTTGTAAACTATTTATCATCATGAAATTTAAATTTCTCCCACCCCCATTAATTATGCTACTTACTGGGTTCTGTCTCATCCCATTATTTTACAAACTTTTCAAAGTAGGCAACAATAATTTTGAGACAGATTTTTGGAGGCTAGCAATAGTTAGACTAACTACTGATGGAGGCTAAACTTTTGTGATGGAGATATTTAGATGATATACATCATAGAGTAGACTTGACTTATTCTTTTGTATATTATAGTGGTTATAACTTTGTTTCAGCTAATGGGATAAGATATTGATATGTAATTGTATTTATTTAGACCTCCATACTTTTGTGGTCAATGGTCCTTATAATTATTGCATAGAGCTCTAACTTACTTTGAGAATATTGTTAATGAAATTATCATAATAATTCTTGCTGTTAGGATTTGATATGAATCATTTGGATTGAATTGTCAAAAAAAGAAAAATCTACAGGTACCTTTAAGATGTTTTTCTCATGCTTTGGACCCTTTTGGGTTTGGGGCATGACACCAGAACACCCGTTTTAACCTTTGGAATGACTTTACCTCTTTCGCCTCCTCCAATACCCTCCATTGGTTACTGGCTAGCGACTTCAACGACACCCTCACACACCATGAAAGTTTTAGCAACTCTCCTCCAAATTGTAGACGTATGACCATGTTTAACAACTTCCTCAATAACTGCAACCTCATCGACCTGGGATACAATGGCCTGAGGTTCACATGGACCAATAAGAGAGACAATGGCCTAGTCATGAAACGTTTAGACAAGGCCCTTGCCAACTCCCAATTGAAGCTTTTATTTAATGACTCTCACGTCTGTCACCTACCTAGAACCTTCTCCGACCACCACCCCATCCTCCTTCATACCACTTCACACACCTTTCAACCTCTCGGTGCCAAACCCTTCCATCTAGAAACCATGTGGTTCAGTAACCCCTTATTCCCAACAATTGTTCAAAACTCTTGGAATTACCATCCCTATGACATCATCTCAGCCATGGATGATTTCACGCACCATGTCAAAGTTTGGAATGCAAACTCCTTTGGAAACATTTTTCACAAAAAAAAAAAAAAAGGACCCTCGCTTGACTTAATGGCATTCAGAAAGCACTCTGCAACAACTACAATACCTTTCTAAAAAACCTTAAGAATGAGCTTTTAAATGAATATCAACAAATTCTACGTCTTGAAGAAGAATTTTGGGCCTTAAAATCCCGCATTGAGTGGTCTCTCCTTGGTGATTGTAACACCAATTTCTTTCACCTCTCCACCATCTACCATCATCACCGCAACAAAATTTGGTGCCTTCATGATACGGCAGGCAACTGGACACATTCTCTGTTTGACATTAAATCCTTGATTCAAACCCACTTTAGCACCTTGTTCAAGTCTGATATGATCAGTGCCCCCTTCTCCCCACCTTCTCAGATTACCTTCAACTCCCTTTCTCAAGATACTTAAACCATTCTAAATAGAGAGATGACTGACCATGACATTCAACAAGCTATCTTCTCTTTCAAGCCTTACAAAGCTCCGGGTCTCGACGGCTTTCATCCAGTTTTCTTCCAAAAGTTCTGGAACATAGTAAGTCCCTCAGTCATCACACTCATAAAAAACATCTTCCAAACAAAAGAAATTCCCGATACTCTCAACTCAACTCCCATTTGCCTTATCCCAAAAACAGACAAGCCGGAAACCGTCCACCAATTCCGCCCCATTTTCCTATGCAATACTCTCTACAAAGCAATAACAAAACTCCTTGTTCAGAGGCTCAAACCCTTTCTCCCTGATCTCATACGCCCATAGCAAGCCAGCTTTGTCCTCGAAAGAAAAGCCAGCAACAATGTCATCCTTACGCAAGAGATCATACACACTATTTCCACCTCTACAAGCAAGCATGGTCTCATGGCCCTCAAAATTGATCTCGAAAAAGCTTTCAATAGGCTTGAGTGGAGCTTCATTTATCAAGTCCTCAACTGGTTCAAATTTCCAAAAGATTGGATCGACCTCATCATGTCCTGTATCAGCTCTTCCAATCTCTCAGTGCTAGTGAATGGCGAAAGACTCGACCCCTTCTTTCCCTCAAGAGTTATATGACAAGGTGACCCGCTCTCACCGTATTTATTCATCCTTTGCATGGATTACTTAGCTGGGCTTATCGAGGCAGAAAAGTCCTGTGGCAACTAGACTAGTGTAAAAACTTCCAAAGAAAGTCCTTCATTCTCGCACATTTTCTTCGCTGATGACTTGATCCTTTTCGCAAAAGCCACAAAAAAGAACTGCCTTACCATTAAAAGAATTCTCAATGAATTTTGCTTCTCATTCGATCAGAAAGTCAACCCGAGAAAATCTAAAATCTATTTCTCTCCTCACACAATGGTCGAGAATATCTCACTCATCGAGAGCGAGCTAGGTATGTGATGCACCAACAACTTTGGAAAATATCTAGGCGTACCTATCATTTCTGATGGGAGGGGTAAAAGAGCTTTTGACTACGTCATAAACAGAGTTCGGTCCAAACTGTCTGGCTAGAAGGCAAGATCACTCTCCTTAGCTGGCCGCCTCACGCTCATCAACTCGGTCACCTCCGTAATTCCCACCCACCTTATGCAATGCAACCTTCTTCCGTCAAAAGTTTGCTCCGAACTAGATAGAATCAACTGTAACTTTCTTTGGGGAAACTCGAGCTCATGCAAAAAGATGCAAAACGTTAGTTGGGACGTGGTCACTCTTCTAAAACACTTAGGAGGATTGGGCATCAAAAAAAGCCTTGCGAGAAACAAAGCCCTCATCGCCAAGCGGGTTTGGGCCTTACGCACAAACTCTTATGATGCTAAGGCCGAAACTCTTAGAAAAAAATACCCAATTACCTATAGTGCCACTAAACGTAAGTCCTTTATTTGGGCCAGCCTCCAAAAGGAAAATATTATTTGTGACAAGGGTACAAGATGGCTTATCAGGAATGGGGAATCTGTCCGTGTTTGGCAAGATGATTGGACAGGCCATGATCCCATCCACAAATTCCTTCAAGGCCTACTCCATGCAAATGACCCTTCTCTAAAAGTCAAAGACACCTGGGACACTAATAGTAACTAGGACCTTAGCGGCATATCCTTTGTTCTTTTAAGTCAAGTCTGCGACATCATCAAAGCAACCCTAAAACCCCTCCACTTCTCTCGACAACCTTCCCACCTAGAATTCGACCTCTAACGACCAATTCAGCACTCGCTTAGCTTACTTTTTGATTGCAAATCTTCCCACGGAAACCAACTCTCAGAACTGGAAATGGGTTTGGAAAACCCCCACCATTCCAAGGGTTATGACTTTCTTATGGCTGGCTTGCCACAATCACCTCCCCACCAAAAACCACCCGCTTCAAAACAAATTCTCAATGACGATTCTTGCTCTCTTTGTCACTCAAGCCTAGAAACCACCATCCATATTCTCAGAGCTGACCAATCATCCTTCCCATTTGGAATGACCTCTCCAATAGCATCCTTCCACCGGACTTCCTCACCTTAGACCTCCCTGGTTGGCTCAAACTCATGTCCACTTCCCCAACCAAAAACCCGAGTCTCCCTTTTATCCCCTGGAAAACCTCATTTCCCCTAGTTGGTGGACTATTTAGTCAACCCACAACAAGCTTGTCATGGAAGCTCAATTCTTCACCCCCCAGAAAATAATTGGAAAAATAAAAGTCTTATCCTAAGACATTTTCCACACTCTTCCCCCTAAAACTTCCTCAGTCAAAAACAACATCATCCATTTAAGATGGAACCCTCCTCCCATCGGCTTTCACAAGCTCAATACTGATGGTTTAGCTAAGGGAAACCTCGACATGGCTTCGGCAAGAGGACTGATATGAGACCATAGGGGAGCTTGGATTGGTAGCTTTAATAGAGCAATAAGCTACACTCACTCGATGACTTCCGAGTTATGGGGTCTTAGGGATGGCTTAACCCTTACTAGAAATTCAGATATTAAAAAATTATTGATAGAGATTGATGCTTCGGCTGTTGTTGATGCCATCAATTCCTAGTTTGCCAATTCAACTCACCCTTATAATGGTCTCATCTCTAACTGCAGGTCCCTCCTCTAGCATTTTAAGGAAGCTCACTTGTACCACATGCACCACGAGGGCAACCACTATGCGGACATTTTGGCTAAAGAAGGAATGCATAATCCTAGCTCCCTTGTTTTTCATTTGAATCCTCCTTCTTGTATTTTGTATTAGCTCTTAGCTGACACTTGGGGTATTAGATACCCTAGACTTTGTAATTCTTAGCTTTTAAATAAAATTTCCAGTTTACCAAAAAAAGACTAGGTTTGAAATATGCATCCTTAAAGTTTGGGTGTATTTGAATTTTACACTATGAGGTTCAAAATTTGGATTTTATCTTTTGAAGTTATATTCTATTTGCATCAACAAACCATTTATCGTTATTTTTCGTTAAGTTCCACATAAACTTATCACACGTATTTAATTCGTCAAATAAAATGATTTCATGGGTTCGATAAAAATGACATGGCATTATTTTATTGGACAAACTAAACACGCGTGAGAAATTTATATGATACTTAACAAAAAATATGAACAAAGTAGCTGCTGATACAAACGAATTATAACTTCGAGAGTAAAATTCAATTTATGAATTTTCATGGTTTAAATCCAAAGGGCCCAACTTTAGGAGTGTAGTTTGGACTTTTGCCTATTAAAAAAAAAAAAATCTCTTGTTTGGAATATGTCATTCCTACTCAAGTTTTGCTCTAGCAACAATTGAAATAAAAACCATTAAAACAAAAATAAATAAAACAATTATGCAGTTAAGTTTAATAATTAAATATTTATGAGTTCATTCAAACAATATATTTGTACTAGCCTCATTACACGCGCTTTGCGCATGAGATAAGGCTTTTGTTTTTGTTAGTCTAGTGTCATAAATTTTTTTTAATTTTTTTTGGATAAGTTTGTTTTGAAGACATGGATTAGTAGGAGAGTGTTCTATTTTGTAGGCATTTAAAGTGGAGTTTGAGATATATTTTTATCGGGTTGTCCTCAAATTTTTTCCCAGTTAAACATAAGGTTTAGGGGTATTTCTGAATCATATAAAAGTTCAGTTCAAAAAGGGGAATCCTCTAATAGATAGTATCTATACAATTATTTAAGAGGCTTCCCCTGTTCGGATTCCTCATTTTTTTAGTTCAAAAATGCCCCTATACCTCTATGTTTAAGTAGAGACAAAACTAAAGGACAATTTGGTAAAAATGCAAATCTAACTCTCACTAATACATTACCCAAAATACCTTCATCATACCCACCTACAAGTTTTCAACTAATAGGGATAAATATGTACTAAAAATCCTACACTTTAATACCCACAAACTCACGTACATTGCCAATTTCTATCTCACTTTCTATCTCTTATTCTTCTTCAGATTGAAGGCATTTAATTAAGCTTTACATCCTCCTTTATTTTTCTTCAGATTGAAGACATTTACTATCAGAGGCTCCAACAACTTTTTATGTTCTATCTTTTCACGGTGGCTTATTATCGTGGTTGACTTCAAGATTTTAAATAGGAAGGTTTGTGCTTGAACTGGCAGCTTGAAAAAGAATATTGGTAAACTCCTTTTTTGAGTTTTTTTTTTTTTTTTTGAATTATGGTATTTTTATTAAGGGAACTAAGCTACTTGGATGAGAATTAAGACTAATTGGTTTTGCATTTATGTGTGTAGGTATTGGATAAGATTCGATCCAACAAGACTCTCTCTATTTATGCGTGCAGGTACTTATATATTATTATTCTCAATTTTGGTCCAAGAACTTAATATTTAATGTGATTTTAGATTGCTAACACTTTTTTTGGTTTTTGGGTTATAGATTTGGTGAACAATTTGGGTACAATTGCGAGGTCTGGGACCAAGGAATTTATGGAGGCATTGCAAGCTGGAGCGAATGTGTGCATGATTGGTCAATTTGGTGTTGGGTTTTAAAGGAATTAAGCTGCTTGAAGTGGTAATTTATGCTACTTTTTTTTTAATATAATTTACGCTACTTTTTTTTAGAGGGTATTATGTAAACAAATTTTTCCATGTAATTTACGCCACTTTTTTTTAGAGGGTATTATTATATATTTGATGTATCATGTTAATAGTTACCCAATTTAAACCTCACATGAAGTGGTTGTTATCTAAGAAATTGTTATAAAAAAATTTCTTTTGTAACATAAATTATATTTATCATTTGTATAATTCAATGTAAAATTCAATTTACATTTTTTTTATAATTATTAATTTACTACTCCATAAAAAATGTTACGTACATTTTCTTAGTTTTAAGGTTAATTGATATTTTTGAAATTTAAACTCTTTTTAACTTTTGTTATGGATGTGTAGTAAGTAGCTAACTATTATTGATCATTTTACCGTAAAATAAATATATTTGAAATTTAAACTCTTTTTCACTTTTGTTATGGATGTGTAGTAAGTGGCTAACTTTTAGGATTAAAACAATACATGTAGTTTTTAAACTTTGAATTTGAAAAAAGAAAAGGGTGGTCGGGTAGTTTTTAAACATGGGATAAAAGGTTGGATTTTTTTAAATAGTACATGGATAGAACATGAGATTTTTTTAAACGTGTAGTTTTTCTTTTTTTGATAAACTTTTAAATAAGGATAAGGTCACACCAATTCCTCACCTTAATCTTTTAAATTTCCCTAAAATTTAGCCTTTTCTTTTCTTTCAAAATTAGATATGTTAGTGCCTAAATATAAGGATATGGATGGAGAAGTTATAGTAGTGGTTTTATAGTAGGTGTCTTTTTTTTTTTTTTCCAAAATATGGAAGAGAAAAAAAAAAAAAAGAGGAAAATGTGAGATGTTTTTTTTACAAAATAAAACGTGAGTAAGGAAAGTGAAGTTAAAAAAAAAAAAAAAAGATATAGAAAAAAGGAAAAAAGAAAAAAAAAAAAAAAGAGAGAGAGAGAAAACGTGAGGTGAGTTTGCTTTGAAAACTAACAGAAAAGTGATCATATTTTGTAAGGAATTAGATATATATTTTTACCAGAGATATCCTAAAAATTAGGTTTTCTATTATATTTCTTTTTCAAGTTTTATTTTTTATTTTTATATTCTATACAAATGAAGGTGTTTACATAATATGGGGATTTCATAGTTAGTTAATTAGCTATATCCTCTCCGGCATGATATACCATTATGATCTTTAGAGGTTTTACATGCTACCCTACGACATGTCCATGTCTAGCATCATTTCCATTCCACAAATGGTTTTTCTAATGCATATTTATATAAGTGTTATATTCAGAGATGGACCGACGTTAGGGCAGAGAGGGGCCATGCCCCCCCCCCCCCCCCCCACTTTGAAAAAACTATAGCACTATATGATGTCTATCCTCTCTGTCTCTATTTTGCCACTATGATAGACTGATAGTGCAATGTGTTTTGTGTGTGTGAGTTTATTGTGTACTTTTTAAGAAATCATCCTTTGTAATAATGATTGAGTCTTGACTCTTGAATTTGATTTAAAAAAAAAAAGAAAAAAAAAGAATAGAAAAACTGGAAATTGGCAATCAAAAAGTGAAGCTTGTGGGAACTATGTATCAAATGTGTGCAGTAGTTAGTAATAAATATTATTAATTGATAACAGTTTTTTGTTGGTTTATTTTATGAATTATTAACTATTTTTAGAAAATAATTTATTTACATTAATGTTGTTGTAGCTTTTGGGGTATGTTTGTTTGGTTTATTTTTTGGACTAAATTTTGAAACTATAGAGCTATATAATATGGAAATAATGAAACTCTTGTTTGAATGGTTGATGATGGGAAAATTATCTATAATATTTGATTTTTTTTAAAGAGAAAAAATTACAAATAGTTTGAAGCTGATAATGCAACATTGCCTCTAGTGTTGATGTCCCAATTCATGAAAATTTTCAAACAAAATTCCAAAAATTACTACCGATTAAATCAGTATCAATCCAAATTGTGAAAATATGAGATTATAATGTTAATAAATGGGATGAAATTCGACAAAGCTTGAGTAGATGATAGTTTTGATTTTCATAAACTTTTTTGTGTTTATACTTTGCCCCCCCCCCCCCCCCCCCTTCTCTTCAACTTCGAATTATGGTTCCATCCCTGGTTATATTTTAATTGGTTGAAGGCTTAGTTAGTGGAGTTAACTTTTTCAAGAGTACGCTGGCATTAGTTTTTTTTTTTTTTTTTTTTCCTCCCCTTACAAATATTTTTAATAGAGGATGTTCTCCACAACGGGCATGTTTTGTTATTACTTTTTTGATGACATGCGTGTTTGTTATTACTTATTTTATAATACTCATATGTGTTATAATGTTAACAATAATTTGATAATTGGAAAGATTGATTTGAACATTGAACATCTCCATTAAAATAGAATTAGTTTATAATCTCATGCATATACATAGATATTTAACGATATACAATAAAATGCATAATATAATTCCTATATATATAATTTAAATGCTATTGATAGTCATTTTTATATTTTGTTAACTCTTTAAAAAAATTTGTAAGGATATTATTAAGCATAAAATGTAAATTGTCTATTTATTATTATTATTGTGAATCACTTTTTTTTTTTTTTTTTTTTTACGATTCATTTATTCTAGAATTTTTGGTTTTTTAACTTTTTTTTTTTTAGAGAGTTTCAACTTATGACATCCGCTCTTGATAATAGCTTTTTATCATCAGATCAAGACACCAATAAGTTTTTGGCGTAGGCGGGGATTTAACCCCAGATCTCTTATACATCCATTAGAGACTTAACTAGTTAAGCTAACTGGAACCCACTTTGGTTTTTGAACTTAATAACTTACTTGGGTGAATATTTATAATGTGGTCCCACATTTAATTCTAAAATTAAGAAATAAAACTCTTTAAAAATAAATAATTTAGGATACATGGCGCAAAATTGAAACTTTAATTTAGAATTCTAATTTGAGTTTCTTTCAGTTTCACCTACTATTATTATTATTATTATTATTATTATTATTATTATTATTATTATAGATATATAGATTATTGATGTACGTTACCGTGGGATAAGGATAAGGTATTTTTAAACTTTGAATTTGAAAAAAAAAAAAAAAATTCTTTATAGGAGTACCTTTTTTTGGATAAAATGTACAACTTAAAAAAATGTTAAGTACATTTTTCTCAATTTTAAAGGTTGTTGATATATTTGAAATTTAAACTCTTTTTAATTTGAAATTTAAATTCTTTTAACTTTTGTTATAGATGTGTAGTAAATGGCTAACTTTTAGGACTAAAAAACTAAATTTTTGGATTAAACAAAAATTGATAAATGTTATTAATTTTTTTTTAAAAAAGAACAACAACACCAAAAATAACGTGTATCTCTTGCCATAAAATTTTAAATTTAAGCTTTTATTTACTTATGTTATGGATGTGTAGTAAATGGCTAAATTTATTTAAAAACTACATTTTAGGATTAGTCAAAAAATGATAACTACCATACATAAAATTTGAAAAAATAACAACATCAACAACACCAAAAAAAAAAACATGGATGGGTAGTTACAAAATTTTAGGATCTTTTCAGGAGCATTTCCTTTAATAAAAATCTTATTAACTTACTACTCCATAAAAAATGTTACGTATCTTATAAAATACTAGCCTCTGAGCACACTCGTGCTCAGAGGCTCTTCTATTTTTTGAGTAAGGGTTAATTTAGATTTTTGGATTAAACAAAAATTGATAAATGTTATTAATTTTTTTTTTAAAAAGAACAACAACACCAAAAATAACGTGTATCTCTTGCCATAAAATTTTAAATTTAAGCTTTTATTTACTTATGTTATGGATGTGTAGTAAATGGCTAAATTTATTTAAAAACTACATTTTAGGATTAGTCAAAAAATGATAACTACCATACATAAAATTTGAAAAAATAACAACATCAACAACACCAAAAAAAAAAACATGGATGGGTAGTTACAAAATTTTAGGATCTTTTCAGGAGCATTTCCTTTAATAAAAATCTTATTAACTTACTACTCCATAAAAAATGTTACGTATCTTATAAAATACTTGTCTCTGAGCACGCTCGTGCTCAGAGGCTCTTCTATTTTTTGAGTAAGGGTTAATTTAGATTATTTATTTTAATTTGGGATGACTACATTTTTTAATCACAAAAAAAAATTTCTAGGGGTGTGATGAGTATTATGTGCAGTGAAATAATTTTTTATCACACCCCTAGTTTTTTTTTTTTTTTTTTTTTTGTGATTGGAAAATGAAGTAATCCCAAATTATAATAAATGCTCTAAATTAATTCTTACCCAAAAAATAGAAAAGCCTCTGAGCACGCGAGTGAGTGCGTGCTTAGAGGCCAATAGATAATAAATTATATTATAATCACTAAATTAAATAATTCACATTTTCTCCCTTTTTAATGACATTTAATATAACTAATTCTTTTTCCATAAAAAAATTAATTCTTTAATATAATAATGCCTAGCTACTAATAACTATTATACATGGACTCTAAAGACAAATTTTACAAGATATTTTCTTATGACCTTATAATGTACCTATGCTGCTATGCATCATGTGAATTATCTGTTAGTATATATAGAACAAAAAATATTTGACTTTTGGTGGGTTCCAATTAGCTCAGTTGATAAAGTCTCTAATAATTGAATAAGAGATCTATAGTTCAATCTTCGTCTACACCAAAAATCGGTTGATGTCTTATTCTAATGATAAAGAGCTATATCAAGAGAGGATGCCATAGGTTAAAACTTTTTTTTTTTTTTTGACTTTTGATTTACCTCTTCATATTGTACCATATAAACTTTGGAAACCTCCCAATTTTACATGTCATTATACTAATTTATACTTTTTAATTAATTTTAAAGTATATTTTATATTTAAACTTTATACTAAAATCTTACCATATCATTTTTTAAAAATAAAACTAATATATAGTTCAATATGCAAACCCAATATATGTTTTAATTGAGTTTAAAGTCTATTAAAGTCTATTTTTTAACAAGACACCAAAAATCGGTTGGTGTTTTGTTCTGATGATAAAGAGATATATCAAGAGTGGACGTCATAGGTTAAAACTTTTTTTTTTTTTTTTTTTGACTTTTGATTTACCTCTTCATATTGTACCATATAAACTTTGGAAACCTCCCAATTTTACATGTCATTATACTAATTTATACTTTTTAATTAATTTTAAAGTATATTTTATATTTAAACTTGTGGGGCAAAAGGACCTGGGTACCCCGGCCCATTTCGAATGATAAGCCCAAGGGCCCAACCGAGGAGAAAAACGTCCGACGATGACTAAGGAAGGCCCAAAGCTACTAGGAGAAATCGCCGAGGAGCATCATGTCCTCGGCGAACCAGTGCCTTGAGAAGAAATGGCAGTACGCCATCCACCGCAGCCCTCTCTGTCATCCCCAAACAAGGAGACTAGCGTAGGAGGGCAGCTATGCGAACAGGGTGAAAGAACCATTGTAGGAGAGCCTGTCACCTCCACATTGAATGCCCGCAGCTGGCAGTCTGGCCGCATTAATGAGGGAATGACCCCTGAACAGTGCCATGCAGACCACTACCACTCACAGCAAGTTGAGGGAAGCGCTGGATGGGACAGATACTCAAGTGGCCACCTGCGCAATCGACAGATGGACGACCAAGATGAAGAGAACAGAAGGATATATAACTAGGGAGATTTCACGAAGAAGGGGGACGGCAATTCGGAAGACGCCAGGAAGTTCTATTGGTGGAGTATCAGAAGAGGAGAAGAAGAAATCATCCTCGGCCGAGGACCGAGGACGAGCTTCGACCTTTCCCCCAACCACGCTGTTGACGATCCAGTTCCCCAACGATCCCGCCCGACTGTTGAAGGCGTCCTCACAAAGGCCCAGTTCTCAAGCTCGCTTCTCTACCAAATTCATTGTATTGGGCCTGTTGGGTTTGGGTTCGCTCACATCTACAGTGAAAGAAGCCCCCCAAAATCGGGACCCTACAAAACTTTATACTAAAATCTTACCATATCATTTTTTAAAAATAACACTAATATATAGTTCAATATGCGAACCCAATATATTTTTTAATTGAGTTTAAATTCTATTATACATCTAAATCCTCCATTAAAACTTTTTGCCAAATCATATATTCTTTAAATTGTATAATATATGGTTACATATACAAACACAATATACTTTTTAAAATTGAGTTTAAATTTAATTTTATATTTAAACCCTCCATTAAACTTACCACATCATATTTTCTTCAAATGGTGGACTAGATATTTTCATATATAAATAAAATCATAATAAATGTCTATTAACTACCACAATTATCAAATTTTATATTTTGGAAAAAAAATTAGGATAAAAGTACTTTCTTCATTGAATTTTAAGATTAAAGTAAGGAACTAGATGGTTTTTAATGGGGATAGATAAAAATTGTAGGTAAATGTATGAGAATTTACTTAATTCTAGGTATTAATCATCATTCATAGAGAAATAATCCATAGAGAAATATTAAGAGGGAGGAAATGTAGTAAGTAAGGAATTGATTTATTCTTCAGATATCCAAAAGATGGTTACATGCATCTATTTATAAAACTTATTAACGCATTTGATTATAGTATTAAAGTGCCGGTAGTTCTAACTAACTTTTTTCCAATCCTATCACTTTTTACCAACTAATTGAAAGGATAGAATTACAAGAATTATTAAGATATTAGAATATCACAAGTTTACAACTAATTAATGAGGGGTTTGTAATACTTTTAGACAAATAATTAGGCCGATCTATCCCAATTAGAATGGAATCATGGCTAGATAAATTGGGTAGTTTTTAAACGAGTTTGGGATGAAATTCCCAAAATTCAATAGAGTTCGATATACAAAATATTGGTTAAATTGCCTATTTTCAACTTTGGCATTTATATCAAAATTGTCCTTATAATTTTAAATATTTTATTTTAGGGTTTGCTTAGGAACAACTTATTTAGCTGAAATTGAAATTTTTTTGCTAAAAGTATGTTGAGGGGAAAATTGATATCCTCGAATGAAATATGGGGAGGCCAAGCTGAAACTCAACGTTGGGCTCTAAGATGATACCTAATGGCTTTTGGTGCAATGATAAGCCTATCTAAGCAAGAAATAAAGGCTACACTTTAGCAAGAACAACATTAAGGCCCAATAAAACACTTCATAATGGTTAACTAATAGATTAGTGGTTCTGTTATAGCAATGCATGAAAATAAAATTCTCCAACGGTAAGGTAAAATTAAACTTAGAGTCCAACAGTCAATTATTGAACAAATTTAAGAAGGTGTTCACTTTAGGTAGTCCTTTTGTGTCTTGGTCAAAAGGGTCTAGGGTACTTTTTGCTACTACTACATCAATACGAGGGAGAAATTTCATTGTTACAAATACATTATATCCTTCAATAGAAAAACAGAAAGTAAAAATCAATGGTTCCATGGTGAGAAGAAAGGGGTTATTTGGCATGGTGTGAAGGGAGAGAGAGATTCCAGCTCAGTGTAGCAAATATTGAACCAAAATTCTTGTAGAATATATATGTGGGGTATGAGTGAGGTAGTAAAGGCTGTTTTTGAGTGAGTGAGTGTGTAAGCTTGAAATGGGATGGTAGAAATAATGCTAAAACTAAGTCTTTAATGGGGAAAAGGGTTGTTTATGGTTGATTAGGAAGCATTTATGAACTTAGGATATGCAGAAAAGGGAAAATGAATGTTTGAGGCTAAGTGAGTGTAGGCTGAGAGGGATGATTTATGAGCTGGGGAAAGCTAAACTACAAGCTAAAATATGGCGAAGTAACAAGAATAACAGAATTTTCAAAGGGTTTTGGTGTGTGTTTTTGGGCCTAATGTGATTACCCTTTTACAATGGAGCTTAGGGGGGTGATTAGCAAGAATCCAAAAACGTAGGGTTGGTCAGGAGGCAAAATGGTAGACGGTTCATCCTAGGATTTGGCTATAAATGGCTGATCTTCTTTTGGGGCTGCCTTGCTTCTTTGGGCAATATGACACATGGGTGAATGTTTGGGTAATCTTGCATTAAATACTAAGATTTCTGAGGTTGTGTTCAACCAATAGGATTAAGGCAGGTATTAAGGAAGAATTTTGGTGCTACAACTGAGAATTGAACCCTAGGAAGTAGGATTCAGCACCCCAAGCCAGGTGTCAACTTTTGGACCTACTTCAGAGGGTTCCATTAGAGATCCCTTTACACTCTCTAAACCACATTTTCCCTTTTAGGATTTATGGGCTTGACACATGAACTAATTCTTGAAAATTTTTGGCATTTATAGAATCAATTTGTTGAGATTTGAGTAACTTGGTTATGGCCTCCTTCCGCTAGAGATAGAGCTTTGAGGAAGATGATGAAATCTCATTACCATTAGACTTTAGCTACTAGTACAACCTTTGGGCACTATTCACATAAGGGGGAGGGTGATAGAAAGTTGATGGGACATCTCTTAGTTCATTCTTAGAGATTTGGTTCTCTTGTGGAGATCTCCAGTTGGACCTTGGTCAAGGATGAACAAGAAGGAAGCTAGTTGTCTAGTTCAATCCTCTGCCTTTGCTGGAATTTTTGGATTGGACTTGTTCACGTGGGTTGGACCCTTTGGCTGGGTTATGCTTATGCCCCTTTTTTCACTTGGGCTTGTTCTCCTTTTATCACACATTTGGACCTACAAAATGGACATTAATGACACACACTACCATGAGTTTTCATCCCTCATGGACTCTTATTGTTAGTGGATATTAAATATAATTTGGGTTTTGACAGATACTTGTAATGGATCTTTAGGCAATGATTTGTAATATTCAAAATAATAGCATAAGCTTAATTATTTCAAAATGCTTTGTAAATAATATTTACTATTTTTGAAATGATGATTTCCATATCATAAGTAATGTTTATGGTTCCCAAATAATCATGTCATAATTTAAATGATGAGCTTGTAGGACGAATAGTTATCATAGAATTATGAATAATGACCGTATAATAATCATAATTTCCCATGAATTTGGAAACACATAAGCATTCAAACTTTTTCAAAACAATTGTGGTTGTGGGCATAGGTAATTCAATCACATGGAACTTCCCAAGTATTAAAAATATTGGGTTTTTCGCTAAATAGTACTAATATGAGTGGGCTTTTTGATATTGCCAGCAAGAACTGGGCTTTTAATGCTACCAATGAGAATTGATCATTTTGATGTTACCAGTGGGAACTGGGCTTTTAATGTTGCTAATGAGAATTGGACTTTTTGATATTGTTAGCAAGAACTGGCTTTTAATGCTGTCAATGAGAATTGAGCTTTTTGATATTGCAAGTGGGAACTGGGCTTTTAATGTTGCCAATGAGAACTGGGCTTTTTGATATTGTCAATGAGAATTGGACTTTTTGATGTTATTAGCGAGAACTGGGTTTTTAATGTTGCCAATGAAAATTGAGCTTTTTGATATTGCCAGTGAGAACTAGGTTTTTAATGTTGCTAATAAGAATTAGGCTTTTTAATGTTGCCAGTGAGAACTGGACTTTTTGATAAATAATTTGCTATGAAATTGAACCATGGGCTTTGATTATAGATTTGAATTACATCGATAAAATCGTTTTGTCACGGACTTGTTGCCAATGAGAATTGTTTTAATGTTGCCAATGAGAATTGGATTTTTTGATATTGCCAGCGAGAACTAGACTTTTAATGTTGCCAATGAGAATTGAGTTTTTTGATGTTACCAGTGGGAACTGGGCTTTTAATATTACCAATGAGAATTAGGTTTTTTGATATTACTAGCGAGAATTGGGCTTTTAACGTTGCCAATGAGAATTTGACTTTTTGATATTACCAGTAAGAATTGGGTTTTTAATGTTGCCAATAAAAATTGAGTTTTTTAATGTTGCTAGTGAGATTTGGACTTTTTAATAAATAATTTGTCATGAAATTGAACCATGGACTTTGATTATGGATTTAAATTACATCGATAAAATTGTTTTGCCATTGACTTAGATCATGAACTTTTCAAATATTGCCAAGTATAAGTATTTTTTGGGCTTTAAAAAGAATGAGATTTTAACTCACTTAATAAAATAATATGGGGATGAGTCTAAATTATAGGCTTTACAAAATTATTGGGTCTTATAATGTTTTATATTTGTAACCCAATTTTGAAATGGAAGGAAGAATAGTTGTGGGCTAGCATGATAATAGGTAAAAATATTTAAAGAAGCCCAATAATTTGTTGGTGATATTTGAAAATAAATGGGTGGGATTTAAGTAAAAATAGGTGAAAAAAAATGTACCCTAACAAAGTACTAAAAAAAGAAGAAGCTAAAAGCTAATTGAATAGTACAACGCGACCTATAAATAGTATCAAAAAGTTTAATAAGACCCAAAAATAGTAGAAAAAAAAAAGTTAAAAATTTAAATAAGCTGAAACTTGTATTATATCCCGGGCTCCTAGTCTTTTTTCTCTTTATTTACACAATTAAAATGTTTTGATAACAATTGTCCTACTAATGTGGCAAAAAAAGTCAACTAAGTCATATGAGTGAAATGATGTGAGCCTATTTGATGACCTATGTTAAAAACTTGCCCACATGGACAGTGGACACCATGTCAACCGATTTTACAGCTTCCGGATGATGCCATCACGGAAAAGTACCATGGCTAACCATGAAGACCATCACTTTCGCCAGCACACGAGACCACCATGTACTCACAAAAAATGCACTATAAATCACACCCACAATAAAACGAAAGGTGCAAGTGCAATTTAAGTTGAAATGTTTTAAGGATTTAAATATATACATAACTCAAAATGTCTGTCATTTATACTACTGATTAAGACGTTTATTTTATTTGGGATCCTTATTTTTTTTTGGTTCAAAAAAGTTCCTATATCTCTATGATTAAGTAGAGACAAACTATTCTAAAAAAAAAAAAAAATAGAGACAAATTAAAAGACAATCTGATAAAAATATAACTCTAATTCTTACTAAAACATTACCTAAAAAATAGAGTTACTCACTTGTTGATTTTCAAATTACTTTATCCACTTATAAATTAGATTTTCAAAATAAAAATTATATATAAAAAATAAAGACATAGGCTTTTTTTTTTTTGTTATAAAATAAGAGCACTAAATCCAAAAAAAACCTCATCGCACGCGCGAAGCGTGTGTGATGAGGCTTGTTTGATTAATCTATAAGCATGATGTAAATCTTTGCCACTTATGAAGTTTTTATTAGATTGATAGTTTCTGAATTTTACCATTATATTATAAGCAATATATTTTATTTTCGTTCTTAATAAGCACACTAAATTTGGTATTAAACAAATGTTACCATATAATCTATATAGACTCATATTTTATGCATAATTTTTAATTAAAAAGTAGTATACACTATCCATACCCCACAAGTGGAGATTAAAGCCACCATATATGAATCTAAGGGCCTATTTAGATTGGAATTAGTGTTTGTGTGTCTTGTCGACTTATAAATATTCGACTATGTAAGTCGACACAAACACTCACATTTATTAATTGTGTTGGGATCTTTTGACCCAAATACGATCTATTTATTGAATATGTAGGCACAACATGACTCCAATAACCCATTTAATAATATTTGTTGTGCTTATCCGATGTGGAAATACAAGTCATGATAAATAGGGTCATGTAGTTAAGTTAACACATTTATTTTACAAATAACTTGTTAGCAATTTTCATATTTTATAAAATGTATATCTAGCATAGGAATACAACTAGATTCCAAACAAAGCCACCGACAATTATAATATAATTATAAAAATATATTTAGAAGGAAAAATTAATAAAAGTGACATTAAGTTAAATTGCTAATATTAGAAAGTACCAACTAATTTAATACTTCAATTATAAAGGCTCTACACCTTAAGCTGTTATTTTCGTGTCATGTTTATATTGTATTTTTTGGGTCTCTTCAAATATTGCCGCCTCTAAGTACTTATGAATCATGATCCCTTTGCATGCCCTACTTATAATTAATAATAAAATGGTGAGAGGCAACGGAGAGTGAAATATTGTTAGTGTCCTTCAAAATCACAAAAAAAGCTGCACTGGCCCACAACTACACACTTGCTATACAAATCATCATTTTTTTTTTTTTGCATCTTTTTATAAAGGGCAACACACACTTCACACATTCCTTGGGTCTTTAAACTTTTTTTTGTTTGTTTTGTTTTTTTTTATATATAAAAGGAAGCAAATCCGGAATAAAAAAAAGTCAGAGCGCGGAGCTTAGTATAGAATTATAGATAAGAAAAACAAAAACAAATTACAAAAGCAAACAAAGCTCATTCGCTCCCCAAAGGCCCAAACCCCAAATCCAATAGATAGATCTATCTATCTATCCATATTATATCTTTGGATTCGTTCTTCATATCTCTTTCTGACTCTGAACAAAGAAGAAAAATCCGAAATTCGCAACCATGTTTTCCAGCAGCAAGATCAAATCCGTCGATTTTTACAGGTCTGTCAGATCTCTCACTCTCTCTTCCCACATTTCTCTCCATTTCCATTTCCATGTCTCTCTCTCTTTTTGTATTTGTAGATTTATACGTATCCGCATACGTATCTTTGTTGCGAATTGGATCGGATATGAAACCGGTTAATTTTTTTTTATTTTTTTTGAATTAATTTGAATTCAGTTTTGTAGATTGAGATTTGTTCGGTTTTGGTTTTTGTGAATGAGCTTGAATGTGTGATTCTATGGATAGGTTATGGAATTTAAATCAAATTGATTGCTGGAATTTTGTGAAGAACAATTTGAAGTGGGAAAATTTGAATACACATTTAACTCAGTGAGATTTAGCTCAAAATTGGTATCTAGATCATCCTCTAGTGAGATCAAGGTTGAGGGTAAGGCCGTGTGTTCAAGACTATGTAACTTACATTAAAAAAAAAAGGAGTCACAAAGCTCTCATTTCTGCGGGGTTTGGGTGAGGCGATTCGTAGGGAGCCTTACCCCAATTTTATTTTTATTTTTTTGGAGAGACTGTTTCCCAGATTCGAACCCGCAACACATGGTCACCAATCCATCACACCGAGCCCGACCTCTTAATTTAACACCCCCCAAAAGATAGAACCTATAATGCATTATAAGAAGAAGAAGAAGAAGCAGTGGTACTGTATTGGAGAAGTATGTACATTTTGGTGGTTATATGAAAAAATGGTGATGTGGAGAGGAAATAAGAAGATGGGTATGTGATAAAAAGTTCATATAAAGAGTGGGGCTGTAGTTTTTTTTTTCCTTCCTCCTTTGTAAGTAATAGATTTCACTCAAAGAAGAATCATACAAGGGATGATTATAAATCATTCTCACCGGGTTGTAGCATTTTTGTTTTGGAGTAAACAAGATAGGAAGTATTATCATAACAGCATGAGAAATATACAGGGTCTAGGAAGTCAGTAAAGTCTAGAATTTGGAAGTATATTTCCCATTGTTACAGATCAATTTTATAATTTTGTACGGGCACTGAAGATCTTTTCCTTTTTTTTCTTTGGGGGGAGGGGGTTGCAGGAAGTCAGTGAAGTCCAGAGTTTGGTAGTTAAATTGCCCATACTTACCTATCAATTTATAATTTTGTATGGGCATACAAATGTAACAAATATAGAATAGAGATGGAGATAATTAAAACATTTCTCTTTAAAGTTTTCCTATTGGTATCAGAAAATAGATCTAGATGAAAAGATGAAGAATGAGACCATTGGAAAAAACTATCCCCTACTTTCTATTTATCAAAAAAAATGAGAAGATGAGCGCAACTCCTGGCTCTCTTTCCTTCTCCTTTTTCTTCTGTTTGATAAATTGCAGCAAAGAAAATGTTTGGTATATGATATTTCCTGTGTGAATGATAATGGTATATTTATGGATGTATTATGCCACTTATTCTTTTTCGTCTGCAGGAAAATCCCAAGAGATTTGACAGAGGCATCATTATCAGGTGCAGGGTTATCCATAGTAGCAGCGCTGGCCATGATGTTTTTATTTGGAATGGTAGGTACCTTTTTACCTTCTTAGCTGGTTATGTAAAGCTTGATATGGAGATAATTTAGTATCCTTTGCATTTTAAGGTTGATAATTTATCCTATTTTATATGGATGTATCAAGCTATTGGTCTTAATAAATGGAGAGATTTTCGAAAGTTTTTCTCATCTTCATTTTTTTTCTAAAGATTTTAATTTTAATTTTTACCACTTCTATACTTTCTTGGGATTCATTAACTTCCTAGACGGTAGCACACCTATGTTTGCCATTTTTTTTTGCTTTTGGTAATAACTTTTGTTTCTTGATGTAAATCACAATGTTCATTTTACAGGAATTGAATAACTATTTGACTTTCAGCACATCTACAACTGTTATTGTTGACAAGAGTTCTGATGGGGACTTCTTACGCATTGATTTTAATATCAGGTAGTCTATGGCACTAGTTGATGTTTTTACCTCTTGTTTTTTTTTTTTTTTTTTTTGCTGAAAAGAATGTATTTCTTACTTGGATGTGAACATTGAGTTATCTGTTGATCGCTAGAAGATGATTATACATAAATATGTGTATTCCTATGTATGTATGTATATGTACACGTACGTGTCTTAACCAAAGTAGTCAAAGGTGAAAGGTGACCTTAAGGTGCCAAGGCCTTGTATAGCCCAAGGCATGAGGTGGCAAAAAGGCACTAACCCTGACTGAAGTGAGGTGCCACATGCTAAATATAGTTATTATACATATAGAATTTAAATCATAGGTATCTAATGTATTGAAATATTATAATCTGTGTTGCATAAAACATTAGGTCCATTAACTGATTTCAAAATAGGCTTAACAAAGTTTAGGCTCTATTAATAATCTTTTTTTTTTTTTTAAGGAAAAATGAATTTAAAAAAAATGAGCTACTGTTAATTAATTTAACACGGTCTATTTATATTAATAATCAAATAGTCTATTAATAATTCTAACAAGTTTTACAACAAGCTTCTATAAATTAATTAATTTCATAATAGGTTTTGTAACAAGCTTCTACATAAAAAGAAAAAAAGAGAACTATCAAAGCTAAAGCCTAAAAGATTATTTGATTTTAAAAAAAAAAAACTGATGAGGAAATAAAGAGGTAAAATGGAGAAAGGAAGACGGGGGGGGGGGGGGGGGGGGGAATGAAATAGAGCTACTCAAGAGGAGAGAGAACAAATAAAGACATTAGCACCTTGAATATGGTTTAAGGTGCTCACCAGGCTCTAAAGGCATGCGCCTCATTAATGGCGCCTTGTGTCACCTCACCTCACCCGGGTGCCTAGGAGAGTACCCGTCTCGCCTTTTACTACCATGGTCTTAACTCAGTGTTGGTAAAAGTGCACTTAAGCGCAAAGCCCCGAAGGCTCCAACGTTTTTTCTCTCTAAACCGAGGCGCATTCAAAGAAGTGCATTTGTTTGCGCTTTTTTTTGCGTTTTTTTATTTATTTATATTTTCAAAAAAAAAAAAAAAAAAAAAACCAAAACTGAATTAAAACTAATGCTCACAATGCTTAGTCAACTCAACCCAATATAGTATCTTGGTTGGGCAGCTTTATTTGGTAGGTTGACAAAGGCAAGATCTGTCACTGATGCTGTTGATTCAACCTGCAATTGTTTTTGTGGTTGTCAGTGACAGAGAGTTTGAGTAGTGTAGTCTCTGGTGACAGGGGGTTTCCAGTGGTGAAATTGGAAGGTGGCCAGAATACGAATACTAATGCTCACAATGCTTTGATACCATAGGAGCTCAAAAATTGTGGATATGTTTACTAAACCCTTATGTAAAACTAGATTGGATTTATTATGTAACAAGTTTGGATTATATGATATGTATAATCTAGCTTGAGGGGGAGTGTCATGAGTAGTATTTACATGTTAAGGGTAGATTGATAATTATATACTCAAGTCTTTAGTAGAGAGAGAGAGAGAGAGAGAGAGAGAGAGTATTGATATTATAAGTGCATGTGCCATGAATTTAAAGATGTCTAAGTATTGACAGGTGAGCCTAAGGTCTCTTGTTGGTGATATTTCTGCAATTGATTGAGTTTTTAATCACTAATCAATAGAAGGTTCCTGTTATTTGCTGCAAATGATGTTCTTGTATCTCTTGTCTTTCATTTAGTCTTTTGGTGCTTCATTCTTCCATATATACACCTACATATATGAGTAATCTTTCTCACATATTTATTTGGTTGACTAATTTCTTCTCAGTTATCTTGTAGTTTTCCTGCCCTCTCGTGTGAATTTGCATCTGTAGACCTGAGTGATATCTTGGGAACAGTAAGTTTCTATTTTCCAAATTGTTACATTGATTACTTCTACAAAACGAAATTCATTGCTTATGGTTGAGAAATTTTTTTTTAATAATCTAATCAAGATGTGATTGTCACTCTATCTTATTATCATTCAACTTTTTTCTCTTCAATCTTTTAATACACATTTGTATACCTTGGACATTCCGTATGTGTAATCCTTTTGGAAAAGAAAGCAGGCATTTTTCTTCTTTCACCAAGCAAAAAGTCTTAAGAAATTTGAGTATGTAATTATTATTCATATGAAAAACTGATGTAGGGGCATTATATGTTGTTAGCACCAATTCTGTATTGAAGTAATGAAGAATTTTGAAAGTTGACACAAGTATGAGGAAAGTTGTCGAGGACAGGAGCTTAGCACTCTTCATAGTACTTGCTATTTCTAGTTGCGATAGGGGACTACAAAAATGCAGTTCCCTACTCAACATCAGCTAACTTGAACCAAAATAAAGTAATGTGTATTGCATCAAATTGATTTCACTTCTGATTTTAAATATAGTTTCATTTTAGACCTTCCTTTTTTGGTTGGGGTTGGGGGGGGGGGGGGGGGGGGTTTAAAGGTTGGTGGTTCTCGATGTTTAAAATCATGTATACTCCATGTGTAATTTTCTTTTCAGGGATGTGTCCTGTTTCCTTGGGTTACATTACACCCCTTTTGTGTTATTGCTCCCTTTGGGTATTGATTGATTCTTTTAAGAATATTTGCCACCCTTCACTCATTTATGCTTTCAATTATTATTTTTATTTATTTCTTTCATTTTTCAAATTATAGTTTGGTCTGATTTTGTGATATTTTACTTTCAGAACAGGTTGAATATAACAAAAACAATTCGCAAATTTTCTATAGACCATAATTTAAGACCCACAGGCTCTGAGTTTCACTCAGGACCAATTTCACATGACATTAAGCATGGGGAGGAATTTGATGAAGAACCTGTTGAAGGTTCTGTTGATCTGACAGCTCAAAATTTTGATAGATATTCTCATATGTAAGTGGATCGTTTCTGACTTCCAGACCTGTAGTTTATTGTTTTTTTAATTCTGATTATTGAATATTTTCCTTGTAATGTAATAACTATGGCTTCACTTGGTTTGTGCTAAACATTTTTGCAGGCATCCAATTTTGGTTGTCAATTTTTTTGCTCCCTGGTGCTACTGGAGCAATCGCCTGGTAAGTTTATTATCTTCATTAATTTATCATTGGACATCTTGGCAATTTTTTTTTTATGACTTTACTGGTGCTTAATTCAGCAGTTTCTGCCTAATTGGTTCTACTTTGTAGACTCCAATCCATCACTGAGAATTTTCGTTGCAGAGATGAATTTTCTGATCAATCATAATTTAAAGTAGTCCATATATTTTGTATGATATACATCAATTTGAAATGATGAATTATCACTGCATTATACATCTTTGAATAAGAATATGTCTATGATGCATTGCCAAGGAATTTGGAGCTCAATTCATGTTGCATTTAGTAAACTAGTCACAATATTAATGGTCAAGCCACGGAGGACTTGGAATCCCATTTCTTGTAGCAGTTCGTTTTGAAGGACTGATTCCTCAAATTGTTTGCTTTAACCATATTCCCTTTTTTTGATAAGTGGGTGTGTGGCCCCAAGGGGAGGGGTAGGAGAGATTCGATATATTAAGCTCAGCTTCATGAGGCGTAGTCCCTAGCTGAATGTGCTACCCCTTGGGGTTACCGTATTCCCTATGATTTTGGCGAACAAAAGGTCACAGAGAGTCCATTTTAGGTAATTAGCTGACATCTGTTTAAGAGCGGTGGTGTGAACAAATTTCACCCTTTCTTACATCCAATCTTACAGTAGTGCTTACAAAGGACTGACTTACATCAGATATACTTTAGCAGTCACTAAAATATTTGATTTGTAGGTGGCAGGCTGAAGGAATAGGAAAAACTGAAAAAGAGGGACCGAACTTTATTCAGCTCCCCCAACTAACTTCTATGAGGCAACATAAAATGATGATAAATTTCAAGCTACCTCTCTATTTGAATAACTGCTTTGTGTATGTCAACTTTGGATGAGTTCAAGCAATAAAGAGGGGAAGAACATTTGCAACTTGCTAGTTTCTGTAAATAATGGTTTACATATGTCATACTTTTTGGACACTTGTTAGTTGTATGTCGTTTCTGGATTACTTTCACCTGAAATTTCCCCATAGAAGCTTGTCTTGCTCTCATTTGCCATGTTGATCTATCTGGAGTCTGGATGCATGGGTCTGCATTTTTGTACTTGGCATTATTATGTTGTAAAATGTTCAAAATCCTTCTCAAACATGAACAATGTCATTTATCATATGAATGTTCTAATTCTTGGGTTTATTTTCATTGAAATTTCATATTTAAAAAAAAAAATCATTTGTGGTGTGTCAATCATTTTCTTGCTGTCTACTAGTTGAATAACTAAATGGTTAGAATTGATTAACGTATTTATATTAATTCTTGCTGTCTTTAATAGATTTTGTCTTTTATTTTCTCTTTCTGTTCAGAAACCAGCATGGGAAAAGGCGGCCAAAATAATCAGAGAAAGGTAAATCACTTTCCAGCTTATATTTTTCCTGTGCTTGTGATGAATTTTGTGTCTAATGTACTTCATCATATCATCTGTGACATTGGTGTGTAGCCTGATTTTCACTCTGCAACTCAGAATCTCACATGAACACTTGTTTATTTAGATATGACCCAGAGTTGGATGGGCGGATTCTTTTGGGAAAGGTAGATTGCACTCAAGAACCTGACTTGTGTAGAAGGTACTTTCTAGATTTATGTTTTCTTGTTTCCAGGTTTCATTGCTGTTGTGGGTCTAATTTCAGGTTCAATTTTCTATTAGTAACGAACTAGTTTTGCCCCATATGTTTCATTAATTTTATGTAAAAAATCTAAAATTCATATATGACCCCAGTTTCTCAGACCAATAAAGCAGTGGATTTATTTGAATAATTGGATACCGATTCTTACAGAATCAGTTTAATTTGCTTGTTGGTGATCACTCAGAGTGGAGAAGAAAATCTGAAAGGAATATGTCCCACTACAAAGAGATTCACTTAGGCAACAGTTTGATTAAATTATATATTTGAATGAGAAGTTTGCTGGATGGGGCTGCATACTATTATGAGCATAATATTTGATAGCTTTGCTACCAAATTTTAAGTTTTTTATTAATAACAAGGCTTGTCGGAATAATTATTTCAGTATTCTTCTTTTGAAAGTACTTGTGATGGTTTTATGAATTGAGTTGTATGGTCTGATAGAAAAAATAGTGGTGACTTTCACATAACTTGTGTTCTAGTTTTATGTTGTATTACCTCTTGGCAGGAAAAAAAAAAGAAAAAAGAAAAGAAAAATAAAAAGAAAAGAATATTATTTCCTTCAGTTAGTTTCTTGCTATTTTTTCTTTTTCCTAACTTCACCTTCATTATTCAGGAATCACATACAAGGTTATCCATCTATTCGCATTTTTCGTAAAGGGAGTGATCTTAGGTAAATAATTTATCTTTTGTTTATGCATGCCATCCTTGTCAACAGATGTTGAGTATTTTTATAGCTTGCATAACTTTGCACATGTAATCTTTGTGCTTTAAACTATTGAACACATTTTTATCATATGCTTTATATTTACATTCATTTTGCATTTGATCCATAAAATGTTCATCATTTTTATCTTCATCTAATTGCCTCTGCATGTCTATGTGGTTCTATGGAAGATCAATTGTAATTGTTATGTATGCTATTAAGAATCAGCTGGTTATAATTTATAATTCTAATGCCTTAGACTTGCTTTGCATTGTCACCAGCATGTTTTACTTATTCTACAAGTGTATGTGGTCTATATGTTATATAGTAGTACTGTCAAAGTTTAAAAGTTTTCAACACGATGTTTGGGAGTTCTTAAAAGAATGGAATGGAAAATATAGAATGAGTAAGTATCATAAAGAATGAACAGGAAAGGAAGGGGAAGGAAAGGAATATGGTGTATTTTTACTAGTGTGTTTGGGAGTGTATAAAAGAAGGAATGGATTGGAAAGAAATATATAGTTTTACTATTATTTTCTTCACCTTTTACTTGTCTTTTCTCAGTTGAGGATAATTGATATTAAACCAACATTTCATGAAAGGAATGTGTTTTTCCCACTGTTGGGATGAATACTTAGGAGGGAGTGGAATATCCCTAAAAATCGATACCATTCCCTTCCCCACTCCCAAACAAGTTGTAAAGATGTTTGTGGTATGATTATTGACACAACTGGTTGTATGCTATTAAGGGGTTTGCAGTGTTTGCTTTCCCTTTTGAGTAAATGTTTTTGCTCATAAATACAGGTCCACTTTTTCTGTTGCCTAGTTCATTTATTTATTTCTTTAAACTATTGTCACTGTTGCATCATTTTGATTCTTGTATAAGGTCTCATATGGAAACAACTTTTTTCCTTCTAAAAAAGATAAATGCTCCAATCTTCCTGTCCTCTGCAGTTCAATCTTTCTTATTATTTGTCTTTTGTCTGTATCAGGAATGACCATGGACACCATGACCATGAATCTTACTATGGAGATCGAGATGTAGATAGCTTGGTTAAGGTATAGAAGCAATTAAGTTTGCTATAGGATCACATGCGTCCAAGTTTAAGTTTGACATTTCTAGTGAATAACTATTAAGAGTACAACATGGCCTGATTTTATGTTTCTACCCTTGGCAGACAATGGAAGATTTGGTTGCACCCATTCCTGTGGAATCTCAGAAGATGGCTTTGGATGATAAGTCAAATATGACACAAAATACCAAAAGACCAGCACCATCGACGGGAGGCTGTAGAATCGAGGGATATGTGCGAGTGAAGAAGGTAATTTCCTATCCTCCAAAAAAAAAAAAAAAAGGTAATTTCCTATAAAAATGAAAATATATGGAAGTATTGCTTTGATATTTTAGGTGACCATAAGGGAACTGTAATTGCCCAAGAGCCGTTTAATTGCTTAGTTTTCAGATGTGAGCTTGCTTTTAGTTTTAGATGCTTGACATTCTTTAATTTGTGCTACAAACAACTGCATAAATTGGCAATAATAATGCAGCAGTTATAGCTTAAGCGGTTATAGTAATTATCTTTTTGTTCTCACAATATTCTGGCCATTTAGACCCTGCAAATTGAACCCTAAGGGAAACACACTTTTTATTTGGGTGTTCAGTTTCAAACAAAAGCTGTCTTGTTCTCTGCAGGTTCCAGGAAACCTTATCTTCTCAGCTCGTTCAGGAGCCCATTCTTTCGATTCTACTCAAATGAATATGTCACATGTCATATCCCATCTTTCATTTGGTCGGAAGATTGCACCTAGGGCGATGTCCGATGTGAAGCGCTTGATACCTTATATTGGTGGAAGCCATGACAGGTTAAATGGGCGATCATTCATTAATCATCGGGATTTAGGTGCAAATGTTACAGTAAGTTTGTAAAGTTTATGTGATCTTTGCTACTTTATTTAATTTAATTTCTCCTCTAATGTTCTTCACATGCCCAGCCATCTGCATGTAATTGTTTTTATTTTACTGCTTATGTGAAAGAAATCAGCATTGTTTGGTTCTAGGATTTTTTCAAGGACCAGAACCAGATTGAATCCATTTGTCCCGTATATTTTGTCAGAAATACTCATTATAGTTAATTCTTGATGAATGAGGTAGATAATATTTGACTTAGGCTCCCCTCATCTAGCAGAAATTAGATCACAAGAGATTCATTCCTGTCAGTAACCACAAGGCCCCAAACTACTCTTTTTAATTGGCCTCCTGAGTGAATGAGAATTAAATGAGCTGTGGGATTTTGAATGTGAATAATGTTTTGATGTTTGAGCACTATATATAGACATGCATTAATTAGATTATTTCACTTGCAGATAGAGCATTATGTTCAAATTGTTAAAACGGAGGTGATGGTAAAAGGGCCTCATAAGTTAGTTGAGGAGTATGAGTACACAGCCCACAGCAGTTTGGCGCAAAGCGTATCCATACCTGTTGCAAAATTCCATTTTGAGCTTTCTCCGATGCAGGTTTAGTAACAAACTACATTGTATTCATTTATTAATTATTTATCCCCTGGTTCTCATCTTCCATATATATATTTTTTCTTCTTCTTTGTCAGGTTTTAATAACTGAGAATCCAAAGTCATTTTCACATTTTCTCACAAATGTCTGTGCTATTATTGGAGGTGTTTTCACGGTTGGTATCTTTCTCTCTCTCTCTCTCTCTCTCTCTCTCTCTCTCTATATATATATATATATATATTTTTTTTTTCAACTTTCAAGATCTTATTGCTTGCTATTGTTAACTACTGTTCATTTGCGTGTTTCAGGTTGCTGGAATTTTGGATTCCATTCTGCACAACACTTTTAGACTGATGAAGAAAGTAGAATTAGGAAAAAATTTTTGATAGATAGGTGAAATCTTTAAGCCTATAAAAAATTCTTATTTTCTCAGACTACCATTTACTAGTGAGGATTTTTTGCAATCTATTATATTATAAATATATGTAATGAAGAAAGAAACTCTTTAATTGTTCGCCATTATAGTTACTAATAGAGGAAATTATTTGGAAAAAGAAATCTGAGGTTTCTGGTTGTAATGTTTTGCCTCCATTTTATTTGTCCTTTTGATTAAATAAATTATTGGATGGTAGGATTGTTAAATGATCTATAGACGTGGAAATTGACAAAAAAAAAAAAAAAAAAAATATCTTATGAGATTGTCTCGTAAAGTGAGGTGTTGTATGTCTTTATGTTACAAAATACCATCTCATGATAATGATCTTATGATACCATTTTATGAGATACCCTCATAAAATTGAGGGATAATCATTATCATGTCACCTGAAGAAAAAAAGAGAGAGGATATGTTAAATTCCACCTGCATATTATTTTCCTCTATTGAAAATGAACATAAAAAGAAAAATTTTGGATAGATTTTATGGGTGGACATAATAGCACAAAAGAAATTGCACTAATATGTGTTGAGTAGGTGTGTAAACTATTGAGTCCTTCATCAGGTATGTACTAGGTAGACCTGGGTTAAATGACTTAACTAGTGGGGGTGTACATGGTTTGGCGCGATTGGTGTAGTAGTCTGGTGCCCAGAGAGGACCTCAAAGGAATGAAGTTCAATTGTAAAACCTAGTCACATCAAACTTTAATGAATTTCAATCAACACGACCACACCGTGATAGCCAGAGGGAAAGGTGGATATGGGATCTCAAATGAGAGAGCAAATTTAGGATCCCGAAAACTCAACCACATCATACCCAAACAAGCTTCGATTGACACTATTATTGCACTCGGTGGTTTGCAATACCTCATTGCCCAACCCCACGGTCTATCATCAGGCTCTCATGAAGGCTTAGTCCCCACCATCAGGCCTTACCAACAATCGAAATTGAAGCTACCTTGAAGATGAAGCAAGAAGAGAATGAGAAGATGTGAGAGGAAGAAAGAGAGATGGTAGTTTGATTGATCCGAGATAAGAAGAGAGAAATAAGTTATAGATATACACCTTTGGTGCAATGTAATTTTTATCGGAATTCTGAACTGCTCTGGTCGACCTGCAGTGATCTTAAAAATCACCAATCATCAACCTGTGCTCACCAGCTTGGCTCAAGTCCAGATCATCGGTTTGAACAACTCTATTAACTAGACATTTTGGGATATAGTGTAGATGAGAGTGGCACTTGGAGTCTTGGGTAATGATAAATGATATCTTTGTGCTTTAATCACTTCATATATACGGTTTCAAATGAAGATTTTTTTTCTTTTTCTTTCAAGTATAAAGAGCCCCAGAATAAGAGAAAGAGACAGAAACAAGAACAATTAACACGAAATTCGTGTATCCACACAGTATAAAAATTCATTTATTCCCTTATTTACGAACATCAATAATGGTGAAATTACAAGCACCCCAAATAGCATATCATTGGCAGCTTGCTTATTTCAACTGTATAACAAACCATTCCACCTTTGAAAACCCAGTTGAACCTACTGAGTTCAAGGTACGAAAAACAATGGGGGTAAAAAAATAAAAGAAAGAAAAAAATAAAAAGAAAACCAACTCAATAATTCAAACATTATACTTAGAGTAAGAAATAAAGAGATGAAGCAGTGAATGCTCCAAGGGTAGTGACAGAACTAATGAAGATTGAAGAAGCTCCACTTGGAGGAGGAGGAGGAGTTTCACTGACAGGAGCTGGAGTCTCCTCACCGGTAGGTGGTGGTGACGGAGATTCCTCACCGGCAGGCGCTGGAGATGGTATTATATCTGTTGAGCCTGAAGGTGGAGGAGAGGTGGTTGTGTTGGTATTCTGAGAGCTGTTGCTTCTATCTGCCAATACAATAACCACCATCTTTTCATTTTTTTGACAGTTGTCTTTGTTGCCACTTATGAAGTAGAAAGGCCCAGATTGAGGCAACTGGACAACAGTGTGGCCATCAGTGTATTTTTGCTGATATGAGTCAGTGTTGCAATTGTTGTAGCTGTCCTGGTTTACTTGAAGCACCGAGTCTTGGTCGGGTTGGTAGTTAAAAACTGCAAGTGTGACAGAGTTGTACTTAAAAGTTAATTCAAGTAATTTAAAATAATATATCATTTGCTAATTAATTCAATACTTAGATTCCATTTGTTTTGATAGCCAAAAAAAATCCAAGATTGATCATGTATCCTTGAGTCAAGCCTAATCAAGAGCCTCATAGGTCAAAATTTTCTTGTATATGTATATAAAAATATTGTAAAGACATTTCTGTACTGAGAAAATGGTACATTGAACAAGCAATAATTTATGTTAAAATGAAGACAGCTTGGGAATGATAACAACTTACGAAGAGATTCTCCGATTTGAAATCGGCTATTTTCTGCCCATTGGTTGAAGTGGACATCATTGGGACTCGGAACACTCCAGCCCTTTGAGCCTCCAACAGTGAACTGAGTTGCAGCTCCCTTCTGCACCAACAGCATGAGACAAAAGAGCCCCACTGCATACAATACTTTGTTTTGAGGATTTAGTTTAAAAATAGTGTTAGCCATTGTAAAGGAACAAATGAGCAATTAGATATAGAAAAAGGTTTTTATTTCAGCCAAAAACTGAGATCTCAAATTCAGGTGGAGCTAGAGGTGTGGCAAGAATGGTGTCAGGGTCGAGGTTTTTGTAGGCCAAGCTGCGTGGAACTTTACAAGCTGTGGCATTGAAGCCTTTGCAACTTTTTCTTATTCTCACTTCTTTGGATGACTTAACTCCTAGTGCAAAGCATTTGTGCGACTTTAAAATAAGAGCTAGGTTGTTCTCTTCACTTTCGGAGCTTTTGTATAACTTGGCTTGCGGGTTTATACTTTGCTTGAAAATTATCAAGAATATTCATGTCTTGTGCTCTCGGTTAATCTAACGACATCTTATGAACATCCACGCAAGCTAAGCCTGTCTTCACATGACATGAATAGTTTCCATCTTGAGCTTCTTTTCTTTCTTCTTACAAAGATGTTTAAAAAGTTTAAACTTTAAAGTTGTGGCAGATCCAATTTGCAGTATAAATGGATCAAAGTAATTTTACAAGAAGGCTGACTTGTAGGGAATAATATGCAGATAACTTTTTTGTTGTTGTTAATAATATATATGCAGATAACTTTAGCAATGTCATTCCTCTTGTTTTGTATCAATCTTATATTAGTGATTTTGCTGAGCCCTATTTACAACTAATCTTTTTAGCTAATTGTTAGTGCACACATATTGTTGCACACAATACACATAAATTATTTTTTGAATTGAAATCGTGACTTTAAGACATGATTTCAGTTCAAAAACTAAATTGTGTGTACACTGCCCAATCCTTTCTAAGGAATAGTGCAAATATGCGTAACACTTTCCTCATGTTGTCACACTTTGACCTTTTGGAATTTATTTTTGGGACTTTGGATTAATGGGTTTTAGGTTTTGAGTTAATAGACCAAATTTTGGACCTAATTAAAAGGCCTATATGCTAGCTCTTTAATAGTAGAATGTTAAAAATTTTATTTTGATAAGGTTATTGCTATAGGTGTCGACGTGTGGTTGTATTTTCTAAGTGTTTAAATAGGGTCTTCTTCATTATTTTTTTTTTAGAGAGTTGTCTTCTTCATTATTAATGGTGGGTTTAGCAACTTAAAGCTTTGGGGTTAGTTACTTAAGGTTTAGGTTTAACAATTTGAGCTGCTGGAGCTGCATCAATCTTAACATTGAGAGTAATAGGAGTTCTTTGGTTTAGGGCCTGTTGAGGACTTCTAAGATAGAAGAATAGGTTGTTGAAACTGTGTTTTGGTGTGATAGCTGGTTAGGTAAGTGACATATATGTAATTGATATATTCTTTTCTTTTCTTAACACGGGCGCGCATACACACACATACATATATATATATATATATATATATATATATATATATATATATAATGTTTTATCGCTCAAGAATTATTTGAAACTAATGGCCAATCCATGTGATACAAAATTTTAATTTTGGATCAAATGTTAAAATGTCTAGATTTAATTTCTCAATTTAAAATTTTTATAAGCTGAATTATTCTACATATTTGGTAACAGGTGCACTTCAAAGAATGCTCATTTAAAAAAACAAATTGTTTATATATATATATATATATATATATATATATATATATATATATATTTGATGTGAAAATTGTTCATATATTGGTTATACATGGAAATAGTTATGTGTCAGTGTAACTCTTGTGATATTGTATTTTATATAGTTAAATATGTTTGACTCATAGGTCAAATAAGGAATAAGAAGCCCAAATGATAGTGCATTCAATTATTCAAATATTTTACAGACAATTGATGTAGACATAAGACATTTAATAATATCTTGACATAAAAATAGGCTATTGATTTTTTTTTTTTTTTCCCTTTGACAGATAATTATATTATGCTATTAACTCCCAATTCAATTATAAGACCCTTGATTTCTCAAATTTAAAAGGTTACAAGGCCCTTGACAAGCATCTATATTATAAATTCAAGGGTAAAATACTATTTTAGTCCCTAAACTTTACCAAAAGTTTATTTTTCATCCTTAAACTTTGAAAAATTCTTTTTTCATCTTTAAACTTTGTAAATAACATTTTTTAATAGTTTAGAGATAAAAATAGGGATGAAAAATTTTTTTTCCAATATTTTAGATATGAAAAAAGAACTTTTTTTAAGTTTAAAGATGAAATTAAAAACTACATTAAACTTAACCTCTTGCCATTTGTTTTACTATTACGACTGATGGAAAATATATGGCATGTGCAGCAAACATGAAAGTGGACTCCTACAGTCCTACGCTTAAAGTTAAAAGACAAAGGTGACCCTCCTACATTTTTTTTTGTTTCCTGCGAAAATCTAATGGCCAAACCCAGGACACACACAAAAAAAAAAAAAAAAAAAAAAATCACATACGCATCAATGAAAGCATAATAAAAGAAAAAAAAAAAAAAGCCAAGAATCAAAGGGCACAAACATATATATATTTTTCCACTAAAGAAGAATGGAATAAACACCTTTATGTGAAAGCATGCCTAAAATCAATCGGAACAACATCAACCACAGTCAAAAGGGCTGATCCACGCGCTAATATAGCGAAATCAAATGTAAAGGCCAAAAATATGACTTTTATAGCTAGATTTACATTGTACTGGAAATGTAAATTTATATTGTAGACACACAAATATGTAAAATGTTAAACATATTTACAAAAAGTGTACAATATAGTAAGAGAGATGCTACGTCTACAACATTTTTACAACAAATCCCAGGTGGTTAGTTGTTATCATTCCTCATATAGTAAACTATATATATACTGTAGGGTTTTCTCTTCCATTAATACACTTCCCTAAACAATGTATTATTCATATAGAGAGATATTTAAAAATGGTGACTTCGATGAGGGTAAATTGCACTGATTCTCCCTGAGATTTTCTGTTCTTACACTTTCTTTCCTTTTACTTTGGAATAATACACTTGTTTTCCCTAAAGTAAAAATTGTTTACTGCAACCTCCCAGGATGAATGCAAGTATAAATAAGATCTGTACATTCAATATTCTAACCTTCAAAGAATGTTCATAATTTTGTATATTAAACATAAACAACTTTTCAAAAAATGAACACAATTTGGTATATTTAGCATACATAAATTTTCTAAGAATTTTCATAATTCTGTATATTTAATATACATCATTTTTTATATTCAATGTACATCATTACATATATTTTACGTATAGAAATTTTCAAAGAATGTTAAAAATTATGTAAATTGAGCTACACAAAAAATGTACAAAATTTTGTATATTCAACATACACAACTTTTCAAAGAATGTACACAATTTTTTTAAAAATGTACTCAATTATGTACATTCAATGAATAAAATTTTTTACCACCGCACACGGTGGTCACTCCACAAGAATAAATGCTTGTGGCATGTGGGGAGTAAGGATTGGGGTTCAAGTCTTTAGAAGGGAGTTTCACACATATATATACTTAGATTAGGTTAAAGTAAAAATTCTATCTTATAGATAAAAAAAAAAATGAATAAAAATTTTCAAAGAAAATACACAATTTTGAATATTCAATATACAAATGCTTTTAAAGAATGTACACAATGTATCTTCAATGTATATATTTTTCAAACTATTTCAAAGAATGTATTGAATTATATATATTCAATATATCCATTTTTCTAATAATGTATATAATGCTAAACATTCAATGTACACATTTATCCAAAGAATTGATATAATTCAACGAACACAATTGTTCAAAGAATGTACCTAATTATGTACATTTAGCAAACAAAATTTTACAAAAGAATATACACAATTCTATATTTCCAATGAACACATCTTTCAAACAATTTTAAAAAATATACCAAATTCTATACATTCAAATTACACAATTTTTGAAAGAACGTACAAAATTCTATGTATTCAAAGTAAAAAATGTTTCAAATAATGTATATATTCAACATTCACATTTCTCAAATAATACACAAAATTTTGTATGTTCAATGTGCACAATTTGTATATTTAACATAAATTGTTTTGAAAGAAAATACACAATTTTGTATGCTCAACAGACACAAATTTAAAAGAATTTTCAAAATTGTGTATATTCAATTTACACATTTTTTAATGAATGTACAAGGTTTTTAATATTTAATGAAACAAATTTTTAAAGAGAGTACACAATAAAGTATATTCACTATACAAATTCCTCAATGAATTTATACAATTATGTACATTCAACGGATACAATTTTTCTAAGAATGTACCAAATTATGTACTTCAATGTACACATCTTTCAAAGAATATATACAATTTTGCACATTCAATGTACACAATTTTACAAAGATTGTACTCAATTCTAAATCCTCAATACACAATTTTTCAAAAATGCACCAAATTCTATACATTCAACGTAAACAATTCTATGCATACAATTAATGCACTCATTTTTCGTGAGGAAGGGGAATGAGAAATTTGAATCCTGAAAATCTCTATTGGAAACATAAAAAAAAAAAAAAAAAAAAAAAAAAAAAAAATAGCACTAAACTAGTTGAGATAAAAGCCTCTTGACTAGAGAATTCCAATTTAGTCCATTGAAGTGTTTTTTGTTTAATTCTCTTTAAATAAATTCAAAAGTGTGGGTGTAACCTAACTCATTTTGCAAATTTTTTAGTGGTAAAAAGTAGTTAAAATAGAGACATAAGGTCTTTTTTTTTTTTTTTTGAATGATTCGATAGTTATCATATGGGGGAGAGAAGGATTTGAACCTTGAAAGTATTTGTTGAAAATACTAACAAGTAGGAAGTGTTAGTTGAATTACAGGAGTCCTAGCAATCACATAAGAGTTGTACTTTACTTAAAATAAAAACATGAAATAATTAGAACAAGAAGTTTTGGGCTTTAAAAGGCAGAACCTTTAAAATAATTGCGGATTGTAAATAAAACTTATGCCAAATTCACCTTTTTTTTTTTTTGGAGAAACAAAAGAAAATCACAGCATGCCAATTTCACCTTAAATAAAGTTAATATGCAATTATGCACCTTACACTCTTGTAAGATGGGAAGAGAAATGGCAAAAGGTGTGTAACCTTTAACATATGCTTCATGTCTACCTGTATTACTTTTTAACAATTTTTTTTTTTTAATAAGAATGAGAGACAAATAAAAGGAAAACAAATGTGGCAAGCACATGCAACAGAAGCATGGAGAATCTAAAAACAAAGTTTTCAGCTATGTTGGGAATAATATCGAACTCATGGCCTCAAACTTGATTTGGATTTGTAATTTAACAATTAACATTGTCAGTAAAGTCGGTGATTCTAGTAAAAATTAAAAAATATGTGGGATAATTTAGGATGCGAAAGATGAGGGGCTTTGAATCAAACGTTGTAGTGGGCTAATTTAGTTGGAATCTTCATCATTGATGGGCTTAGCATAGCTGAGATAGTAAGACTCAGACAGACTTAAATATTTGCAAGTCATTCTCATGCTGGAAAATGTACCTCTCATATCAAGGCCCACTTGTGCCCATTTAATTTTAAACCCAAAAAACCCCACATTGAGGTAAAAAGAAAACATTGACAAAACAAAACAAAAGCCACCTAAATTCCATGCCTATTTTGTTCTTCCCAAATCCCAATTTTGGTGTTCTGGACCTTCTGCCTACATAAAAAAGAAAAAGAAAAGAGAAGGCCGGCCCAAAACCAAGTCCAAACTATCCAATCATATTTAAGTGCAAAAATCTCTAATACGCATTAGGAAAAACATTTTAAAAAGAAAAAAGAAAAAGAAAAAGAAAAAACCTACTTGACCTACCCAAGGAAAGTAGTATAACTTCATAAAACTTATAACTTAAAACAGGAAAGAAATACAATCCTACATTGTACATTAAAAGTGCAAAACTTATATAAAGTTTCTAACGTACAAGATAATAAGTTTGCCAATTAAATTAAAATATATGATTATATTGACTAAGAAAATATAGATAGTTATTTTTTTAAAGAACAATTAAATTTAATACAGTTATATGTTTCAATTTAATTGGGACTAGGAACTATCTCATGGATCTTTCCTTTTGTTTCCTTTGACAGAGTAATCCAACATTACCATGACCATAAAACAATTACCAACTCACCAACAAGGCAACAACCATATGTTTTCAACACCACATGTTATGGGATTACACATCTTATGTAGTTGGATAAGTTTAGAATTTCAGTTTCTTAGATTTTATTTCATATATATTTTTAGATTGGAATTAGTTTTTAGATTACTATTAGTTGAGAGTTTTATGGGACATAATCTTCTATTCCTAAAAAGAGTGGTTTTATTTTAACTAGACTGTTAGACTTTGATGAGTAAAATTTAAGACTGGAAATATTCAAAGAGAGACTGTTGACCTTGTAACTCAACGAGTTAACCTTGTAACTTAACGAGTTAATATTTTCTAGTGTTTTTAAAAGAGACATCAAATCCTCCATCTTCCACCCAAAAAATAAAAAATAAAAAAAATCTTCTATCTTCCAACTATTGAATTATTTTTTAAAATAAATTAGAAAAAGTAAAAAAAAATTTAATAAAATGAAATGTAATAAAAAGAAGAACAAAAACAAAGACACAGTAACCAGACAAGATATGATTATAGTTTGTCTATATATTGAGTTATTTTATTTACTTGGTTATTATTTGGGTCAATACTTTTTCCGCGGCTTAGGACCCCTTTGAAACATCCTAAAAGGCAGCTGAGACAATTCTTTTTCTGGGATTTTGTTCATCTTTCAATGGATTCCAGCACCTGGGTGTTTTTCTTTTGTTCTTTTTTTGGGTTTGAAAGCAAAGAAATTGTTTTGAGCTTCTGTGTTTTTGGAAATGTGGAGAGACCCTAGAACTCCTGCTGATTCTTTCTACCAGATCCACCTTCAGTGCACTTGTGTTCCAAAGACCCGCTTCAAATCAAGGTATTTTTTTATAGATATTTTTATTTTGAAACATATATATTTGGATTTTTAGATACCCTTTTGAATTTTTTGAATACACATTATCTTATTTAGTCATAAATCTAGTGTGCCGTAGTCTGCTGCGGTGTCACTACTAGTCACTCATTAGATTACACATTTCTAAAATAGTTACATGAACAAAGTGCATTTGTAAATTCATTAGGATAGGCAACAATATATTGTGTTTGACATATGAGCAGAAGTTGAAAAGAACAAAGATGTCTCTATATGTACAAATTTTTCAATAAAAAATGTTATTGAATTTTCTAGTCATTCAACTCAATGATCTCATCGATCTTGTCATCTGACCATTCAGTCAATAAAATTTCTATAACATCTGCTCCATAACATATCTGATTGATTTTCTATAAAATTTCTATAATATATTTTTATTTTTTTTATGAGACTTAGACATCTTTAAATTCATGGCACATGCACTTATAATATCAATACTCTATATGTGTGTGTATATATATATTCTTCACTGTGTCATAAACGATAATGCTCCTTTCCTGAGTTGCAGCTAAAACCTCTGTCATTTATAAATTAATCACCCTTGAGATAGATCATAGATGGTATAAATATGAGCTAAATTTAGTTTTTCTTGCATGAACGAATACCGGAATACATAATTCCTTAAGGGTCTCAATAAAGTTTTTGAATCAATTTTATGGAAGTCGTACATAAAAGAACTGCCTACCTTTCTCCAAGCATTAATGCTATATTTAGTTATAAGAGCATGTTTATACTCAAAGATTTAGTTGTTGAAGCCTTGATGACCTTCTCTGGTTGGCCTATTATTAATGTCAGGTCCAGATGTGGTTCGGACTGGTAGGACATTGGTGCTTTACGTCGAGAAGCAGGAAAACATGTCAAAACTTTGGGATATTCTTGCCGTTTATGCCTGGATAGATAGAGATGTTGGCTATATTGTCAAGGTGGGTGATTCAAAGGGATGTCTAATCTAATGTGTCGTTAAGGGCTTGTTCACATTATATGCGAATTGGGATCCATTTTCCAGTGGGTCTTGATAATATGTTTCTACATTCTCATGGCATTCCCATGACATGAAGTTAGCCGTGGTTAGGTCCAGGAAGCTCCTTTGATCCCTCCTCCTCTATTACTAGGTAGAGAGAATTGTCCAAACAGCCAATTTTTTCATTAATTTCTTTTCCATTGTATCTAAATTCTAAATCAATGGTTCCATTCCATTCATTCTAATTCAAGGTTTATATGTGGGTTCCGATAATATATATATATATATATATATATATGGGTTACAGTTAATTCAATTGGTAAAATTTTTTGTCTCTTGAATAAGAGATTTGGGTTTCGAACTCTTGCCTACACAAAAAAAAAAAATTAGTATCTTATAAACTTGATGATAAAGAGTAATATTCATGGAGCGGATGCTACAGATCTAAATTTTATTGTATTTTTTTTTTTTAAATTAAGTATGCTCATGCTATGAGCTATTGTGAATCATTAAGCGACTTTTTTTTTTTTCTTTTTGAGAATGAATCATTAAGCGATTTGATTTTATGTAATTGTTTATATACATCTTCAACTTCTTACTTATCAAAAATAACATTTTGATGGTCTTAACTCATAACATTGTGTAGTTATAATTATGAACTTTTACAGCTGCGCCTAAAATTGCGACATTCTCCCTCAAATTGTCATATAATATGCATTGATTTTTTTTGGAGGGGTAATCATACAATGCATTGATTGCATCTACCTCATTGTGTAGTTAATGCAAGCAACTCTAAAGTGTATGTTGGCCTTCAAAGAATTACCAACTCATGGATCTTTCCTTTGACAGAGTAATCCACCATAATAAAACAATTACCAACTCATCACCAACCACCATATGTTCCAAACACCACCTCTTATGGGATGCACATCTTTTATTCCTAAAATGGTGGTTTTATTTGGCTAGATAGTTAGACTTTGATAAATGAAATTTATCCTCGTGATACATAAAGAAAGCATAAAAAACTAAATGTAAAATAAATAGTATTAGTATAAATTTTACACCTTTGGGCTTAGTTTGCTAAAATGAATTTCATGGCAAATTCTTATGGCATGATGTGGATGAGTGTTGGGCTTAGTAAACTAAAATGTGATAATTTTTCAATTATACAAGTGGTAATGATATTGCTCTTATGTTATTTACTTGGTTATTATATGGGGAAAAAGCTTATCTCTAAATTAGTTTGGAGAGAAAAAACTTTTCAAACTCCTCCTATAGTTACATGTGAATTTTGAAAATCTAACTATTGAATTGCATGTCCTTATTATACCCTCGATGCTTGCAAAATTTCAAGAAGATCAAAGATTAACAGTTATGTCATCAATCAAATGTTTAAATTTCAAGTTTTTTTGTAGTATAAAATTATGCACAAAAAATAAGTATATTATCCAATTTGAACAAAATTTGACATACATGTCAAGAACATATGAAACATGTAATTCAACAATTAGATTTTCAAAATTCACATCCAATAAAAAAAGTATTAAAAGAGTTTGATGGGTTTGGAGATTTTGGAGAGAAATCTTATCTATTATCTATTATTTGGACCGGTACTTGTCCCATTGCTTGTGAATTGGGACCCCTTTGAAACATCCTTTGAGGCATCTAAGACAATTCTTTTTACTGGGATTTGTTCATTTTTCAAGGAATTCCAGCTTTTTTTTTTTTTTTTTTTTTTTTGAAAGCAAATAATTTGCTTCTTTCAGATTATGTGTTCAATATGGTATTATTAAGAAATTTCCTAGTCATTCCACTAATTATCTCATTGATCTTGTCCAGGCCAGTCTACATTTATCATCCGACCATTCAGTCAATAAGATTTCCTAGTCATTCATATAATTAATCACCGGCCTTGAGGTAGATGGTATAAAATAAATATGAGCTCAATCGCTTTGTAAAATCTATAAGTTTTTCTTACATGAATTTAATACGTAATTCCTTAAGGGTCTCAATAAAGTTTTTGAATCAATTTTGTGGAAATCTTGCATGAACGAACACAGTCTCTTCTAGGATTGCTATATTTAGTTATAAAAGCATGTTTATATTCAAATATTTATTTGTTGATTTCTTGATGACCTTTTCGGGTTGGCTTATTATTAATGTCAGGTCGAAATGTGGTTCGGACTGATAGGACAATGGTGGTTTACGAGAAGCAGGAAATTAAACTTGTCAAAACTTTGGGATATTCTTGTTGTTTATGCCTGGATAGACACAGGTGTCGACTATATTGTCAAGGTGGGTGATTGAAAGAGATGTCTAATGTGTCGTAAAGGGCTTGTTCAAATGATGAATCATTGCTTAATTAATCCATTATATTTGCTTTGTTATTATTTAGTTATTAGTTTTGTTCAATAAGGGATTGTACATTGAAGCTTATATTGTCATGGATTGAGTAGATATGATGTTTGCACCAAAAAAAGAGAGAAAGGACTGGACATGGATATCGTTTATTAAATGCTTGAAATGTTATGATATAAGCATTCAACATGTAAGAGTTGGGCTTCAAAAATGTCAGATAACATCAAGGATTCGGGATTTAAAAAGTTGTATAGTACTTAAAAAATAATAGTATAAATAAATAGAATAAGAGTTGGGCTTCAAAAAAGCAGCAACTCTATAATAAATGCAGACTGGAAAAAGTTGGGCCAAACTCACATTAAATAAAGCTGAAACACTGAAAATGGCAAAAGGTGGATTAGTTTAGAATTTCATTTACCTTTAGATAGGAATTAGTTTTTAGATTACTATCACTTGGTAGATTTATGGGACATAATCTTTTATTCCTATTTCCTAAAAAAGTCACCCATACACCTACGTTTATTTCGTAACAAACCACTCAATCCCAATACTAGATCCTCTACTGGATCATCTAAAGCTTTTGATGTTAAAACTAGACAATAATGAGAAAAACTGGATTTAGAATTGAATTTTTTTTTTTTCTCTTAGATCGTTGTCTCCTTAGAAAGCTCACTTGCTAATTTTCATTCTTTGTTTCCAATGATACCAAAAATTGTCAGTTGGGTCACTCATTCAATTCAGAGCTTTTGATTATATTTTAAGATTTGCAAGAAAAAACAGAGTTGATTAAAGAGACCACCGGATTTATTATGCTTGATGAGGAGGCTTCTGATGATTAAGTTAGTATCAACCCATATATTTCATATATAGATAGTATTTTTGTAGTATTTTTCTCATACCTTAGTGAGGCAAATTGTCCATTTTTAAAATGACATGAGTATAGCTATTGTACATAAATAATAAGTTGGCTGTACAACGCACAGATAATTTTGTAATATTTTATATAGGACGGTTTTGGATAGTGTTGTACATATATTATAAAGAAAAAATAAACTAAATTAGAGTAAAAAAAAAAAACATATACATTTTGAGATATTAAAAATTAGTTTAGTAGTTTCACTGCATATTTCTAGCCTTCTCAAGGTAAGATTAATTTTTTAAAAAAAAATCATGAAATCAAAAATAAATGCAAAAGAGTAACCAGACAATGAAAATCAATTAAGTTGTATTGTGTTCACTATTTTATACTATGAAATGAAAGTATGTCCAACTCTCTCACTGTTTTCCACTCATCCATAGCACGACATTAATACATGGTATGGGCAAGTGTGTATGCATGTGTCTTATAGATGATTTAAAATCATGGTAGAATATGGTTTTACATTGCGTACTAAATATTTTCTCTACTTATATACCCAAAACAAAAACTATCCAACCAAATTACCCAAACCTAAATCATATTTAATCCCCTAATTAAAAAAAAAAAAATACTCGTAGGGGTTTCAGTGTCTTGATGGTGGTGGGAGGCCAATATGTCAGAGGTGGTGGCCCCTTTAGATTTCTCTTTCTCTCTCTTTCAATTGTTTTGTCAGTCTCAGCTCTTTTATTTTGGTAATATGTAGTGAAACAATGCATTTTATTTAACAATCCACAACATTTTTGTGTCTCTCTATCTCTCTCCAGGGACTTATCTAGTTAGTTATTACTTTTAGTTCTTAATTATTATTTTTTTGCTTTTTCTAAAATATTAATTAAAATGGTGGGTATGCTAAAAGACATGAAGAACAGAGAAAAGTGTAGTGTAAGCTTAGGTAATTAATGAGAGACTAATGAGATAATAGTTAAATAAGTAAATGTAAAATTTTGGGTAACAGTAAAAAAAACTCAATGAAATGGGTAAAAAAAATGATAAATGCAAAATTAGAGCGCCACTTAGCAAGACTTCATGCACTCTAGCATGAGGTCTCTGTTTTTATATATATATATATTGATGATTATTCCTTTATAACTCCGAATCACTAATTAGCATGAGTCTCAAAAAACTTTGTTATAGGACTTAATCATACGTACAAAATAAGTATAGATTTATTTTTATTTTTATTTATTTTATAAAAAAAGGCTATTGCTATTGTGTTCATCCTTATAAGAATTCAAGTATAGATTAAATTTTCAATATTTTTAACAATTTTTCTTCGATTCTTTTATAATTTCTATATTATGTTGGTTTAAATGATTTTTTTATCAAGCTTTTAGAGGATGGACTTCATTTTTTCATGCTTTCAGAGGATGGACTTCAGATAAGATGTTCAACTTTTATACACCAAGCATTGATGGTAAGTCTTGTACATGGAACAAATCAAGATAAGAAATTAAGAATATGGTCTATTATGGTTGGCCTTAGCTTGATTTGTCTAGACATCAATTTTCTCTCTTGCCAAAAGTCCGACTTATTTTAGGCGGAAATTTCCTTGATTATTACTTGTATACATAATTCCAAGATCATTAAATTGGAATAGGTCCCTTACCGATCTAATCAATTGGAATATGATGAAATTTCTTCCCATCCACACTAAATGTTGTGTACACTCCAAATTTTTTCTGCATCTCATAATGATACGTTGTGGAAAGGTATCATTCAAGTCCAACATGATTGAGAGTTGTAGTTGAGACTATGGCCTAGAAGTTTTACTATTCAATACTTTGCGAGAAAAATTAAACACTGATTTTATGTAACTGGAGACTGTGGAATTTGGCACTATATACATTGGGGTTTGTTTTTGATGTTGTGAAATTGTGTAGGTATTAAAAACTCTAGTTTGATTTGTTGGCAAGTCATGTTCTTTAAGCGTGAAAAGTCTACAATGGAAAACTTTTATGTTCTTACAATAAATGTTTTGGAGAGAAAATTGTTAGCCCCCCTCATCCCATTGGGACCCTCCTATTTATACCAAAGAAAAATGGTCAAATATTCCTGAGTGTGACTTAGTTACATGGAATTTTTTTGCAATTGTGCCTAGATTTCTTTTAAAATTTTAATTATAATTTAAAACTCTAATCTGGTGATTTTTATATGATTTTTGTGGTTTGATTTTGACTTAGTAAAGACATATTAGCCAAAAGAAATGAAGTTAGACATCCTTATAAGCATTTAAGCACAGATTAAATTTTTAATATTTTTGACAATTTTTCTTTGATTCCTTTATAATTTCTATATTTTGTTGGTTTAAATGAACTTTTTCTCAAGCTTTCAGAGGATGGACTTCATTTTTTCAAGCTTTCAACTTTTATACACCAAGCATTGATGGTAAGTCTTGTACATGGAACAAATCAAGATAAGAAGTTAAGAATATGGTCCATTTTGGTTGGCCTTAGCTTGATTTATCTAAACATCAATTTTCTCTCTTGCCAAAAGTCTGACTTATTTTAGGTGGAAGTTTCCTTGATAATTACTTGTATATATAATTCCAGGATCATTAAATTGGAATAAGTCCCTTACTGACATAACCAATTGGAATAGGATGAAATTTCTTCCCATCCACACTAAACGTTGTGTACACTCCAAATTTTTTCTGCATCTCATAATGATATGTTGTGGAAATATGTCATCCAAGTCAAACATGATTGAGAGTTGTAGTTGAAACTATGGCCCAGAAGTTTTACTATTTAATACTTTGCGAGAAAAATTAAACACTCATTTGATGTAACTGGAGACTATGGAATTTGACACTGTATACATTGGGGTTTGTTCTTGATGTTGTGAAATTGCTATAGGTATTAAAAAATCTAGTTTGATTAGTTGGCAAGTCATGTTCTTTAAGCATGAAAAGTCTACAATGGAAAACTTTTATGTTCTTACGATAAATGTTTTGGAGAGAAAATTGTTAACCTTCTCATCCCATTGGGACCCCCCTATTTATTCCAAGAAAAAATGGCCCAATATCCCTGAGTGTGACTTAGTTACATGGAATTTTTGTGCAATTGTGCCTAGATTTCTTTTAAATTTTTAATTATAATTTAAAACCCTAATTTGGTGATTTTTATATGATTTTTGTGGTTTGATTTTGATTTAGTAAATACATATTAGCCAAAGAAATGAAGGTAGACATCCTTATAAGAATTTAAGCACAGATTAAATTTTCAATATTTTTGACAATTTTTCTTTGATTCCTTTATAATTTCTATATTGTGTTGGTTTAAATGAATTTTTTCTCAAGCTTTCACAGGAGGGACTTCATTTTTTCAAGCTTTCAAATTTTATACACCAAGCATTGATGGTAAGTCTTGTACATGGAACAAATCAAGATAAGAAATTAAGAACATGGACCATTTTGTTTGGCCTTAGCTTGATTTGTCTAGACATCAGTTTTCTCTCTCGCCAGAAGTCCGACTTATTTTAGGTGGAAGTTTCCTTGATAATTACTTGTATATATAATTCCAGGATCATTAAATTAGAATAGGTCCCTTACTGACCTAACCAATTGGAATAGGATGAAATTTCTTTCCAGCCACACTAAACGTTGTGTACACTCCAAATTTTTTCTGCATCTCATAATGATATGTTGTGGAAATGTGTCATCCAAGTCCAACATGATTGAGAGTTGTAGTTGAGACTATGGCCCAGAAGCTTTAATATTCAATACTTTGCGAGAAAAATTAAATACTCATTTGATGTAACTGGAGACTATGGAATTTGACACTGTATACATTGGGGTTTGTTCTTGATGTTGTGAAATTGCTATAGGTATTAAAAAATCTAGTTTGATTAGTTGGCAAGTCATGTTCTTTAAGCGTGAAAAGTCTACATTGGAAAACTTTTATGATCTTTCGATAAATGTTTTGGAGAGAAAATTTTTAGCCCCCTCATTCCATTGGGACCCCCCTATTTATACCAAGGAAAAATGGTCCAATATTCTTGAGTGTGACTTAGTTACATGGAATTTTTGTGCAATTGTGCCTAGATTTCTTTTAAAATGTTAATTAATTTAAAACTCTAATTTGGTGGTTTTTATATGATTTTTGTGGTTTGATTTTGATTTAGTAAATACATATTAGCCAAAAGAAATGAAGGTAGACATCCTTATAAGAATTTAAGCACAGATTAAATTTTCAATATTTTTTACCATTTTTCTTTGATTCCTTTATAATTTCTATATTGTGTTGGTTTAAATGAATTTTTTCTCAAGCTTTCAAAGGATGGACTTCATTTTTTCAAGCTTTCAAATTTTATACACCAAGCATTGATGGTAAGTCTTGTACATGGAACAAATCAAGATAAGAAATTAAGAACATGGTCCATTTTGTTTGGCCTTAGCTTGATTTGTCTAGATATCAGTTTTCTCTCTCGCCAAAAGTCCGACTTATTTTAGGTGGAAGTTTCCTTGATAATTACTTGTATATATAATTCCAGGATCATTAAATTGGAATAGGTCCCTTACTGACCTAACCAATTGGAATAGGATGAAATTTCTTTCCATCTACACTAAACGTTGTGTACACTTCAAATTTTTTCTGCATCTCATAATGATATGTTGTGGAAATGTGTCATCCAAGTCCAACATGATTGAGAGTTGTAGTTGAGACTATGGCCCAGAAGCTTTACTATTCAATACTTTGCGAGAAAAATTAAACACTCATTTGATGTAACTGGAGACTATGGAATTTGACACTGTATACATTGGGGTTTGTTCTTGATGTTGTGAAATTGCTATAGGTATTAAAAAATCTAGTTAGATTAGTTGGCAAGTCATGTTCTTTAAGCGTGAAAAGTCTACAATGGAAAACTTTTATGTTCTTACGATAAATGTTTTGGAGAGAAAATTGTTAGCCCTCTCATCCTATGGGGACCCCCCTATTTATTCCAAGGAAAAAGGGTCCAATATCCCTGAGTGTGACTTAATTACATGGAATTTTTGTGCAATTGTGCCTAGATTTCTTTTAAATTTTTAATTATAATTTAAAACTCTAATTTGGTGGTTTTTATATGATTTTTGTGGTTTGATTTTGATTTAGTAAATACATATTAGCCAAAAGAAATGAAGGTAGACATCCTTATAAGAATTTAAGCACAGATTAAATTTTCAATATTTTTGACAATTTTTCTTTGATTCCTTTATAATTTCTATATTGTGTTGGTTTAATTGAATTTTTTCTCGAGCTTTCAAAGGATGGACTTCATTTTTTCAAGCTTTCAAATTTTATACACCAAGCATTGATGGTAAGTCTTGTACATGGAACAAATCAAGATAAGAAATTAAGAACATGGTCCATTTTGTTTGGCCTTAGCTTGATTTGTCTAGACATCAGTTTTCTCTCTTGCCGAAAGTCTGACTTATTTTTGGTGGAAGTTTCCTTGATAATTACTTATATATATAATTCCAGGATCATTAAATTGGAATAGGTCCCTTACTGACCTAACCAATTGGAATAGGATGAAATTTCTTTCCATCCACACTAAACGTTGTGTACACTCCAAATTTTTTCTGCATCTCATAATGATATGTTGTGGAAATGTGTCATCCAAGTCCAACATGATTAAGAGTTGTAGTTGAGATTATGGCCCAGAAGCTTTACTATTCAATACTTTGCGAGAAAAATTAAACACTCATTTGATGTAACTGGTGACTATGGAATTTGACACAGTATACATTGGGGATTGTTCTTGATGTTGTGAAATTGCTGTAGGTACTAAAAACTCTTGTTTGATTAGTTGGCAAGTCATGTTCTTTAAGCGTGAAAGTCTACAATGGAAAACTTTTATGTTCCTACAATAAATGTTTTGGAGAGAAAATTATTAGCCCCCTCATCCCATTGAGACCCTCCTATTTATACCAAGGAAAAAGGGTCGAATATTCTTGAGTGTGACTTAGTTACATGGAATTTTTTTGCAATTGTGCCTAGACTTCTTTTAAAAATTTAATTATAATTTAAAACTCTAATTTGGTGATTTTTATATGATTTTTGTGAAATGAGGATTGTGTGTTTGTACAACATGTCACCTCCAGTCAAAAAGGCAAAGGTACAAAGTCAATTTGCGTGCTCTCAAGGGGAAAGAAAATTTAAGCCAACGAAAAAGGAATTGATTGCAAAGAGCCAAAGACTCCTGCTCCAATTAGAAACATGGTGACATTCTTCAGTTCAAAGTTTCAATGGAAAATTAGTGTTATGAACAATAAAATGTAGATTTTCCTGAGATCTTTAATTTTTAAGTTTTAGACTCTCTCGTTCGTCACATTTCATCTATGTATTATACTATTATGTTTGTTTTGCTTCTTTTTACATTGCTTAATTTACATTCCTTTTTGTTTGATTATTGATCTGGGAGACTTGTGGTCCTGTGGAAGACCTGCACCTTGGAAACTTTGTGGAAGAAGACCTTTCAATCTGTGCATGAATGATAATTATTAAATTTGCATGAATTTCATTTTCATACTATTGTGCCTAAAGACCTTTCAACCCACTTGAGTTACAAGGCTCTTAGCAATATTATTAAAATTATGATTCTTTTTTCAAGTTGTAATATTTTGGTTTAGTAGGCTACATGTTTGAAATTGATTTTTCCTAATTTTTTTTCTCCTTTATTTTTCAATTTCCTTTTATTAAAAGAAATGTAGGCAAGTTTCCTTTTATTAAAAAAAATGTATTACAAATTTACTGCAATGTGCAACATTTCCAGGAATCACTCATAAGTTTTTAAATTCTCTATTTTCTTCTTCTCAAAAAAGAAGAAGCTCTATTTGCATGTGTTGACTCAACTTTGTCTCCTTTTTCTTCATATATAATTACTCCCATCAAGTACTCCTCATCTCTTACCAACTAACATTCCCATTTCAACTCATCTTTTTTCTTTCTCATTCAAATATTCACAACCTTTTGCTCTTATATTGCAATGACTTTTCCTACCAACAAAGGAGAGAAATATCGTTTAACTAATCAAATAGTTAAAAGGATTCCCACTTACAAAAGGTAAAGACTTTAGAGATGAGAAAAAAATTTTGTATGCTTGTGAAACCAAACTTTATAGATTGAAGTCTAAATACAATTACATGTTTAAGTCCACTTTACTTTTTAAACAAATGCTTTAAAGTTTTCGCAAAATTTTTCCTTCTCTTTTTAGTATTTGTGTATTTAAGAAAGAAATCTTACTTTTTGAATAAAAAAATAAATATTATTTAAGTAATATTTATGTATAAAAATGTCTACTTATTATGTTGGTAGCATTATTTTGTGCCTTTACACCTCTACACTAAAGGGAATCTTATTTTTTCAGTATCATTAGTAAAGATCTATCAATAATTTTTTTTCTAAAATTTATAATACTTTTAGAATTTATTTTTGAAGAGGATACTTGCATTTATAGAAAAAGCAAAAAAACTAGCTAAAATCGGCTACAAGAATAGAGTTAATTGGTGGTGGAACTTCCTAAGCTTTTGGAAAATATTTAAAAGATGATTTGAGCAATGTATCATTTAACTAATCAAACAATTAAAAAGAACACATTTTAATTTCAAAAAAAAAAGAGAGAAAGGATGCACTCTTCAGAAGAATATCTATGGCTCGGCGGAATTTGTTGCCGTCATCTCTATGAAAAACCCGATTGATCAATCTCAACGGTTGAAGTCACAGCTTGATTGATCCTGTTTTTCATAGAGATATGATGCTTTGGCTATTTCTCGAAAGTTATTGTTATTATTATTCGCAATATTATATTAATTTTGAATATACAATAAAGTTATATCTTTCCTTAAATAAATAAAAATAATAATAAAAAAACTGAAAGAAGAATAAAAAAATAAAGCCATGTCGTTTCGTATATAACTCAATGACTGTGATTAACTTTTTAAAAATAAAAATAAAAACTGAGAGAAAAGTAGAAGACTTGGGTTGACTTGGTAGCACTATATAAATGTTCATAATATTCTTTCTATCCCACACGCCGCACTCACCTATATTCACTCTTTTGCTTCCTTGAAGGCTGAAGGGTATCATCTCATCAAAATGGGTTTTTGTTCTTTAACTTTCAACTATCAACTCTTCTTCTTCTTCTTCTATCTACTCTCCTTGCTCTTTCCATCCTCTTTTTCTTCTTCCTTCTCTTCAAACTCACCATGCTCTGCTCTACTCCATTTTAATAACTCTCTGTCTCTTGACAGTTCCGCTTCTCCTCCTCTTGATACAATTAATTTTGTTTATGGATCTGCTAGATCAAATTTTCATATGTGTGATAATTCGTATCCAAAGACAGCCTCTTGGAAGGAGGATAAGGACTGCTGTAGTTGGGATGGTGTCGAGTGTGACAATGCGACACGCCATGTTATTGGTCTTGACCTTAGTTGCAGTTGGCTTTCTGGCTCCATTCATTCCAACAGTTCCCTCTTCCTTCTTCGCTATCTCAGGTCCTTGAATCTTGCTGGTAATTCCTTCAATTACTCCCTAATTCCTTCTGAGTTTGGCAACTTTAAGACTTTGACTCATCTTAACCTCTCTTATTCCGATTTTTCTGGCAAAATCCCATATGAAATCTCCCAGTTGTCTTCGCTTGTTTCACTCGATCTTTCTGGCAATTATGCATTAATCATCGAAACACCGGTCTGGAAAAGAGTCGTTGATAACCTAACTCTGTTAAGGGAACTTCTTCTGGATTCCACAAATATGTCCTCAATTAGACCTAATTCTTTGATGAATCTATCCTCCTCTTTGACAACTCTTAGTCTCCATGACTGTGACTTGCGGGGAAAACTCGAAAATAACATCCTCTGCCTTCCGAGTATACTAACCCTTGATCTAGGGTATAATGTCAATCTTGAGGGTTCTCTTCCAAACTCTAATTGCAACAGCAATAGTTCTCTGAAGTTCTTAGATCTATCTCACATAAGGTTTTCGGGAGAATTGCCTGATTTTATCGGCAGTCTAAAGTCCTTGAAGCATTTGAATCTCAATAGTTGCAATTTTACTGGGCCAATTCCATCATTACTTGAGAACCTCACTCAAATTACTTATTTGGATCTGGGATCTAATAGTTTCAGAGGTGAGATTCTATTACCACTTTTAAATTTTAGGTGTTTTTGCATAGACAAGAACTAATAATTTCTAATTATTGGTGAATATTTCAACAGGTTCACTGCCGTTGTCACTATTGAACTTGCCTAATCTCTCAACTTTATACCTGGACAACAATCAACTTGTTGGTCCCCTTCCTAGTCACGTAAGTGGTTTGAATCTAATTCGTCTCTCTTTAAGTTCAAATTCCCTAAATGGAACACTGCCATCTTGGTTGTTCAATTTGCCATATTTGGAGATGTTAAGCCTTGGTGATAATGAATTTATTGGTGAGATTGGTGAATTTAAGTACAATTCATTGGACTATCTTGATTTGGGTAATAATAAGCTACAGGGCTCTATACCTAGGTCAATTTCTAGACTTGTGAACCTTACTATTCTTTCTCTCTCATCAACTAAATTCAGTACTATCTTAGAGTTTGAAATGTTTTCAAAGCTCACAAATCTCCAGTATCTTGATTTTTCACATAACTTACTTAGCATCAAGAATGTAACTTTCACCTTGCCCAATCTTTGGCACTTGAACTTGTCTTCTTCCAACATTAGTGAATTTCCAATTTTCTTAAAAACAGCAACAAATTTAGAATCCTTAGACCTTTCCAATAATAGAATTTATGGTCAAGTTCCAAGATGGTTGGGGGATGTGGGGAGAAATTTATTATATTATGTTGATCTTCGGGCCAACTTGCTTCAAGGACCATTTCCCACATTAAATTTTCTTAACCTTCGATATTTCTTTATCTCCAATAATAGCTTTACTGGAGAAATCCCCTTTTTAATTTGTAATGCAAGTTCCCTTGAAGTTCTAGATTTGTCTCATAACAACTTAAGTGGCATGATTCCGAAGTGTTTGGCAAATTTTAGTGTCCTCTCAGTGTTGGATTTGTCTCATAACAACTTAAGTGGCATGATTCCGAAGTGTTTGGCAAATTTTAGTGTCCTCTCAGTGTTGGATTTGCGAATGAATAACCTTCGTGGTACCATCCCAGCCACATTTGCTAAGGGAAATAAGTTTAGGAATATTAACTTTAATGGCAATCAGTTAGAAGGGCAATTGCCACGATCTTTAGCAAATTGTAGGAACTTGGAAGTTCTAGATCTTGGAAACAATAAGATAAATGGAACCTTCCCTTATTGGTTGGAAAGTCTTTTGAAATTGCGGGTTCTTGTCTTAAGATCAAACAGATTTCAAGGTAGTATAAGCAATCCTAAAACCAAATTTCCTTTCCCAAATTTGCGAATCATAGACATCTCCAACAATCAGTTTAATGGTTCTTTGCCAAGAAAATATTTCAAATATTTGAAAGCCATGATGAATGTGGATGAAAGTGAAGTTGGATTGAAATATATGGGAGACTATTATTATCAGGATTCTTTGAATGTGATGATGAAAGGGTTGTATATTGAGTTGGTGAGAATCCAAACTGTCTTCACAACCATTGATTTTTCAAACAATAGATTCATAGGGGAGATGCCGAAGATACTTGGAAGGCTTAAATCACTCAAGGGGCTCAACTTTTCTCACAATAACCTTACAGGTTATATTCCTTCATCGTTAGGAAATTTGACCAATCTTGAATGGTTGGATCTCTCTTTCAACAAGCTCAGCGGGGAGATTCCCATGCAATTGGCAGAGCTACCGTGGCTTGAAGTTTTAGATCTATCACATAACCAACTTACAGGACGTATACCTTTAGGAAAGCAATTCAATACATTTGATAATGATTCATACATGGAAAATTTGGGATTATGTGGATTTCCATTGTCAAGAACATGCAACAACGAGACAAAGCAACCACCACCATTGACCTTACAAAAAGAAGACAATTTAGAGCCTGAAAATGGGTTTGGTTGGCAAGCTGTATCGATAGGTTATGGATGTGGAGTGATATTTGGAACATTGATGGGATATCTTATGTTTAAATTTGGAAAACCAAAGTGGATTGTGAGGATGGTCATATTAGAGCAACATATCATGCTTAGAAGGCTGAAGAATAATGCCTACAGACGTGGTGGAAGAAAATAACTGGTCAAAACAATTTGTGGGTAGTTTTGCTAGATTTTTTTTCAAGAAGATTTCAAAGTCATGTTGTACAATGTTGTAATTCGTGGAAATGACTTCAATTTCATAAAATGGTTGCGAGTCCATGTAGAATGCATATGTTGCAGCTTTTTTCATTTCCAAGTCATGGAATTCTTTTAACTATGGAGGAAATTAGGGACATACTAGAATCTAACTCCAATGGCAAAAATGAAACATACTCCGAATCTGATTCAGACAGCGAAGCCCAGTAGAAAAAACGGATCTCTCCTCCAACTCTTTCCATGTGTCAGCATTTGGATGAAGCTTCTCATTCACTCTCTTCTTCATTTTTCAAACAATGGAAACAACACATAATGGTGATTAGGAGAATATCACCCTTCTTTCATGGTCCCCAATGACACAGGACACCATTCTTTGCCAAGGTATCCTCCTTCTTTACTTACATCTTTGTGTGTCTTTTTCACTTTCTTCTCTCTCTCTCTCTCTCGCTCTCTCTTTAAATGTAAAGGCTCATTCATAGGGAAATCAAGCTGCTGAGCTTTGTAATTGTTATTTATAAAATAAGTATTTGATTTTTTTGAGTTTGTAAAATCTGAAATTATAAGATTCCATTTTTTGTAGCTTACAGTACAAGTTCCGTTATTTTAAGGTGGGCAACTGCTTTTATGCGTTGAAATCTGGAAAGTGTGGATGCTTTGATTTTAGGGAAAAAATAGGAATCAAGTTCTCTCAATTGCATGTGGAACCTAAGAAACACGAACTCCCACTTTGTTGCGCTGAATTTTTAGTATTCTTTTTTCTTTTTGTTATTCTTTTAAGTTCAAAATAATATGGCATATGATTCCATTCACATTATGAAAGAGAATTTAATGTTTATGAAATCTGATTTTTTCTCATGCCATTATTCAATTTTGGAAAATGCTAAAACCACAAAACTATTTTACAAACTGGCTTATATGTTGAGGAATTATTGGGAAAGTAAAAAAGTGATATTCTGTTTTGGGTTTGTAAAAATATTGTAAAAAAAATTGTGTCTGTAGCATTATTCTTCAATTTTATCCATGTAATTTTACCAAGGTGTTCCATTGAAGATTTCTTCAGAATTTTGTAGGCAGAATGTTACAGAAATTGATGGACCTCATACCATATTCAAAATTTTATCATCTGGGTACACTCTAATGTCCGAATCTGACTCAGACAGCGAAGCCCAGTAGAAAAAAGCAAAGCTCTCCTCCAACTTCTTCCATGTGTCAGAATTGGGATGAAGCTTTTTGTTCTACTCACTATCTTCATCATCCTTATTCATTGTCTTCTTCTTCATTTTTCAAACAATGGAAACAGCACATAATGGTGATTAGGAGAATATCACTCTTCTTTCATGGTCCCCACAACTACAAGATACCATTCTTTGCCAAGGTATTCTCCTTCTTAACTTACATCTTTGGGTGCCTCTGCCACTTTCTTCTCTCTCTGTCTCTCTCTCTCTCTCTCTCTCTCTCTAAATGTAAATGCTCATTCATAGGGAAATCAAGCTGCTGAGCTTTGTAATTATTATTAATAAAATAAGTATTTGATTTTTTTTTTTTTTTAAAGCAGCTGGTTAGTGTTGTCACTGTTGAAATAATTGGTAGGCCCAAGATTCCTTTCCGCCTTGCATTATAATAATTCTTGTATTTTATTGATCTGATTTGTTTGCTTTGGGTGCATAATTTCTGCCTTTTTTTAGCATCAAATGCCCAGTAAAATGCAAGGTTGATGCCCCTAATGTTTCAAAACATATCAATAACCTTTTGTGCTCTTGAATAGTTCAAGACCTCTGTGTAGACAGTAAGGCCTCATTCTGTCTTTCTTATTTTTATTGTTGGGTTTGGTACCATATCCTTTTATATTTAAATTTTGCTTTTGTTTTTCGTGTCCATTTTTTGATTCTTTGGTGAACACATTTCTTAATATTTCAATGTTGTGGAATTTATGATGGTTTTTAATTATACACTTGCTATTTATGTTGAATGTGAGTATTTTCTCTTTTTCTACTAAAAAACAAAAAAAATGTGAATGTGAGTATTTCAATGTTGTGAAATTTGATTGAAGATTCAGGATGATTTTGAGATTATATATAGAAATTGGGTGAGTTGTAAGTCAACTTGTTGGTGTAAACTTGATTTGATTTCTTCTCTTATTTGCAATATTCAAGTTATATATATGAATGTGGAGTGAAGGTATATATAAAGTATTTCACTGTATTCTTTTTTTTTTTTTTTCTTTTTTTGGCTGAATAGTTGCACTGTATTCAGTTATAGAGGAAACTTTACTGGTTTCATTTGTCTTTTTTATTTTTATTTTTATTTTTTCATTCCTTTTCACTTTTAGCAATAGTTGGTATGCAAAAGGTTAGTTTACTTCCATGTTTGATTTCAAGGTGCAGCCCCATTTTCCCCTGTAATTAATGTAAAAAAGATCTATGCCTTAAACTATGTTGTGAGATCAATCACATTTAGAAGAAGCTGCTAAACTTTATTCAATCTACTAAACTTGGCAATTCTCTTGCAAATCGAGACCAAATGTTTTGAAATGAAGTCGTGGAAATTAATCCAGCATTCATATAGTATTCCTAGCATTCCATTAGTTGCTGACTTGCTTTGAGAAGTAGACTTTCCACTGTTGAAATGGGGTTTTCTAGGTGACGTGTTGTGTGTCTTCTGCAAGACCTGTCTTTAGAGTGGGGATCCCTTGTTCTTTGAGTATCATTTTCCATAGAGGTTATGGTAGCAAGTTAAGCATGTTGTCTAATAAAATCCAAGGTAAATGTTTTGAAAGTAGTTATGTGGGGTAAAGAATAGTTGAAGGCAAATGTTTTCAAAGTATTATAACCAATTTGCTAGGTCTGTAGTGGGTTATTATTTTTTCTTAAAAGAAATGCTTGTATGTTCATCGGCAATGCCAAGTCTGAGGAGGCATAACCATTTCTTTGATTTGGTGCTAGCCATAATTGAGGGTTTTAGTTCAATGCTTTGTAAGTTTAGTTGCAGCTTCTATTTAGTTTTATGCTTGCTCTGTTAGTTTGATTCTTTTTAAGTTTAGGTGCAGCTTTGTGTTTTGTGCCTTCTGCTGGGGTTTGCTTATTGTGTGGTTTGTTTCATTGATAAATTCATTCATTCATTACTTTCTCTATTTTCTTAGAGAAATAAGTTTTCCACTTGAGATAGGCTGGTAAAATGATCAAGGTGACATGTTATCAAGGAGCTACCTTTGAGAGTAGGAATCATCAGTTGTTGTTTGAGTATCCTTTATCAAAGATTCTATGAGAGAAAGTTAAGTCTAATAAAATCCCAGGTACATAGCTTGCATATGTGGTTCTGTAGGGTATGGATATGTTGAAGGGTAAAAGTTAAAAAAAAACCATAATCAAACTTGCTTAATCTACAGTAGTTTATTAAATTTGGCTTCAAAGAAATGCTGTTGAATTTAGCTGCAATGTCAGGTCTGAGGAGGCTATCCTGCTTTTGACCAGAAGAAACAATGCTCAAGTTGAGTTTGTGAAGAGAGTGAAAAATTTGTTAGTGAATAGTTTTATGTTGTAATTCTTTGGAGGGGAGGGGAGGGGGGGGGGGGGGGGATTGCATTTCTCTGTCTTGATTATTTTTAAGTATGGTTTTATGTTGCTATTTATTTCGCTGATTGCTCTGTTTACGTGTTGCAGCTCTTAGCTGCCGGTTTTTTGTTGTTTGTATGGTTTGTTAACTTTAAAAAATTCATTCATTCAAAGAAAAGAAAGTTACGATTATCTATGACTCTCCTTGACCATTTTTCTTACTCGATTTCTACCTCGCCAATCAAACTATGAAAATAGCATGCACTCAAATTTGAGTTCCCTTGCAGTCAAACCTTAATGTTCTCACTAAAGTAACACTTTTTTTTTTTGCCAAACTACACTTTTGGTCCTCTGATAATGTGGTTGTTTTAATTTCGTCCCTACACATTTAATTGTATCAATTTTGTTCCTCAACTTTGAAGTGAAGTCAACTTTTGAGGATTTATTTGACTTGATTTTGGAAGTTGAAGGATGAAATTGACACAATTAATAGTTCAAGGACCTTTATTTTAAAAGTTGAAGGACAAAAGTGACAATTAAATCTATAGGGACAAAATTTGGCCAACACTTTTTTATTGATTGCATTGCTTCCATGGTTATTGTTTTTCACCATTTACTCTCTTTTCTTTTGTGATTTTTCTTCTAGATTTGGATAAAATGTGCAAGATACAGCAACTCTTGAGAAATGTGTTGCAACGATCTTCATATCCTTTACGTGTTAAAAGACAAAGGTGATATATCTTTTTGAGATTTCTATATGCTGTGCGTGTGTGTGTATCTTTTTTTTTTGGGGTCAATTTTATGGTTTATTTTTTTATTTTTTTATTTTTTTATGTAGTCTATTATTATGATATTAAATTTAATGTTGAAGCATATTTATGTTTTTCAGGTTCTACTCTTAGAGACCAAAATGCTTTATATCTATCAAGGCAGGCTGAAACATGCAATGCTCAATGTGGTCAAATCTGGAAAGGTCCTATTAATCTAAAGGTTTGGCTTTGTTGTTTCATTTTTCATGTAGGTTGTTTGAAGTGTTCGTGTGATTTTAAAACCTCTGAGACAATACCATAGAGATGTTGTTTTGTGGATCTTCTGCTTTAGTGTTGTTCTAGTGAATGTCCATGAATGGGAGGATCAACACTAAAATTATGTATTCTGCTGGAAAATCTTTTAAACCAAATATTCCTATCCATTCAATATTAACAAAATATGTTTTTGTTTTTTGGGTGCCTAGTTTCAACTTCAACACATACAGCGACATGTTAAATTATAAGGCAGCAAGTAAGCTCCTCTGCTATGGCATGTACTAAAATTTTACTATTAGCTTTTATTTATGATTAGGAATTTACTTCTTTATTTAAAACTAACTGTTTCAAATCTTTATTTGGCTATTTGTTTGACTAAGAATGCGGAGCTGCCATTACAACAGACTATACTTATGTCAAAGTCATCAAGATGCTACTCTGCTACTGCTAATAGGGTAGGTAACTCATTTTGGTTATGTTCAGAAAAGCGTCTTTGAAAGTGCTTCTAGATTTTGAAGTGCTAAAAATAAGTGCAAGTTTTGAATTCAAACATTAAGACAACAATTTGATTGATTAATCCAAAGATGATATTTGGTCTTCTTGACATGTGTCAACCAATCATATTAATAGATTTTTTAATATCCATTGTTTTGGATAAGAGAATAAATTATAGTAACCTGCAGGCTTAACCTTATGAAAAAAGATATCTAGAACATAAGATCCGTGCTACATCTTGTACATTTTCTTTACCTTAGTTTTCTTGGCCAAAAAATAGATAGTTGTTTGTTGAGATTTTGGTTTTGTAGAGTTTATGATATTCCATTGTTTTGGATCTAATAGGTTCGTGCTATGTCTTACTAGGAAAAGAACCGGGCATAATAAGTATTGTCATAAGACTACTTAAGCAGCTTGTTGCTTCAAATTTGGGAGTGGTTGCTAAAGGAAGATGACTGCAGTTGAAATAATTGGGATTACTATGAGTTTGATCATAAGTCTACTCAAGTAGCAAAATCAATTAGTTTTGAATGTTGCATGTTCTAAACAGTTGAAAGTATTATTCTAGTTTTTGTTTTGTATGTGTTGGAAAGCACATGACATATCCGATTATTGATTATAAATGGACTACAAGCAAGTATATGTTTAATACATTGGACTATATAGTTTGTGTTCATATTTATTTGAATTTGTATTAGTTCCTGCTTAAGTTTTTCTTTGGTAAGTAAGATAACTTTTATTGTAAAAAGACACTCCATGTATAATGGACACGGTAGAATAAAAAAGAAAAAATTTATTTACAAAGAGTCAGCAATTCTATAAAACCAGGAAGCGAACTTGCTCCTGTTTAATTATTCAAGTTGTAATTTTTGTTGTTTGCTCATTTCCTACTTTACTGAATTGGTTTATGTTATCTTTTTTCCCCCTTCTCCCTTATGATTTTTTATTCATTAGAACGAGAATGAGAACAAAAGTATTTATCATCTTATTATAACATCAGATATTGTTTTATTCATTAGAATGAGAATGAGAATGAGAATAGAAGGTTCCTGTATTTTTTTAGCAATTTCATGCTTTAGCTTACGAGACAGCCCATTTTTCCCTGTACCTTTGAGTTTGCCAGCAAACTGGAATTCATAGGATCCATTAATTCCCACCCCTAAGCCTTTGATATGGTCTTCCAACATATCCAGTGTGTGGTCTACATGACTTCAAATTGGTATGGCCTCATTTTGAAACGGGTGTGTGGACAACTATCAAAAGCTTTAGCTCTAAACTAAAATAAGTTAGCGTTTGACAGTTAACATGTATGTTCGTATTGAATATTTTTCTCTCTTTCTTTCCTTCTTGTACATGAATATGAACTCTATTCCAGTTCACCTGATTCAGGGTATAGTAACTATACAATCTATTAAAATTCCCAATAGAGGAAAAAGAAGAAGAAAAAAAAACCCCAATAACTATTGTGACACAAAGAAAATGCAATGGGGTATGTTCTTATAGAAGCTCAAAGGCTGGTGGGAAATGGGAAAAAATTCCTACCAACCTGTTTGGGGGAAATTATAAACAATGTTTTGTGATTTTATTGATCAATTGATCAAGCAACCACACAATGGAATTGTGCATTGGTGAGGAATTTGTATGCACCTCACGTAACGAACTCTATTGTTAAGAAGCCTCCTAGGTTGGGAAGTTAAGATAAGCTGATTTGGCCCCATGAATCAATCAGGTCTATTTAAAGAATTAGTGTCAAGTGAGTCTACTGGCTTCTCCATAGTGAATGCAATTTGATGGAAGAAGCGGAACTCAGATATAGTTACAAAATGTGGACAGCCTTGTGAAAGCTAAAAGTCCTTACTTTATTCCTTTGGAAACTATTAAATGATAGTCTTCCAATTCGAAGAGAGTTTGCAAAGAGGAATGTCATCCCTAATGCTTCTTGCCCTCTGTATGCTCCAAAAGAGGACTCCTTGGACTACTTTATTTACTGGAAAGTGCAAATAAGCATTTGGGCTGCTGCGCTCTTGTCCGACATGTACAGGACATGGGAAATGCGTGGACGTGACAGTATATGTGTCCTAGATATATATTTTTTTTTTTTGGTGAAAAGTGATGGACACGGTTGGGACATGGCCTGTGCTACCCCACCACCCCCCCCCCCCCCCCCCCCCAAAAAAAAAAAAAAAATCTGTAACACACTTCCTCTCACACCAATCTCCTCCCACTTCCTCTCACACTGATCTCCTCTGCCGCCAATCTTCTTCCCATTCCAATCTCTTCTTCTTCTTCTTCTTTAGCTCTATCTATTTCTCTTTTGTAGTTTCCCCTTTTGCCCTTATTCTTGTTTTGTTTCTCTTTACCTTTTTTTTTTTTTTTCCTGCTTCACACTATCACACGTGTAGAGCTCTCTTTTATTTCCAACCACCCACGTGAACAAAAGATGTATAAATATGTGATTTTTTCCAAAATTTTGTCTTCTACGGGTTAAAGTACATTATTAAGTGGTTAAATTTTTACAATTCTATTTTCATTACCTAGGTAGACAATAGACGCATGCATATATTATCAGTGGTTAGGCTTTAATATGCTCATAAAAGTTCATCAAAAAAAAAAAATGCTCATAAAAGAATTTTTAACAATTATTTCAAAATAATAATATTTTTGTTATAGAACATTTTCTCTTAATTTTTCAAAAATTGTCATTTCACCCCATGTTGTATCCATACATGTGTCCGTATTCGTATTCGTATTCGTATCTGTACTTCCTAGCTTATTTATTACGTGTTACTTAGATTGTGCAATGTGGTTTAAATCACCGCACAACATTAGAACTGAGGTTCTTCAACCATTTTCAATTCAGAATTGGGTTGCTATTTGGTTGGAATAAGTGTATAATTTTGTTAAAATGATATGTTAATTTTGTTAAAAAAATTTAGACGTAAATGCATTTTCAATCCCTACATTTTGCACTTTTTCCATTTTAGTCCCTACATTTTATTTTTACCACTTTTAGTCTCTAAACCAATTAATGCCTGACATTTAGGTCCTTTCCGTCACTCAACCAACCGCAAAAGCTGACATGGCAAACAGAGGCACAGTAATTGCTAACGTGTGTTGAGGGGAAAATTTCTGATGTTCCCAAATAGAATATGGGGTAAGCAAGCCGAAACTCAACGATGAGCAATTGAAATAAAGCCCAAAGGCTATCAGTGTGGTGTAAGTCCGCCCAAGCAAGAGATAGAGGCTGCACTCTAACAAAAAGACAACAATAAAGCCCAATAAACATGTTAGTATTGTTAGTTTGTTAAATTATTAGTCTTTTTACGGCGTCATAGTTCAAATCAGTCATCTAGCAGTATGGTATTATCTCCAGCAGTAGGGGTGAAATTATACTTAGAGTCTAGCAGTTAATGATAAAATAAATTTAGGAAAGTGTTCACTTCTAGGGGTCCTTGTGTGTCTTGGTCAAGGGAATTTATAGTACTTTCAGCCATCATTACATCAATTGTGAGGGAAAAATTCAATTGTTACAAATACATTATATTCTTCATCATAATAATAAACAATGATTAAAGGCTCTATAATTACAAATACATTATATTCTTCATCATAATAATAAACAATGATTAAAGGCTCTATAGTTACAAATAAAAGAGGAAAAATATGATGGAATGAAGGGAGAGAAAGATCCCCAGCTCAGTGCAGCAAGTATTAAACTAAGATTTTGGTGAATGTATAACTATAAGGCATGAATGAGGTGAATGTGGGCTATTTTGAGTGAGTAAGATGGGGTTAACACTGAGATTGAAGCTTTTGTGAGTAATGGGCTATTTGTGTCTAGTTGGAGGACATTTTTGAGCTGTGGTTGTGTAGAGGGGTGGGAAGAATATCTGGGATTAGATGAGTGTAGGCTGAAGATGATGAGTGGCGAGCTTAAGGAAAGCTAAACCACGAGCAAAGTAGTAAATAAACCAAGGGTTTCAGAGGGAGTGGTTGTCCTGGTTAGTTATGGGACGTTTATGGAGTAGGAAGGTGTAAACAAGATGGTGAATGTTGGTGTTATGGTGACTATAGGCTGAGAAAGGTTGTGAGTGAGCTCTAGAGAGCTTGGAGAGCTTAAAGAAAGCTTAATAGGGGTTGAATTTCTGTAGAATGTAGTCAATGGCAGAAGTTCTTAGAGAGGCCTCTTGTGGGTTGAGGTGTATAATGGAGTTTTAGAGAAGCATTGATTGAGAAAAATCCAAAAATGCACGACTCATCAAAGGTGACGAAATCAAAGTTTAACTTTCCTGAGATTTTTTATTAGAAGTAGGAAAATCCACTTTGAGGGGTTGTCTTGCTTCTTTGGGTAATGATGGGATTTTGGAGCTATTTGCATTAAGTGCCAAGATTTTCAGGGCTGAGCTTAATTATTGTGTATCAAGAGTGAATCCTAATGCTGCAAACTGAGATTTGGTCTCCCAAAAAGTAAGATTTCAACACCCCAAACCAGGTGTCAAGTTCTAGTCTACTTCAGGGGGTTCCGCTGGAGATCTCTTTATGCCCTCTAAACCACATGTTCCCAAATTTTCCCCTTTAGCATTCATGGGCTTGGTACATGAATCATATCTTGATCGTTTTTAACATTTATAGCATCAATTTGTTGAAGTTTGGATAATTTGGTTTCAGCTCCCCTTCCACTAGAAGTGCAATTTTGAGGAAGATCATGGAGTCTCTTCATCCTTTTGACTTTAGCTGATATGACAGCCCTTGGGTACTGTTCACGTCAGGCAGAGGGTGGCAAAAAATTGATGAGATAGCCCTTAGTCCATTCTCAAAGGCTTGGTTCTTTTGTATGAGTCTCTAGTTGCCTTTTGGTTAGTTGCTTGTGTTTTTTGCTTGGGTTTGCTCACATGGGTTGGGTTGTGAGCACATGTTGCCATGGGCTTTCATTCCTCATGGATTTTATTAGTAAATATTTTTGAGTTTTTCATAAATACTTGCAATGGGCCTTTGAGCAATTAGTTGTAATGTTTGAAACAAAAAGACAAGTTTCAAAATACTTTTGTAAATACAATTTTCTTTGATGAATTCCATGTTGCAATAATGTTCATGGTTTCTAATAATCGCATCATAACTTAAATGATGAGCTTGTGGGTTTGAATGTTTACCATGAGTGTCGAAGGCGTATATTAAGGATGTCACGATGCAAATGATGTCCATGTATTTCATGGGTTTATAACAATAAATATATGTCATGGGTCTAACAATCATAACTTTCCATGAGCTTTTACAAGATGATTGCCATGAGTTTTGAGAATAAATAATTCATAAATTCCATGAGCTTGTAATATTGTAATAATATGTTTAAGAATTTAAAGTATTGTTTATTATCAGATTTTTAAGTGAAATAATTATGATATAGTATTTTGCCGAGTATTTAATAACTTTGGGCTTTTGATAGAATAGTGCTAAGTAGTTAGCTTGGGCTTTTAATAGTGCCAACGCAAGTTGGGCTTTTGATATTGCCAATGAGAATTGGGATTTGATATTGCTAATGAAAATTGGGTTTTAAATAGTGCCAACGTAAGTTGGGTTTTTGATATTACCAATGAGAATTGGGTTTTGATGTTGCCAATGAAAATTGGGCTTTGATGTTGCCAATAAGAATTGGGCCTTGGATAAACAAATTGCCATGAGTTTAAATCATGGGCTTTGATCATGGATTTGAATTCCATTGATAAAATTGTTTTGACATGGACTTGAATCATGGGCTTCTCAAATATTGCCAAGCATAAATATTCTTGGGCTTTAAATAGAGTATGATAAAATATGAGTTTTGGGGCTTTTTGTGATAGTTTATATCATAACCCAATTTAAATAATGAGATATGAAACAGTTGTGATTAACATAATAATAGAGCAAAAAATATTTGGGAAAACCCAATAACTTATTAGTGGTGTTTGAAAATAAATAGGTGGTACCAAAATAAAATTTAGGTGTAAAAAAAAAAAAGTACCCTAACAACGTGTCCATTAAAATAATATTAAAAATGCTACATCAGCATCCAGTCAGCTTCCACATTAGATCTAACCTTAAAAAATAAATTTATCAATTTTAAAAATTATAAAAAACAAAAAAACATAATTAAAAACAAAAAAATTGTGGAACTTACCCAGAATCCCAAGACGATGACCCGTCTTCCTTTTCCCTCCCAGAAATCGTCCTCTTCCGTCCCTCCCCGTCCTTTTCCTCTCCTCCGACTAGCCCAAAACCCACCCCGACCCGAACAACCAACCAGACCAGACAATGCAACCCAAGCTCCACGTCATCAACCCGGAGCCTCACATCTCCTCCCAATTCTACACCTTCAACCCGGAATCCCACTCCCTCATGATTTGCTGCCTCCTCGAGCACTGCCTGGCCACACCGACGGAGATCCGCACCGTCCTTAAGTCGTGGCGCGCCGTCTGGAAAGACCGCAATGAGGACATCGCGTACCTCACCGCGTGGAAGCGAATCCAAGACAAGCGCGCCATCCTCTTTTTCTTCTTGAACTCTTTAAGCAAGTTCCTCAACTTCTCTCATCTCCGACGAAATCTATCTTGGTGCTTTGTCCTCGGCGTTTGCATCGGCCAGATCTAGGTTGAGTTTGCTGTATTTGTTTTGGATTTTTGATAAATTTGAAAAGGGATAATATGGGTTTGTGAAAGGAAGTTTTTGGGTTTGTGATAGAGAATTTGTTGGGTTTGTGTATAATGGGATTTTATGGGTTTCTGAAAAATATTTAGATCTTAGGATTGACCTAAAAAATTTGGGAGGAGGAGATGTGGGGCTCATTATGCAGTGTTTATGTTTGAATCAAGTTACCAAAATGAAGTGTCTTCAACACGTTACTACTCTCCAACAGCCCAGAGGCACAGTTTGTATGTGTTTTTGTGTTTGGTTGACAAGAAATGACAAGAAAATGCTAGAAAATTTGGGTGTGTGTTGTTATATTTAAATCTGGGTTTGTGTTCATTGTGTTCATTCTAGGTTAGTCCCTACAGATCTAAGTTCCACAATTTTTTTGTTTTTAATTATGTTTTTTTGTTTTTTATAATTTTTAAAATTGATAAATTTATTTTTTAAGGTTAGATCTGATGTGGAAGCTGACGTGGATGCTAATGTAGTATTTTTAATATTATTTTAATGGACATGCCAGCATTTATTGTGCCTTCGTTTGCCACGTCAGCTTTTGCGGTTGGTTGAGTGACGGAAAAGACCTAAATGTCATGCGTTAATTGGTTTAGGGACTAAAAATGGTAAAAATAAAATGTAGAGACTAAAATGGAAAAAGTGCAAAATGTAGGGACTAAAAGTGCATTTACACCAAAAATTTAAAAGCTTATATGGATGTTGATGTGGCATTTTCTTTATGCCAAATAAATTTTATTAATAATCATGACATCTTCATGCTTGCAAGCAGTGCACTATGTATGCAATATTCGTTAGTGAGATGACGTTAGATACTAAAATGAGAACATTTTTTTAATTTTGAGGACCAAAATAGGAAAAGAAAAAAGGTGGGGACCAAAATGAAAATCTGTAAAAAATGTAGAGACAAAAATTGTATTTTTGCCAATATGTTATACAACAAACATCCAAATGGGTTTTAGGTGTTGTTTGTGCCACTCTGCTAGCATGGACAATATGATTCTAGAGAAACAAACTTCAAATCTCAGAGCTCTCCAACAACATAATCAAGGAATGATTAAAATTAAAATTTTAAAATAGGAGAGAGCTCCATTAACACTGTGATATGATGGAAAGATAGCAATAAGAGGGATCAAATTACTAATTTAGTCCAAGTATGAATGGTATTAGTTAAATTGAGCTCTCTCCTACTCTGTGAGAGAGTGAAAGGGTCTTATAAGTTTTTTAAGTGTTGGTTTGGTAAGCGCCTTTTGGGTCCAAATTGTACTTATTTTTGCCAACCTACTTATTGTTGCATTTGGAAACTTATGAAGGTATCACAAGTAAAGGAACTCCCTTATATGATATTCTTCTCCCTTTTTGGTGATTCACACCTCAAATAGTAATTAGTAGAATTCAGATTATTAAAACCACACTTTTTAATGGTTTTTACTAAATACTCTCAAATTTTTCAAGAAGTCAATATTCATCAAGATCACATTTGTTTTTATGCAAATTGACTTTCGAAAAATATTTTTCACATTTTACAATTCATACTTAGGTCGCCCCTTCTACACATTTTTTATTCATTAAAAAAAAAAAACATTTTACACCTCATCCAAAACTCATTAGCCCGTCCTCCACCCCACCCCTTATTGTCTACTTAACCACCACTGGCACTGAAACCAACACATTCTCAAAAAGTCCTCAAAAAGCTCTACTAAATTTACCCAAAGCCCTAGCAATTTGAAGAGGTACTCCCATAATACGTTCCTAGAGCTAATGTGCTACTTGAATTTTTGGGTCGGATTCAGATTCGAGCTCGCAGCTTAGAGTAATAATGAGGATAGATTAATTTATCAGTTAGAATAGCTCATTACCAGTATTCGTAGCAAGACTTTCTCATAATGGATGGAAAGTAAAAGTTGGAAAAAATGCTTAACTATACTTCTAAAGCGAGATCAAGTGAAGATGGTAGTCAAGAACCCAAGTCCAGTATACTACAACACATGTTCACTCAATCTATTTTCCAAGATTTGGTATATAATAGATTATATCATTTGATCTCATTTGAAACTTTCAACCCAGTATCTTTAATTTATAAATTAGAGACTTCCAATTTAGTCAAGTATTTCTTTCATTTACTTCTCTATAAATTTATACTAAAGTTTGGGTTTAGCTTAACTTTTTTTATTTGATAGATTCAACAGTTACAATGCGTAGGTGGTTGGGAGGGCGATTTTAACCTTGAACTACAATGGAAACACTAAAAGGTACTGGTTGAGTTGTAAGACTCTTGACGGATTTAGCTTAACTTAATTTGCAGTTTTTTGAAGAAGAAAAAGTATGTTAAAATAGATAACATGAGGGATTCAAGGTTTAAAAAGTTGTATGTAACTATTTTTTTATTTTTTATTTTTTATTTTTATGTTATAAATATAATAAGAGTTGGGCTTAAAAAGGAAACCTTTAAAATAAATGCAGATTGGATTTCCATCCAAAAAAAATGCAGATTGGAAAAAAATTGGGCCAAACTCACATTAAATATAATTAAAACACTGGAAATATGCAATTTTGCACCTTGCAGGCTGGGAAGAGAAATGGCAAAACGTGGGTAACAAAGATAACATTAGGGATTCATTTTTACTTGTATTAATTTTTAACATAAACTTTGGACCTGATATACTAACCCTTTTTTCATTCATATATAAAAAAAATATATATATATATATATATTATAATTTACCTTCCATAGATTGCAAATTAAGAGGAGAGAGTGAGTGACATATAAAAGGAAAACAGATATGGCAAGCACATGCAACAAAAGCATGGAGAATCTAGAAAAAAAAAAAAGTTTTCAGTTCGGTTGGGAATAATATTGAACAACTCATGACCAAAATCTTGATTGGGATTGGTAATTTAACATTGTCAAAGTGAAGGAGATCCTAGGCAAATATGTGGAAGAATAAGATGAAGAGATGAGGAGCTATGAATCAAAGTTTTAGTGGACTAACATAACTAGAATCCCCATCATTGATGGGCTCGGCTGAGCTGAGACTAAAACAGTGCCAGTCATTCTCATGTCAAGGCCCACCCAAATAAGGGGATTCTAGCATTTTACCCCCATTTTAAAAAAAATTTAACAATATGTTCCTGTTTTGAAATTATTTAGGTCCTTACCTCTGTTTTGAAACTCGATTTTCTCAAAAATTCAATGAAAAACTCAATTTGTAGAAAATCGACTATGGGCCGATCAAACTTAAAATAAAATAAATAAATAAAAAATTGCATGGAACTCGAGTTCATGGAGCTCGAGTTCCATTTAAAACGCCACCATAGGACAATCAAAACGTAGCTATAGGTTTGGCCCGATCAAACTTAAAATAAAATAAAATAAAAAAATTTGCATAGAACTTGAGTTCATGGAGCTCGAGTTCCATTGAAAACGCCACTATAGGACAATAAAAACGTAGCTATAGGTTTGGCCCGATCAAACTTGAAAAAAAAAAAAAATTTGCATGAAACTCAAGTTCATAGAGCTCGAGTTCTGTTTAAAACACCACTATAGGACAATCAAAACGTAGCTATAGGTATAGAACTCGAGCTTCATGCTTTTTTTTTTTTTTTTTCAAGTTTGCTTGAGCATAACTTGATTTTAAACCAATTAAAACTAGATTTTATTAAAATCGAGTTTCAAAATAGTGGCATATATTTAAACAGTTTCAAAATAGAGATATATGGCTAAATTTTTTTAAAAATGAGAGTAAAATGCTAAAATCCCCACCCAAACAACCCCCCATTGACTTAAAAAACAAACATTGACATTGACAAAACAAAAGCCACCTTCCTAATTCTAATTTGAGTAATTTCCATCATTCCATGCCTCTTTTTTGTTTTACCTATCTCCCAATTTTCTTGTTCCAGTTAAATAAATAAATGAATGGCAGGTCAAATCTAATGATCCTACACCTCCTTCGCTCCCCACTCTCTCTACCATCCAATCAAATTTAAGTGCTAAAATTTTCCAACCACCACCACAAAGTACTAAAATCTCTAATCTATGTAAAACACTAAAACCCAACCAAAAAAACCTACTTGACTTGACCTCTCCCAAATAAAAGGTACTACTTTTTAAAACTTAAAACTAGAAAGCAATCCAATCCCATACTATAAAAATAAAAAATGTAAAACTTATATTCAGTTCCTTAGGCCCATTCTTCAAAAAATAAAAAATATAAAGTTCCTTAGACCCAATAAATGGGTTTTCTAATTAGATTTAAACACATGATTACAGCATGATCAGTAAAATCTTTAACAGTAAATATATTTTTTTAAACATAATGAAATTCAATATATTTATATTTAATTAAACACCTAAAATACTGCATCTATAAAATTATACGCTAGTAATTTTTTATAATAAAAGAAAAAAAGACATGTGAAAAAGGAAGTTAAATTAACGCATTAAACGGCCTTGTTGGAGGTTGTCGTGAGAGGTGGGACTGGGAACCATGTCAAGGACACGGACCTTTCCTTTGACAGAGTAAAATCCACCATTAGAATGAGTACGACCATGACTAAATCACCAACTACTCACCCACCACCATAACTCCATTTGTAAAGAGGAAAACAAATTAAATTTTATGTAATAAAAAAAAAAGAACAATAACAAAAACAGAATAACCAAACCAACAAATAATTATTGTTCTTTTTCCCAAAAAAAAAAAAATATTATTGTTTTTTTTTAATTTATTATAAATATATAGATATAATTTTTGGGTTATGCTCCTGGATATTATTGGAGCCTGTACTTGACCAGCAGCTCGTGATCTGGGATCCTTTAGAAACATCCTCTGAGCCAATTCTTTTTTCTGGGTTTTTGTTCATTTTTCAAGGGGTTCCAGCTTCTGGGTGTTTTTTGTTTTTTGGGTTTTGAAAGCAAAGGAAATTCTTTGACTTTTTGTGTTTTCTGGAAGCGTTTTTGGAAATGTGGAGGGACCCTGGAACTCCTGCTGATTCTTACTATCAGGTCCGCCCTGAGTGCACCGATGTTCCAAAGACCCGCTTCAAAATCAAGGTACGTTTTTTGTTTTTATTTTTTTATGACATATATATTATTCGGATTTTTAGATACCCTTTTGGATTTTTTAGATATATATATATACATGGCATGAATTAAGGAAGGTGGAAATAAGTAAATGATAGAGATTGGTTTGTTTTGTGTTGGAAATTTATGATTTTTCTTGAAATTTGAGATTCGTGAACAATTACAAATTGTTAATACTTCTATGTTTGAAGGCGGGTATGATAAGAATATAGTTAAGGTCTTTCTGAGATGGTGACATTGGGGCCATCAAGGTCTCATTTAATATTTCAGATTGTGTGCAATTTCATACTTAATCGGATTGTTATTAATCTGGACATTCAAAGAGAAATTTCCTTGTGAGGGTGTTGCCTTAAAATTACTATTGATCAAACTTGGCAGGGCTCTTGTTTTCACAATGTTTCTTACTTCCAATTTAGAGAATGTGTTTCTCTTTTTGTCATTGGAATAGACGAGAGGGTATTTGTAAGATTGAACAGTTGGAACCAAAAAAAGGAACTAGTCATATGCATTTATAAGTCTATCATTCTTGGTACTTTGTGAAATGTAATGCATTGAATTGAAGATCTAACCAGTATCTCTCCTATCAAGAGTTGCTTCTTTACAAATCTGATCATGTTTCATGCTACTTAAAAAAATGAATCATATGTAAAGTCATATTGATGCACTCACCCTAGGTAATACATATGGATTGAATATTCAAATTTGTGAAACTTTCTCTCTGTTGCTTGCAATGTCTATTACTGAAGTTTCTATTTTTAATCCGCTTATGCAGTCTGGTAAAACATTAAGTGTAAGGAAATGGCAGGCTGCATTTACTCCAGAAGGGTATCTGGATATCAGCAAGACTCTAAGTCGAATCCATCGTGGGGTAAGTGCCTCTTAATAATTCAAAACCATCCAAAAAGTGTGTTTAAGTTTATTTTTATTTGGAGACTATGAAAGTCAGCTTGCACCAATGCATCGCTATCATTCTTAGTTGATATATAAGATTAATAGCCAAGAGCTTTGTAGCTCAACTGGCACTTCTTAATGTTCCCAACAAAGAAGTCCAGGGTTCATAACCCCTCCCATTGTAACTATCAAATTATAAAAAAAAGATGTTTAAGATTAATATAGTATCTTGAGAAGCCCAGAAAATCTATTCTCTTTAAATCAGGTTTGAATGTTGAACCATGGAATTAACAAACTTATTCCCTTTGTATTAGATAATATAGCCACTTTTTTCCCGTTCTAAAATAAGTTTCCTGGATAGGTAAACATGACTTGCAGATCCTTAAGGGATATCTGCTTTCATATACTATAAACCCTTGTGGGGGAAGATGCGATTTGATCCAAAGATCGTTGCATTGGATAATATGAATGCCTCAAAATGTATTGTTGCTCCTACTAGCATAGTTGACCACCTTTCTGCACACTCCTTGCCCATGTAAAGTTTACTAATCAGGTTGAGGAGTTCAATGACCCTCGGAATTGGAGATACTATCAAGTCAAAGTAATTTACTTAATAAATGATTGTGCACATCATAATGATTATACTTCCTTTTCTGGCCTTCATGACCTCCCTAAACAATTGCAGTAATAAGCATTGCTTCCTTAATTAGTCATAAATATAGCGTGCTGTAGTCTGCTGCGGTGTCACTACTAGTCTCTCATCTAAATGCAAATTTCTAAAATAGTTACTTGAACAAAGTGCGTTTGTAAATTCATTAGGATAGGCAAATATTGTATTTGATATATGAGCAAAAGTTGTAAAGAACAAAGATATCTCTAAATATACAAATGTTAAAAGAACGTTGGAGAAGCTAATAAAGTGTAATAATGATATTATTAACTAATTTCCTAGTCATTCAACTTAACTATCTTATCAATCTTGCCTAGGCTACATTTATCATCTGACCACACTGTCACTAAAATTTCTAACATCCGCACTATATAACATATCTGATCTTATTATTATTCCGTTTGATTTTCTATGCACCTGGACTACTTGACTTGGTTCTTTTGTTCTGACAGCTCTAAATGAAGTTTGAAATTGTTCTGCCAATTTAGTTTATACTCATTCTAAGTTGTGTTTCTTTTTATCTTGAAGGAAAAAATCAACTAGATATTCTTCACCATGATAATGTTCCTTTCATGTGTTGTGGCTAAAACCTATGTCATTTATAAATTAATCAACCTTGAGGTAGATGTTATCAATATGGAGCTCAATTGCTTTGTAAAATCTATAGATTTGTCTTATGTGAACAAACACCCAATGTAATTCGTTAAGGGTCTCAATAAAGCTTTTGAATCATTTTTATGGAAGTTGTTTTAATAATGGTTAGATGATTAAATTTTTCTTTTCCTAATTGTTCATGTTTTGGGGACAACTAGTAACTGTGGAATTAGAGCCATAAAAAAAAATACCTCTACTTAAAAGATTAAATCCCATGAGTTGGGCCCCACTTATTAAGGGGGGCATTCTAGGCCCACATGTGGGAGGAAGTGTTATAAATTTTTTTTATTGAATTCATCATTTCCAAATAGTTGTTTAATGATTTAATAATTGTTTACTGTTTGTCCCAAATTGTATATGTGTACTTGAGCAATCCTTTTACGGAATCTTCTCTATTTCTTCATTTTGTAGATATTTTCTATTTCATGAGTTCATTTTTGTTTTTCCATTCATAAAGGAGACAAAGCTATGAGGGTTGATGCTTATCATAATTATTTTCCAAATTAGGGGGTACATCCATCAATTAGAGGAGAAGTATGGGAATTTCTACTTGGTTGTTATGATCCTCAAAGTACATTTGAAGAACGTGAGCAGATACGGCAACGTCGAAGGTAGTCCAATTTCCTTTTCCATGAAATCCAAAATTTAGTTTCTTAAGGTTTGTAATGGGTAGCACAGTTTCTTTCTTTTCTTTTAATTATAAATTGTATCACATGGGGGAATTAATGTGGAAGGGTTAGGGAGAGCTTAAGGGTGTTGTTGCTTGAAGGATCAAATGAGTGATTAAGTTCAATTTTCTTTTGGGCCATTTAATTGTCCTCTTTTATGTGCTAGATAATATATTTCCTTTTCCCTATGTTTTTCAAGAGATAATCATCAATTTAGATTTAAAACTATTTTTTTTTTCCCAAACAATCAAATTAAAGTGACAAAAGCACAGGTGATTATTATCAGTCTTAACCTGTAAAAAACTAACAACAATTATTTACACCTATAGCATAGGCATCCTTTTTTTAAAGTTATTATTCTGTTATTTTTGGATCCACTGTAAGTTTTATCCTTTAACCATTCAATATATATATATGAAGAGTTCAAAGTTTGCTGTACCATCTGCTGATATTTAGAGACTATCCATTTCGTAAATCTTATGTCTACTCCTTCAGAATGCAATATGCTAGGTGGAAGGAAGAGTGCGGCCAAATGTTTCCTGTAGTTGGAAGTGGTAGATTTATCACAGCGCCCGTAATCACTGAAGATGGTCAACCCATTCAAGATCCATTAGTGCTTTTAGAATCAAACCCAGACAAGGGAGAGGCTTTACCTCCTGATGACAATGGTGGGGCAAATGTTAGAGGCAATGGTTTGGAAACAGTGAAGGATAAGAAAGCAATCCAGTGGATGCTGACTCTGCATCAAATAGGTTGGTGGTATTCTTTAATTAAATGCTCATGTCTTTTGTGTTAGGGCAAAATTTGTATTTACCTTTCTGCATAAGCTCGCATTCTGATGATTGATTTAGCTTGTAAAGTACTTATTATATGGAAACATTATTATTAGACATTTCAATTGGTGATGATCACAAATTGATCTCAGATGAATGCATCTTCGGGATGAGATTGTCATCTAAAATCCTTTGTTACAATTTGAAAGAAAATACAATCTCAATAAAGTCTTTTCAGCATAAATTCTAGTTGCCTGGAATCTTCCAGTGTTCAACTCTCTTTCCCTAAATTTGTGCTATGAAATTTAAATGTCAATTTATTTCTAGAGAATTTCTGTCATTCTTATTTTGCAATTTTGCTTCAATGTTTTTTGAGTTGTTTCAATTATTTATTCTGTGATCACTTTGTATTACTTCATTTGTCCCATAATCAGTTACTTTTCCAATTTTGCTTGTTTGGTAATGTCTGTCCCATGTCAAAAAGTCAAAGTTTAATTTTATGTTCCCTTTTGTTATTTTGAAGCTTCCACCATTCATCAATACTTAACTACAATAATAAATAATAATACAATGGCAAGCACATACAAATATTTTGAATTACTGAAGCAATTAAAGGAACCTCCTTAAAATGTGCATTTTTTTTCATAAGTGACACTCATTGTGGGATGGATGGAGTAATGGTTATTTATTATATATTATGATTTAAAGTTTTGTACAGATTTCCAAATTTGATTTAATTAGCATGCATTTGACCTTCATTTCTTATGTGGGTGTAATTGGTGCCAATGAAATTAAAATACTGTTCAACAAATCAAGATTGCATATGAATCACCTAGTTTGTCGATCTTTTCTGCTTGTAATGCTGTAGTTCTTAGTTGTTTGAAGTTTGAGCATTGATTTATTTTTTGGTGTAAAGCCATTGCAGTATGTTTATTTGGAATTTACATGCATAGAGTAAATTAGAGCATAGTTGTATTTAGTTATAAGAGCATGTTTGTACTCATAGATTTATTTTTTGATGAATTTTCTGGTTGGCTTGATATTAATGTCAGGTCTTGATGTGGTTCGGACTGATCGGACATTGGTGTTTTACGAGAAGCAGGAAAACTTGTCAAAACTTTGGGATATTCTTGCTGTTTATGCCTGGATAGATACAGATGTCGGTTATTGTCAAGGTGGGTGATTCAAACGGATAGCTAATGTGTGGTTAAGGGCTTGTTCAATCAAATGATGAGTCACATTGCTTTATTGGAAATCTGCTTGATCCATTATATTGCCATGTTCTCCATTCTCCACTGCCATCAGCTTTGCCACCCAGTAATTATTAACTTTGTTCAATAAGGGACTGTAGCCTGTAGCTTAAATTGTCATGGGTTTGAGTAGATATGATGTTTGCACCATAAAAGAGTGAAAAATACTGGATATGAATACTGTTTATTACATGCTTGAAATGTTATGAAATAATTTTTCAACATCTATAGCTAGGGACACATATCTAGTGGACTACTTTTAGTATAAAGTGTGTACAAATCTAGCATGATCGTCTTCTTTACAATGCTCTCGTAAATGCTACTTGTTTAATTATAACATTTGAATGGAAAAATAATGACAAACATGATTTGCAAATTGGGGTCCATTTGCCAGTGGGTCTTGATAATATGTATCTCCATGCTCTCATGGCATTTTCATGACATGAAATCATCAGATATTAGGTCCAGGAAGCTCCTTAGATCCCTCTTTCTCTATTAGTAGGTAGTGAGAATTGTCCAAATAACCATTTTTTTACATTATGGTCCATTTTCCTTTAATTTCTTTTCCATTGTATCTAAATAAATGGCATATCAGGAAATAAAATTATATATTTTAATATGGACAAAGTTTAGCTATAAAATTGGTTGTAACCTTAAGCTACAACCTTACTTAATATCTTTTTTATTGGAAATGAACTTTGACAAATCCACCATTAGATTATGTCTCCTTCTTATATCCTCCTTGTTTGCAAAATTTCTAAAAAATTAAAGATTAATAGCTATGTCATCAATAAATTGTTTAAATTACAAATTTTTGTAGTTTAAAATTATGTATAAAATATAAACTTATAGATCATATAGTAAATAATATACGATTGAGACAAAATTTGACATGTGTATTACGAGCGTAAAGAATATGCAATTCAACAGTTAGAATTTCAAAATATATAATAATTTTTATTTTATTGAATAAGGTTGTAGCCTTAGGTTACAACCAATTTTGTAGCTAAACTTGTCCTTTTAATATTCACCCAATATCAGCTCTCTGTTGTGTTCCATTATACTTGTAGTAATGTTTTTTTTCTAAGGTTCAAGAGTTGGAACAACCTTTGATTCTTTCACTTGTTTATTAAGGGAAGAATAATAATCATTGATGTAGTCCACTTATATTGTTACATGTGGGTCTAGCATTCTTATCTAAATATATATATTTCATTGAAATTCTTCTCATTTACATTCCTTCCTTGCATAGCAAGAGGTAACAAAAATTTACATAATTATTGCAACACAATATTGGATCTTCTATCTAAACTTTATGACAATACTGAGCAGGTATGAGTGACCTCTGCTCCCCCATGATAATTCTTCTTGAAGATGAAGCAGATGCATTTTGGTGCTTTGAACGGTTGATGCGCAGATTGGTACTTTTTTGCCCCATACAATTTTTTTGTTGGTCATAATATTTCACTTTAAGTAGTGTACTTTAGTTATTATTTAGATATCTCCTACTATGCAAAATGGCTTGCTTTGGGTGGAAAATTTTGTAGGCCATATTATTTCACTTTAAGTAGTGTACTTAAGTTAAATATTCTCTGTTAACAAGTAACCACACTATGTTCCATTCTATATAATCTGTTAACATATTGTTCTTCCAGAGCTGGAAATTTTTTTTAGATTAATCGTTTTTGTTTCTAATTTTAATTCCAGTTCCTTACAATATGTGTTCTTGTTTTAAAATTATAGCGAGGAAATTTCAGATGCACTGATAGCTCTGTTGGAGTGGAAGCACAACTTAGTAATTTGGCTGCAATTACTCAAGTTATAGATCCAAAACTTCATCAGCACTTAGGTATTGCCTTCAAATTTTTTTTTTCTCATTCTTTATATTTAGCTCATAATCAATGTCATATATCAGTTAATAAAGCTTTTGTCCCTGTCAGTATAAACATTATATTGCAGTTGTTGTTTTGTAACTCATTGTTATTAATAAAAGATATAAGAGTTTGGTGGAAGAATTATTGACCTTTGATCATTGCTGCCGAACACAAGCTGAAAATCAGCATTCAGGGGCAATTGTGAAACCATCATAAAAGAAAATTTTATTGAATGGAAAGGACACTCAATTAGACAGGGTGAAGAGAGCCACTAAAAAATTACAATATAAAGTTGATAAGATCTACAATTTAAATAGGTATAGAAAGCACATCAAAGACAGTAGACCACTCAAACAAAGTTTGCAAGAAAAAAGATTTGGTCTCAATGCTTTACAGTTCCTCTCTCCAGCTTGCCCACATAAAGCAAGAGGAGCAGCATTCCAAGTAATGCTATTTTTATGCCAGCAAAACAGCTCTGCAGGGACCAACTAAAAACATATTTTCCACCTTCTTCGGCATCATCCACTGAACCCCAAATGCATAAAAAGGAAAGGGCCATAATTCTCTTGCTTTAGAGAAATTCTTGGCAAAGGGGGGAGGTTCCTTTGGCTGTATGGACTTGAACCGGGAATTTAAGTGAGAAACTAAAGGCAAGAGTATTAGGGGATATTTTCAAGTGATTTTTTTTTTTTTTTTTTGGGGTTGAGTTATTGATGGGAGGAATTCTCAAATGTTTTAAATTGCCTTTATGGCTGGAAGCTCATAATCAATGTCTTTGTAGTTTTTATTTACTTTCATATGCTACCCAAAAGTAAGAAAATAAAAATTTATTGCCCAATATCTATTTTGAAGTTATAATATATGAACTAGGGTGAGGAAGAAAGACATCATGTACTTTAGCATAGTTTTTTAATTCATAGTCTGCCAAGACAAAGTAACTCAACCATTGCTATGCTGTTAACTGGTGTAGATGCAGCTCTCAGCTATAACATTGTAATTTTTTTTTTTTTTTTTTAATATAAGCTAACATTGTAATTCTTTAGGAGTACCTCATGTAAACACCCTGTGTACATGATGTAGTTCCTCTTCATTAATAAAAACGTTTTACTAATTAAAAAATAGGGCCATTTAATGGTTTATTTATTTATTTATTGTATTATAGCACTATATCCTATAGTATTATGTCAATAGTTCAATATTCCCCTTGTGACAATATATTTTATATTTCTTGCACATCCCTTCATTTTGTTCTCAAGAAAGAAAGTAATAGAAAAGCATGTCTTTTGATTTTGGAGCACAGAGACACTAGGTGGAGGTGATTATCTATTTGCTTTTCGGATGCTCATGGTTTTGTTTCGTAGAGAATTCTCTTTCGGTGACTCATTGTACCTCTGGGAGGTAGGATTCAACTTCAACTGTATCTTTTTCCTTCTTTTTTGGGAGTTCAACTCCTGTCTGAAGGGTTTAAAACTGTTCCTCAAAGACCAATTTTAACTTTCAATATTCTTAAATCTCAGGTTTCTCTTCCAAATTTTTTGTGATGTGATTCTAATATTTAAATAATTGTTTGCTGATTATTTTGGTCTAATCCAAATTAAAGTTTAAAAAGCTTATATAAGGATATGGTTAGTGTTCTTTAGAAAACACAGAAAGTTGTTACAGAAATATTGCATGGATAATCATTCAAGACTTATCTTTCACCTAAATATAACTGGTCCGTGATTAAAAGCCAAGAGATTGTATCTAAAGTAGTGAATTGTGATGTCATTTGAAATTTTCCTGTAGGAACGGATTGTTTGAGTTATGACTTGATCTCTATGCATCCATTTGCTTCTCAATTGAAAGCATCCAAATGCTCTTGCCTCTATGTTGTGATCATTCTTTACATGTTCAGAATATAAGGTTTAAGCTGTGATTTATGCAGATGCATGCCATGCTTGTGGCACAAATATATTATTAGAATATTGATGCAAATTGTTTAAGCTTACTGATGTGGTTATAGAATGTGATTTTTTCTCCCTGTTCCTGTGAATCATGTCCTAGGCCCACCTATAGACAAGCCCCCCAAAAACTCATGTATACTTGATCCGAAATCTCTTACATTAGTGCCGGGGAAAAACAAATAACATCAAATAAAATTGCTAATTTATATGGCTTTAAGAAGTGTCCATTCAGTCAGTTTTCTGTTCAATAATTCCTTAGGGTATTTTATAATTGCTTTTATCCATTGGACTTGAGCATGCAAAAGGAAGATGCTTGTGTCTCCTTTTATTCTCACTTATTCCTTTTGTTCATTTTTATTTGTGTATGTTCATGCATGTGTCTGTCTATGATAGTTTTGGGCATTAAGTTTACGGTTATATAATCTTTTTTTTTAATTGTAATCACACATTGGACATTTCTGTTAATAGTTATTGTATGGTGTTTGGAACTTTTTCAGATGATGTGGGCCCTGGAATACGATCCTGACTTATTCTTATTGTATGAAGAACCTGAGTCAGCTAGTGAAAAAGCTGAGGGATCTAAAGGAAAAGCAAAGTCAAGACGTCAGTGTGGAAAATATGAAAGGGAAAATATGAAAAATGGAGCAAAGAATTCAGAAGCCCCCCTCCCAATCTCTATTTTCCTTGTTGCTAGTGTCTTAAAAGATAAGAGCACAAAGCTACTGCAAGAAGCTCGGGGCCTGGACGACGTTGTCAAGGTTAGCTTGGTTTAGAAACTCCAATATGCTGATTTACTTTAGGTCAGTCCATGGGGAAAATAAAAAATATGTAGAGAACTCAAGTGAGGAAATAGCATTCAACAAAAAAAAAAGAGAGTAAATATTGAAGTTTCTTTAATCCGGATGAGGAAGAGTTGGGTGGGGTTGGCATAGGTGTTACAGATTGACCACCCCCGCTTATCTTCCCCTTTAAATAAATAAATAAAATAAATAAATAAGAGTAATGAAGTCATGAAGGTGTGCAGCAGGAAAATTCGCCTACCAACCTTAAGGATTTAGAAGAATTTTCCCCTTTCTCTTTGATAGAAACGTTTGTTAAGTACAGTCAATTGCTCTTTATTCTTCTACTGATGATTAGAATAAAATTTGAAATCCTGAGGAAACAGTAGTTGGGTACTGATGAAGCATTTTCCATGCAATTAATTATCCAGTTCTGGTAGGCATGTGCTGGAACATTGCAATTATAAGTTACTTTATAACTTTGCCTGTCTCTGTCTAAATCATTTTTCTCCGGTTTTGTTTTTAATCCTTTCCAGATATTGAATGACATTACTGGAAATCTAGATGCCAGAAAAGCTTGCACTGGGGCAATGAAACTTCACAAGAAGTATTTAAAAAAGGTAACATTCTTGTCTTGGACCTTTTTTATAGTCTTGAAATGCATTTAAAATCTTTCCTGGAGTAAGAAACAGTGAAACATGGCATAATAGGCTATAGTTTATAGAAGTGACTGAAACTGTCTAGAGTTTTAAGACTAAAAAAATAAAAATAAAAATGATCAAATTGCAAGATGTCATCTTTGCGCCAATCATTCAAAGAGTCTCACTCTGGTGCTTTGTTCGTAGTCATACCTTTTGGTAGCCAAATTTTCCTGGTTATAACATAGGAATCCTTCAAATGTTACAATTTCATGGTCAACCAACTTTTCTCTCTGCTGGTCATGTTATTAGTGGCCATACTCCATCAACCTGTTCTAAAAGGGCCCCAAAGGCTATTAAAACAAAGGATATTACGCCAGAATGAAGCCATTTTGTTGCCCTCACCATTTCTGGATAAACCAGTTGTGAAAGATTATGCTTGTATTTATACGTTTGATTTTGTACACTTTTTTCTGCCAACTGGAATCCATGGGGTAGTAATATCCTCTATTCATCGGTTGTTTGTGTTGCTTTATTAAGAAGCAAAGCTCTTCCACGTATTGCTTCAATTCACTGAACAACATTGTCACTGCAGGCCAAGAAGACATAACTGTAAAGAAAGCACATGATTTTTTTCGGCCAGTCAAGAATAATGTATGTTTTTTCCTACTGGCTGGCGATTTGATTTGGCGAGTGATAATGATATACTTTAACTTGAGATTTTGTCTTGAGTTCACAGAATCGTAAGATTGCTCCAGCAGCAAACCTTCCACAGCAGTGAGTGTTGTATGTTCAAATAATCTTTCATTATTTGTATATCCAAAACAATTCTTTGCAAGATCTTACACAAATGTACTTTGTAAGCCCCTATTGTTCGTAACAATTACAAAAATACAAAAGAAAGCTGATACACAATTGAAATCCATATCAATGAAATTAATTTTATTTGCAGTGGTGTATTTTCTTTTGGGAAGTAATGTGGGAACAGGATGATTCATTTAGACAGCTAATATGCTTGCGTGGTCCAAGAAAATCAAAAGTCACAAGGCAAAACTAGAAAAAACATTGAAACTAATGACAAAAATTAAGTGTCCATTTGATACATGTTATTTTTGAGCAATGGTTGTTACACATGCCATACACACGCTTCTCTTAGCTAAAATTGATTTCAATTAAAAACATGCTTGTGTACGGTATGTGTGAGAGTTATTTTCCTTTATTTTCTGTGGGTTTTTAAAAAAAGAACTGTTTGAAAATGTTTAAATAAATAAATTAAAATTTATACTTTGAAATAAAATGTTGTTTTAAAAAGCCCTCCTCGAGGGTTAAAACCAGAGGCAGAATTTGTTCTGATAAAGATTTTTATAGTCGAATAAAATATTTAAGATACCTAAAACCTATTGGTAATTTGGCCTAATGATAAAAGTGCATATCATGAAAATAGATGTCATAGTTTTAAAATACTGTTTTATCTATTAAAATAATAATAATAATAATAATACAGTAATAAGTAAAATGTCTATTGCTAATTTTAAGAAGTAGAATAGGAAGGGAAACTAAAGTGCACATTTGAGATCATTTACTTTTATTGGCTTATTGGACTTCTAGAATAAGTGGGTGAAAAGTACAATTCATCTAAAAACAAGTCTTTTAAAGATGGGACATTAAATTGAATAAGATATAAATCAACCCTGGCAAACAAACCCTAAGCATTGGGCAAAGATGATACAAAAAATGCCTTTTTAAACCAAGGTTCCCAAAACGCCCCTCTTAAAAAAGAACCTTCCCACATCCAGGAAAAGTAGGAAACAAAAATTGATTATTGACTTTTTCACCTGTTTATTATAAAACTTTAAATTTTTTTTATTTTTTATTTGTAGGAATCTATATCTATATCTATATTTATATATTACTAAAAATTGAAGTGTGGTATTTATTGCTATTGAGTTCCTGTTGCGCTACCTCATCGCCATGTCATTTGCCACATAATTATTATTTATTATTTATTCCTATTTTTTTTACAAATATATATATATATATATATTATTAACTTTACATATTCATCTTTGTCAGTTTTAACATCTATATATATATATATATATATTTATATTTTTTATTTCCAATTTTCTTATAAATTTTTTTACATTCACTTATTTTTTAAATATTTATACTTTCTTCAACCTTTCTTCTTCCCTTACCTTTTCATCTCCTCACTACCCTCGACTTTAATATTGCTATTCATCTTTCCCTTCATCTTCATTTATTTGTCTCTTTTTATCCATTCTTTCTTACTATAAATTTGTCACTTTTTTCCATTCCTTGTATAGTTCACAAAAAGGTTCTCTCTCTCTCTCTCGCTCTCTCTCTCTCTCTCTCTCTCTCTCTCATTGTTTTGGCGGATTTTTATTTTTAATTGCATCTTTGCTTTAGGTTGATAAATTTTTGTGTTTTTAAAAACTCTAATTTAGGTTGATACAATTTAGTTTTGTGTTTTAAGTTATTATTATTATTATTTTGCTCTTTGATTGTTAAATTTTATCTGATTACATTATAAAAAATTAAAGATAGTAGATAAAAATAAAATAGAATTCCATTACAAAGCATAATTTGGATAATTTAGTGTTTATTGTTATATCTTTTAATTTTCTTATTTTTTTCTTCTCTTCTATTTTACTAAATATTGAAATTCAACCACATCTTCCTTATCATTAAATTATTTATATTTTCTCTCCTTTTGTTTTAAAAAATAAAAAAATGTAATATTTTACTTAAATTCAAATAAAAGAAAACTGTGCTCATCAAATTGAACTCATTTTTTTTAACATTTACATTTTCTCCAACCTTTCTCCTTCTCTTTACCTTTTCATCTCCCCAAACATTCTACCTTGATATCACTTTTCCTCTTTCCTTTTATTTTCCTTTATTTTTTTTTCTTTTTATTATCATCCTCTTAGTATAGATTTGTCATTCACTCTTCCATTCTTTATATAATTTTCTCTCACAAAAAAGTGGTTATTTCCCACTCTTTCTCCCTCAATTTTTTTGTGAATTTTTATTTTTATTTTTCTTGCATCTGTATTTTAGCTTGATAAAGTTTTGTATTTTTTTAGAACTCTATTTTGGTTGATGGGATTTAGTTTTGTGTTTTAAGTTTTTGTTTTATTTTTTATTTTTTTATGACTTTGATTGTTAAATATTATCATATTGCATTATAAATAATTAAAAATAGTATATAAGAATGTACTATTATTATATTACATAGAATTATTTGGATAAGTTAAGTGTTTATTGTTATGGATTTTATTTTTATTTTTTTTCCTCATATAATTTTATTTAACATTTAAATTCAGCCACATCCCCCCATATATATCATTAAATTATTTATATTTCCACTCCTTTTTATTTTAAAAATTTTTAAATATAATATTTTGCCTAAATTAAATAAATAAAATTGTCCATATTAAGTGGAGTAATGCTAGGGAAACACTCATTCTCACATCCAATGCATCAAAGGAAGAATGAAATACAGAACAAATCAAGTTAGAAACACTAAATTAAAATAATTAAAAAAAAAACTAATAATGCATATTTAATGTGATAGAATCATCATCAAATTTTGGAAAACGATAGATTGCCGAGAGAGAGAGAGAGAGAGAGAGAGAGAGAGAGAGAGAGAGAGAGAGAGAGAGAGAGAGAGAGAGAGAGAGAGAGATGGTATAGAAAAAAAACCAATGCAAAGTAATAAAGAGTAGATAAAGAAAAAAAAAAACCAAACGTCAATTAGTAATCGTTGATTGGAAAACAAAGAGGTTGTAAGGAGAAGTAAAAAAATAAAATAGAGATTACCGTGTGGAGAACATTAAAAACTTTATAGTGCAATAACATAAACCGCTAAATTCACTTAAAAAATTAAATCAACAATCAACAATTAAATACAATCATAGTACTAAATTTAAATTTAAAACTAATCAAGCTCTAACTATAGAAACCATATTAATCATAACTAAAAAAGAGATGTTCTCTAATAGTAGTAGAAATTACATAAGAAATAAAGTTAGAAAATTTAAAAATCCATTTTTTGACATTTTATTTAACCTTATTTATAATATATATATATATATATATATATATATATATATATATATATAAAATTAATTAATTAATTTTCATACACTATTAAATCTAATGAACAATGCTACCTCTCATTTATTGTCTTTGTTATGCAAATCATCAGTTAGTAGATATATGATAATGGTAAGAAGCGTTACAAATGAGATCACTAAAATATATATATATATATATATATATATATATATATATATATATATATATATAATATTAATTAGCCACTATCATTATGGAGTAGTAGTCTATAATTTTATGCATTCAAAAAAGTGAAATATATAGAGTTTTCTTAAGCGTATGTGTAAAGATTCACTACATGTGTGTGTAAAGGTAAAAAAAAGAAGGTATATTTAAGGATTTTATTAACTTAAAAACTAATGAAAAACCAATGGTTAATAACTAAAATTATAGTATTAATAAAATATTTAATGATACCATCCTAAAAAAATTATCACGCGCAATGCGCGGGTATGCGACTAGTTCATTATAAAGCTTAGAGCCATATTGTTGTAACCTATAAAGTTCATACTCAAATCATGGTCTTTACTTGTATTTGATTAGAATTGAATATATATGACATAATCTCATTTCTGATTAACTAAACTGACTCGGATCTATACGGTGCAAAGTACCATAATTTTTTGTCCATTGTCCTCTTTTTCTAGTACTCAGATTAAAGGTTTTAGAAATGTTGTATATCTTAAACTAATTGTAATTTCAGATCAATTGATGTTAATTATCATAAAGAGCTTCATATTAGAGACTCAGGAATAAGAATCTTTCTCAATTAGTAGGTTCTACTAGTAACTAGTAAGGTCTAAATTTCATTTGCCGTCTTGCTTAGAAACCCAGTCTACCTAAATAAAGTCCTTGGTTATGACTAGTGAAATTAACTCATTTGCATCTCATTGCTCATGCTATGAGATGCAAAAGTTTAATCATTGAAGAGGACACTTCTTCAGCTACTTCTTTCCTGCATATGGAAGATAGTGGATAGTCCCAAAGTAGGTTATGGAGGACTCTTTTTCAGAAAGAATTCACAGAAGTCCTGGAACGAGTTAGATTGCATCTTCAGGATTTTCAGCTTTTGTAAGATTCAATCGCTTGAAACTTGAAAGCAGTTAATGCAGCTGGTATGTCCTTCATAGTATACAGCAATATTTCACTTGTAAGATCCAAACTTAATGTCAAGCTTGGGAGTGTCAAAAGAAGCCAATCATCTTATGCTCTCAACATATTTTCAGTTAACTAGCTTGGATAATTGAAAGCATATCGCCAAGAGCCTTGTAGCTCCATGGCATTATCTAATTCTCCCAATGAGGAAAATTAGGGTGTGAATCCCCCCTCTCACACTTCTTGCAAGAAAAACAAAATTGAAAGCATATCAGATGGATTGTCACATACAATTTTGTTGATAATATGGCCACTTAGATATGGTAAAATATTCAGCCCCGAATCCTACGATGTTTTTTCTTCTCATTAGGTGGCTTGGTTAGTTGGTTAATTGAAAGCATATCACATTTTTTTTAGATTTCTATTTCTTGAGAAAATTCATGTCTATAGTCTTTTCTTTTCTGCTTGCCTCGCCTTTTTGAGGTTCCATCTTCCATCATATAGGCCTTGTTTAATTTAATCAATGAGATAGACGATGAAGGCATTACTTTTTCCATCTTCCATCATATATAACCAGTTTGTACTATGACATGTTTGATGTTCCTCTTAGTACAAGATTACTCATGTCTGCTATAAATCATCTGTTGAGGAGACATAAAGCCGTATGACTAGCCCCAAGCCCTACCACTCGAGCTAAATATATTTGCGAGATAGAAATTCTAACATAAAATTTACCGATGTGTATGAAAGGTTGAAGTCAATTCAAAACCAACATATTTGAAGACCAAAAGTTCCAAAAAATTTCACAACACTTTTTTTATAAATAAAAAAATAAGTGCTAGGAAACAAAAAGACAGTGAACCAGTCACTCTTCAGTGTAAAATATCTGTCAGATACCATGTGAATCCATCGTTATATAAAAACTACTTGTTATAATTTCATACAGATTATCATAATTTCTGTTTCAACTTGTTACATCCTCCGCATCTGCCATTGGAACCAACTGATAATAAAACAGGCCTTGAAATCCTAGTTGTGCCATTTCCTCATTTTCCATCCACCCAAGTGTAAACACATCCTCTGATGCTGAGACAGAACAATTATGATATGAGAGAAAGCATTGTACTTAGTTGCATGGAGGTGCTGAACATGTTTAACTAAATCCAAGAAATGTAAATTCTCACCAAAGCAAACTCCCTACTAGGTGGAAAGAGTTCATGCAAAAATCCCCAAATCATCATATATGGAAGTGATCCGTCATAAGCATAAAAGTCACAGCTGTGATGAATATGATTGCCAGGAAATTAACATGAGATTGGTGCCCAGAATTTCCTGGCCGGGGAATTTCTTTAGGAAGCGCACACTCTTCACCATTGAAAAGAAGTCTTGTTGGGAATCCATCACCAAGTTGTACATTGATTCCAGGTGTGAGTTTCTTTGAGAATGAAATAACTGTTTGCTGCTTGCCAGGCACTCTTGGGTCATACAATTTAGTCCCATTTGTCTCTCCCATCAAGAAATTCAAACCCTTTAACCCTTGTAAGAAGATGGTATCATTTAGGTCTGGTAAGCTGGTACCATTGAAGGAGTAAGCTTTTTCAAAACCCGGAAACGCCTTTTTCATTTGAATTGCAGTGTACCAATCCTCGAAAGATGACTCCCCCCAGTTAAAGAGTGTAATCCGAGCTGTCCATCCACTCCTGTAATCAGTGTCAAGATGCCAATTGATGCTAACCCCACAATTGTCTGGACAAGGCATTGGTTTTGGTATGTGTTTGTGTTTGATTTTAGCCCAGGCTTTTGCTTTCTCCGTTCTGTTTACAAAAGGCACAAGAAGGGCTTCCGGTGGAAGAAGCATTGCTGCAGCATTCTGATTGCAAGTGTCTGATTCAGAACAACCACAAGCACAAGTGTTGCAAGGAATGACACTAGAATTGTAGTATGCTGAATAAGAAACACAGCATCTAGCTTGCTTAACCTTGGGACGTGTAATGTTGCATACAACTTGCCAGCTTGCAACAGCACTAGTTGTAGCCGCAAGCCCACTTGGGTCAGGAAACTCTGATGGATCAACTCTGATTGGAGAGCCACACTTGTATTGCGGATTAACAACACCACTGATTGCCCATTTCTGTGGCGGATTCAGAGCAGTTCTATTCATGTCAGGAGGTAGCTTATAGACTTGCAATTGAAAAATAGACATTGATTTGCTCTCATCCATTACTTTGGGCAAGATGGTTCCATTTCTGCAGCAAAAAGGTAACTTTCCAACTTTGCTATCATTTTTTAAATAAGGAGGGAGGTCAGAAATGGTTGGCTTCTTTTCACAGTTCATGACTTGAGAGAAATCAAGGTCTGCATAGTATTTGGCAGGAGGGCCATAGACACAAGTGGCACCATCCTTTTTGTGAGTGAAGGCTCCTCTCATGCTGTAAATGAACTCTCCCCTCATCCACTCCCAGGTTAAATTCCAGTGATCAAGACGGCCTAATGGGTGGCTGTTTTCGATGGTCACTTGGGCAAGATAGTTGCCTGGAAAGGCTTGGAGCACATCATATGAGAAAGAGAGATCACCAGACTGACGAGGGAAGAATTTGGTCTTTTTAGTGGCTTTAGCCTTGTATTTTGGATCTCTTTTACAGCATACATACATCACACTAGCCCCTGGGAAACAAATTTGCACAAAGTAAGTTCAGAGATGTCTTGCATTATATGAATGCAAAATAATGCTAGCAATGTACAATGTATTCTATTGTATAAATACAAAACCGTGTTTTGATACACCTTTAAATTAGGAACATTTAATATGAATCAAGAAATTGATCCATTTCAAACAAATCCGATGATACTGAAAAAGTTGTTACCGTCCAAAGCAACTTTGCTTTTTAGTAAAAACAAAGAACAGAACATCAAGAAGAACAAAATACTTCTGATTGGATGATTGAAAATTGCAGGCAATGAAATTTATCAAGAGTCAGCTTTTGATAAAGTGCTATCTATTGTGCTTCTTGAGGTTGAAGAGAAGGAACCCATTTTACATCCTTGGTACCTTTTCAATGAAAACATTTAATTTTTTCTAAATCTCTAAAAAGAATCGCATCCTATTCCTAAGAAAAATCTGTACCTTCTCAAACTTCTGAACCATAATTATCTGTATGTTTTTGTTTCCACAAGCATGAATATATTGAAAGAAAAGCTATATCTTTCCCTCCTGAAAATCAACTAGCAAGGCTCCTTTTCAGATTTTCTGGATAAAAATTCCTCCCCCCAAATAGTTTTTTAATAATTTGAACCTTCATATTAAGCAAGTTATTATCAAATTTAGGCTCTTGTTCATAGCTTTACTTATTCATTAGAATCCCATATTAGATTACAAAACAAAATCACTATACGCCTAATTCCACAAAAGTTTCGTTCAACACATGTATAACTACATGATTAATAATTACCCTTCTCTTATAATTTTTTTATCTATCAATGTTTGAAATAAAAACTTTGTTCAAAAATATAATTTCCATTCTATAGCCACATTCATGCAAACAAACATGAACCTTAAAAAAAAAAACAAAGTGAACTTACCACGACGATGTGGTGCAGGACACTTATACCCATCATTTTCAAGCCTAATTGTCTTTGGCATTGGAACCCCAGGCGGCTTCACCCCGAACTGTGTCCCGGTTAAATCCACGACCACCTGAATCTGAGTCTCGTCCCCTGCGGTTTCAATTGCCGTCTTCAAGTCCGCATTTGGGTACCCCACCAAGTAAGTCCCGTTCCCGACCGGCGCTGGTAAATCAGTCGAGTCCATAAGGATGGCTCCGGTAGCCGTCACCAAAATCTCATTGTGTTGAAACCCAATGAACAACTTCCATGCCTCGAGCTCATGGACCCCGGCATTGAATATTATCGCCTGGGACTTAAACGACCACGCCTGCGCCGTCACATTCTTCACGCGAGGATACTCTTTCTCGCGAGAAATGAAGGTGTATGTGAGAAAGATCCCATTACAGTCTTCTTGCTCGGGTGGAGGGGCAACCGTCTTGGGGTCTTCGTCGTAGTCTTGTCCATAAGAAACCTCAAATGTATAACAAAACAACACAACTAACAACAATGTTACGTAAAAGGGCTTTGCATGGTGCCATGCAATTCTCATTCCTGGTGTTTTTGTCATTGCTTAATGAGGCAATGACTTTTGTGTTTGTGTCTATGCCTTTTGTTTTGTTGTTTTTTTTTTTTTTTTTTTTGGGTTTTGAAATGTAGAAAAAGAGCGGCGGAGGAGAGGAAGAGCAACCGCGCGAGGACGCGGGCAAGGGAGGTGTAGAGGAGTCAGAGACCCTAGAAGATTGAGAGGTGAATGGTTTAAATTTGAGAAGAGGCAATGGAAGACTGAGTCAAGCTAAATTCTCTTCCTCTAGTTTTAGCTTAGGATTCGGAGGAGGGGTTACAAAAGAATGTGTTGTGTCCGTGTGGATGTGTGAGTACACATTGCATTGCATTGTATTGCATAGGAAACTTATATAGTAAGTGGTGGTTGGTTTGAAAGACATACACTCTGTCATACTCTTTATGTTCCACTTTATACTCTATCAATGACAGCTTGTTGTATATTTTTTTGACTTTCCTTATAAATAACCAACTTCTAGTATGGGGAAAAAAATCAAACACATGGCATATTATAATTGGGGGAACATAAAGTAAAACATATAAAGTGAAATAAATGATTTATATTTCTTTTTCTTGATAGTCATTTTAAAGACAGTTAAGGTACTTGATAGCCGTTATATTCATTTTAAAAATTCCAACGGTTTCTCTTTTTCTTTTTCCTTTTTTTTTTTTTTTTGAGAAGATATTTCTCAAACATTTAGTTGATACATTGTAATTGATATACAATAAAAATTATAATAATATAGTGATGAATTGTGAAAATGACAACAAAATTAATCACAACTTACCATCCCAATAAATTTGTGTTAGAAACCAAAAAATTAAACTAGCTTGAGCAGGCCCAAAATGGATGTGTTTGGATCCAACTGTTTAATGAAAACAAGAATGGTTACTCAATTTGGTTGCCAAGAGTTGTGACAAAGGATTTTTTTATTTTTTTTTTTAAGTTGTGACAAAGAAGAGAGTTGAATTTAGCATTAGCCCCTTGACCTGCTTTCTATTTTCAATAATTAAAATTTTCACGGTCTCAAAATATAGAAATCAAATAAAGCATAATGAGATTACTAATAAATAGTCTTAAGCCAAAGTGTTCATTTGGCTATTAATACTATCGGTTTGAGATTCGTTTATTTTGATGAAATTGAAAACTTTTTACTGAAAGTATTGTAGATAAAGGTAAAAGTTAACTGAAATAGTACAATTAGACTCATAAATAGTATCAAAAAGTACAGTAAAACCATAAATAATAGCAAAAATAAGCTAAATAGTAAAATAAGTCAACATTTTAAGCTGGAACCAATAAGAATTATAATTTCTTTTCCATGACATGCGTGCACTTGTAGCCAAGGGACCTAAATGCATTACGTCTGAGTTACAGCATGGCACGGAGGTCTATGAGCAAACATGGGTCCTCATTCCAAAACCATCCCAGAAATTAGCCTGAATCAAACATATCTAAACCATCTCTTCCAATAAGCATTTTGCTACTTCAGAATATCATATCATCCAAACATATTTTAGACTAATTCTCCACCCCTCCCCTCCCCTCCCCCCCCAACACACACACACACACACACACACACACACACACACACACACACAAAGATTAAAAAAAATCAAATCAAATCAAACTAAACTTAAGTAATAACTTTGCAAAGACATTTTATTGAAACGGATAATTGCTAAAATTATGGTTGAGTAATTAAATTTACAATTACCTAACAACTTAGGCTCTTGAACGGCTGATAATTTATCATTAACAATTAAGGAAAACTTCAATTAAGACTTTAATATAATACCAAAGAACACGATTTAATTCAAAAGCATAAACCTTAAATTCAAATCAATTATGATATATTAATTCTTTTAAAGTTTTTTTTTTTTTTTTTTAACTTCCATTGACATTGACATGTTTATATTCGACAAAAACCTACAAGAGAACAGGGGATTGGACCCTTGTTTCTTCAAATTAATCAAGACTTGTCGAGTTCTTGCTGAAGAAACATTATAAAATGTCAAAACATTAACAATGTGGAGTTTTTAAGTAAAATTTTCTCTGCTTCTTGTTTTTGGCAGAAAAGTATATATCCTGAAGAATCGATACTCCACAAAACCGTGTCAAACTATTGCATTTCTTCGCAGCAAAAGATGTATGTGTTGTTAATCATGTAGAAGGCATGTACAAAAAAGCGAATAAAAGCCTCTTTACTTTTTCATTATGCACTTGGTGTACCACTACTATAAATCTATGACATAGATACACTTGGGTCAAGAGACACTGATCTCCTCCACATTGCTGATTTCCTCAACAAACTGGGCTTTTGGCTCCAAATCAATGAACTGGTTGGACTTACTAGCTAAGTGTGAAATGCTAACCCTCCCCTGACGCTTGATATAGTCAGCAACAGCTTTCATTTCTTCCTGTGAGATGTATATGTATTTTCCTCTATCATCCATTACTCCAGAAAGTCGCCCTAAGACAAACACCAAATCCAACATCAAAATCCTCAACAACAGAACTGCACTGTCTTAATAAAACATGATTCAGTGTTAACATATACATGCACAAAAGAAGTATGACTTAAGGTATGAAACAACCAGCGCATGGTAGATGTCTTTCTTTATCTTCCTTTCTATCTGTCTATGAATGAGGTGGTTTGGATATACTTGACAACTTAATGAGAAAACAGAGAAATTTTAGGATATTGGAAAGAGAACGACTGTTTGGGCAACAGACCACCTGAAACTACTTGATTTATCTATTAGACTAGACAATAAGGTGAATAGGCAGTTCAAATGATAAGAATACTATTCATTTACAAACACCAACTATCCGAGGATTAAACCAAAGTAAATGAAAGATTCACGGAAGAAACATTATACAGCATGACCATTCACAAGGAAAGAGAGTTTTTTTAATAAATAAATAAAAAAGGAGCTATTTTTTCAAAAAATCAAAGCCGGATTGTGGAGGTAGAAGTGGTGTATGACAGTCACATCCCAAAACACAATGGGAACATAAAATCTGGATCAACACATGGGATAATAGAGACTACAAAACACAATATTCTATGCAGTAGAATTATAAAGAAAACAGAAACTCTAAGACTGCCCAAGAACAGAGAGAAAACTACAAAACAATCAAATGAGAATAGGCCAAACATAAAAGAGAACATAGAAAGCTGCATTTTTTATAAAGTTCTATTATACAAATAGGTGCAAGAAGAAAAGGGGAGTAAAATTTGACATGGAAGAATTATGAAGCAGGTTTTAGACATTAATATTTCATATGATAGAAAACTACATCAAGATTCTAAAATGAGAAAGTAATTTAGGTTATCTTTGACTGCGAAAGTTTCAAAAAGGCTCTATTGATTGTTTGAAACAAGATAGTCAATACAACAAAAAGGAAATGTGACAAGACATGACAATACATACCCATACTCTCCAGGGAGGTGATCCGATTGATACATTCCTGCATCAACCAAAAGTTGTAATTGCAAATTAGAAAGCTAAATTTTGTGTCAAACAAAGCAATGAGACAACACAAACCACAATGCATTATCCCTATCTCTTGTGTTTATAGACAGATGCAGACCTACAAGATAAACCTTAAAAGACTAGTTGGACAGACAAAACATGGGTATTAATTGCTTGAAAACAGAGTGAAATCTCAATTCATCTTCACTGTCCAATAGAAACATATCGATTACAGCATCTAGAAGCATAAGGTGGATAGAGAATACCTGAGTGCGTAACTTGAATTCTGCAGCAATATCTTCTAATTGAACACATTTGTGGTTCTGCAAGATCACATCAAACAAGTTGAAAAATAAAAAATAAAACTTAAAAATCTGCTCATCATCCTTTGGCATATCTGTAAAGTGAGTCCAAACATTATTATTGCATATGTTAGTAAATATTCCCTATCCCTTAAGTACTTTCAACACTCACTTATTGTCAATGCACTCTAGCTCAAATCGCACCTCCTCCCCTTGTAAGACCAAGGTGGAGTGTAAGTTTGTGGGTTCAAGACTCACTAGGTGCATGTGTAACTGACCAATAAGAAAAAAAGTATTTTTAACACTCGTGAAATATATTTACTTATCGTATGAAACTAGTAATTAAAGAGACTGAGTTTGGAATTAAAGGTTTCTTAACACATACAAATATAAATCTTGGGCTACAATTATAAAACTTGTATGCTCATCATGAAATAGAGAACAAAGCCTCCAAGAGGAATCTATCAAGTCCAGGACTAAAAATTACCTTTATGTATTCAACGAAATGAGAAAGCATGTCCTGATTTCCATCCTGCACTTCATTCTCTGTAGTACCTTCAGCATCAATTGAAATTTCACCTTTCCACTTCTCAAACTCTAATGCAGCAGCTTCCTCCTCCCTGGCCTTTCGAGCCATGGCTTCTTCTTCCTATATGAGCCATGGCAAAATTCCTCAACAAGGAATCCCACATTTTCCCACATGTGCACACACACACACACACACACACACACAAAGGAAATGATCACTTACCAGCATACGCTCCTTTGCCTCACGTTCCTCATCCTTCCTCCTTCGCATTTCTGCATACCGGTCCTGTTTAGTTAGCCTTGACTCTCTTGCAGCTTGTTCAGCCTTCATAACAATCATGAGGAACTCAGAACAAGAAGATTCTGATTATACAAATATAAATTTGAAACACAGTTCACCCGAACCAAGTACCCATATATCTTCAAATAAATATTAAATATTTAAATATTTACAAGGCTAATACTTCCAATGTTTTCAGAAGCTCATTTCATTCATGATCCTCACCAGTTAATGAGAAATTCGAGAATCACTTAGCTACCACAACATTCTGATTCCCATAAAACTTAAACCTCAAACCTCAATTAAGACAATGGAAAGATAGCTCTGGTTCTAAATCTTAATACTGTTCATTAGACTAAAATTAGATCTAAGGGTAGATAGTTATGGTGAGCAAGGATTACTTGCCCATAACCACAATATTGATGACAAGTTAAAGATTAATAATAGCTGAAAACCATGTATAAAGATTAAAAAAATAATTAAAAAAGTTATATAAATTAAATAGATAAAAATACATAAAGAAATAAGAACAGGGACAGAAAATGTACCTGGCGCTGTGCTTCACGCTCTTGCCGTTTCTTTTCCTTTTTCGTTGATGCTTTGGCCTCATACTCACCCGCAACAACTTCTTCATCACTTTCATCAGCAGTTTCTGCATTCAAATTATGAATGATTACTTCACAATACAACACCAAATTCCCAACATACATAAGGTAGATATGGAAAGCAAAAGTCAAGTCCTATAAGCACACCTAGGATCAGAAATAACCAATATATGCATGCTTTTGCAACTTATAAATGCTTCAATATAATTTTTTTATTTTTTATTTATTATATTAGTAAAAAAATTCATAGAAATAAGATGAAAAAGTACAGTGAAACAAAGCACACAGGCAGTGTGCTATGATACCAGCAGATATCTAAACTAAAAGGCAATGAAAGTACAAAAATCAAGTAAATCAGGAAAAGAACTGAAAGAAGAAACACCCTACGTAATTTTTTTCTTTTATATAGTACTTACATAAAACTTTGTAATAATGACCTAAGACAGTAAATGCTTTGACCAGCACAAGTAATGAAGCTTCAAATTGTGTGAATTTCCATTACTTGTGGAAGAATGCCATGATGACAGACTTATGAGAAATTTCCATCTCAACCCAACTCAATAATGGCATAGGTCAACCATATAATGTCTCTTAGAACAGGCAAAAATATCTTTTCAATTGACTCTATCAATGTCCTTGTCTTGCCCTCAAGTTTGAAGAATCTACGAACAGATAAATCAATTAGACCTCTAAAGAGCAGTCATAGGCCATGCAGAACTATACAATTTATTCTCAACTGCCTTTGCCTCATAAGATCCCCACTTCAACCTCAATGCTCTCACATAACATGAATTCCCTTTTTGGTCCTTCCCTGTCTTGCTAATTATCCCACCCAAAAACCAAATATCTGAAGACATACTATTTCTTGACTGCCTAACATAAGACACTGTAGAGTATTCATTGAATTCACAATTCAATAAGAACCATCCATCCAATTAATGTGAGAAAACAGTTCAAAACTTCACATAACAGTACCAAGAGCAACAACAAAAATCATACCATTTCTCATTTACAGAAGTGGAAACAAAAAGAAAAAAGACATCAAATACACCACTCTACAAACCTTCAACACTTGCTGCTGCTGCAGCTGTTGATGTGCTAGCTCCAGCAGTGGGTCTCCGACGCATTCTACGAGCACCAGTAGCGCGTACAACTGTTTCCCTCCTTGGAACCTAAACTTCATAACAGATTAAAAGATCAAATAGAAACACAGTGGAACAAGAGAAAAGCCATAATTCCAGAGACTTCTAAATTCTAATCTTCCATCTTCCATCAAACACTTAAAACTATAAAACAAGCTTAATGTGAAGAGGAGGAAACCATACCTCACGCTCTTCTTCATTTTCATCTTGTGATTGAGAATCCCGACGGCGTTTCCACAGGAAGAGTGGAATTAACGCAACAATAAGAAGCATAGTAAGAATCCCAACAAAAAGGTCCTCCATCTTTCTTTAAATCTCAAGCTGCCATTAACAACATTACAATGAGCCCATAGATAGACCCAATATATAAAAACCCAAAATAGTCAATTATATACCCATTTTCATAAACTGTGCAAACAAAATTAACATCCCTTTTAACTAATCAATAAAAATTCATACAATGGTCCCACATATAGAACTAACATATAAAAATCCAACACGGCCACTTATACATTGAAGAGATATTCAATTTCACAAACTGTGCAAACAAATTTAACATCCCCTTTCACTAAACATCTATTACAAAATAAAATTTCATAAAATGAGCCCACATATAGATCTATCATATAAAAATTCAACACGATCACGTATACATTGAAGAGATGTGCAATTTCAAAAACTGTGCAAACAAATTTAACACCCTCTTTCACTAAAACACCAATTACCCAATAAATTTTCATACTTTTCCACCTAAGATTGACTAGCTAATTTTATATTTCATTATTTAGCAGCTAAATTTAGCTAAGGATTTCAAAAATCAATAACTACTCAAAACGAAGCTATGAAGCAATTGATAAGAAGAAAATGGATACAATTTCAAGATTTGGAAAAGCGAATGGAACAGTGAAAGTTACACTGCGTTTGATTCCTCAGAAAATAAATCAAATTAAAAATTCAATTTTTTTTGGGTACAAAGATTAATTTAGAATTCTTATTATTTGAAGCTGGAAAATTAAAAATAAATAGGATCTACAAATAGAGTTTTGACTCAGATAGACTTATGCTTCGTTTGGTTTCTAAGAAAATACACGAAAGAAAAAAAAAAAAAAAAATTAGAGTTCAAAACGAGAATCTCGGCCAAGTTGAGTTTTGGGCTGACCTTTTAATTTCTCGGGAACCAAACGGAGAGGCTAGGGTTTCATAATTTTATTTCTGATTTTAATTTTTATTTATCTAAATAAAATTGTTTAGAATAAAGTTCAAACTTGGCGAACATTTACGTACCTTGGAAAAGTGTTGGAGAAGAAAGTGAGAGAGCGACGGTTTCAGAGGGAGACACAATCAACAATGTCGAAGAAGTTAAGGAAAAAGGAAAAAACAGCGCTGCAACGGTGTCGTCTTGATACACAGTCCACATGCATAGTATACACTATACATGCATATGACATGGCTTCTCTACGACTAGTAGCAAAACCCTTTTCTTTTAGTAAACGATTAGTCGGATAAGTGTACTAGAATGGACTTGTTATAAGGCATCAATAAGTGTACTAGGACACTATTTTTTCACAATTTCTTTAGCAGCTATTGAAAATTTCTTCATGATACATTGTGGTTGTGATTGATGTATAATAAAAATAGTGTTAGTAATAAACTTATGCAAAAATAAAATAGTATCTTATACATCAGTAATTGTGAAAAATGTTGTGAAAAATATTGTAAAAAATATTATATTTGTATTGTTTTTTTTGGACCATGTAGGGGCTGTACAGAGATCTCATTACTGACTAATGATTGGTTTTGAGCCTTCTGATGTGTCATTAGATTGAAATTGGATTTATAAAAACTTAACCTGAGTTATTTGGTTTGAGTGGCAGAACTTAGAAGAAATTAGTATATTAGAAATTTAGAACTAGAAGAATCTCAAAGCAAAGAAAGAAGACAATAAAAGAAGAAGACCCTCGTACCTCTTGTACTCGCTTTCGAAAAAAAAAAATTTGGTGGGTTTGCATGGCATAGACCTGCTTTTATAGTTCTCACAGACATTCGACTTCTATATTACTTAGTACTCTAATCTAGATTTGGAGATAAATTGGATTTCTTGTAAGAGAATGCAAGAGCACTCGAGGTTCGATCAAGATATATATTGGAAAGTGCTGATATTTGATATTTTTATCTATCAATGTTTGAGTTTAAGTTGGACTTCTTAAAAAAGATGGAGTTTCACTCCTTATCAAGTTTGGTCCTAAGTCACGGGTTGGACATCTTGAAAAGAGCTTTTCTCCATCCCAATTAAAAAAGTTTTGAGTTCTAACTTCTAAGATTAAAAAGAAGTTGTGGCTCAAAGGATCATAACAACTCAAAGGTTCAAGTCCCAACTCTTGCAACCTAATCCACTACAGATTGTGGCACAACCCTTCTCATTCTTCACCAGATTTTTTAGAAGTCAAAACTTTGAAAAATTTTGCCTAAAAAAAACTCGAAGAAATTCATTCAAATCTATCCTCTAAAACTTGAAGTTTTATTAGAATCAAGCTCAAAAACCTCTAGAAATTTCAAAAAATCATTGAAACTCTATTGATCAAACCTCTAAAACTTTGAAGAACTTCCATTCAAATGCAAATTTTTGCCTAAAAAACACTCGAAGAAATTCATTCAAATCTTTCTTCTAGAACTTTATGTTTTATTAGAATCAAGCTCAAAAACCTCCAGAAACTTCAAAAAATCATTGAAACTCTATTGATCAAGCCTCTAAAGCATTGAAGAATTTGCATCCAAAAGCCTTCGCATTTGAAGAATCTTCAAAGAACTTGAAGAACAAAAAATCTCTAACAAGTTCAAAGCTAGAAATTTGTTTTGAAGACCATTCAATCCATCTTCCAACCAAAGTAGAGAAGATTTCATGTTCGAGTAAAGACTACAAGAGGATAGAATCAAATGATCTTTCTTATGTAAAAGAATTAAAACGAAGAATTGTACTCACTCATTATATAAATACAAATTTATATTTGTGAAGCTCTTTCAATATTTTGATTTTCAAACTTGAGAATTTTGTGTTTACAACAATGAGTCGGGACAAACAAAATCTATCCTTGCCCGATCACCTCTTCAAGACAGGAAAAATTAACACAAGGCAAGATAGATCACATGGACAAGGAATATTTATCATTCATACTAAAAATGTCACTATCCCTTTTTTTTTTCTTTTTTCTTTTTTGAGGAACCTATCCCATGTTTTTATCATGCTTAGATGGCAAAGTGATTTGCTCGGCCCTACACATATGCAAGGGTGACCACCCTAACTTGCAAAAAAATGTATATATATGCTTACAAAAAAAAAAAATTATATGTTAAACTAACCTATCTTAACCACCCTAATAAAAATTTTGAACATCCTGACTTGAAAATCATAACAATTTAGGTTCGACAAAAATAAGAGTAATACTATCTTCACAACATTTTCACAATAATTTGGGCACCATACTAACATTACTTTTCTATCTACCAATAATTATTTGTTAAATAAGATTTGTTGTGAAAAATGTTATGGACATTAGCATTACGCCAAAAATAATTTTGGCCTCCCAAGCATAAATCTTAACCCCTTAAAAACCCCAAAAAATGGCTTAAATAATAACAATAAAAATTAGCCCAACTAACAACAAAAATAGCCCCAAAAAAAAGAGATTAGACCAAATAGCAATAAGTGAACAATTTGTTCAATAAAAATCCTATTCAAATTTGTAACTTGTTCAACCCATTATATAAAAATAATCTATAATTTCATTGTTTCTTAAAATATTGCACCAAGAGAAATATTGTAGTCTTGAGTTCTCATTAGCAGTACCAACAATTATGCTCCATATGGCTTTATAGTTGCAACAATTTTACTCTTCTTAACAACTCGGCTCGCAACTTTAGCAAATATCCTCTCTCTCTCTCTCTCTCTCTCTCTCAATTTTTCTCTTTTCTAATATCATTTCAAACTCTCTCACTTTATTACTCTCATCTCAGCATTCTTAGTTCTCACTTTATCTATTATTATTATTTTCTTTTTCTTTTTCTCTTCGATAATAGAAAGAAATTGTAATACTTCATTGGCATTTTTTTTTTTTTTGAACAGTACTTCATTGGCATTTTTTTTTGTGATGTTGATATATTCAAATTATTTATTTATTAGATTTTATATCATTTAAGTTTCTTAGTGATATTTAAGTGTTTTTTTTTTTTTTTTAATTTGTGACGTTGATATACTCAATTTATTTCAAAAATATTTCTAGAGCTACCACCACTACGTTGATAACCTAATGGTTTTAGGTACTCCGTTCCCCATCCATTTGCACTTCTTCGTTGACAAGTACTCATCTCATGATATTTTTTTTTTCTTTATTTTACGTTGAGATTTTGTTTAGATTTGTTAAGGTTGAGGGGGTGTTTGGTAGAGAAGTTTGAGTAATGTTGTTTGAGTGTTTTTGATATACATGTGGGTAAAAAAAGTATGTGAAAATGTGTGTAAATATATTTGAAATGCTCAAAAGGTTACTCTAAATAAGCTACCAAACGGCCTGAGTCAATAAAGCTGATCCTAATGCTGCTTGACTTCCGCCTCATAATTCTCACCCATTCGCCTTGACTCCCATTTTAAAAAACCGTAGAGGATGATGCGGAGCAAAAACCCTCTCCAAAAGCTAATTGCTATCAATCATTAGGATTAGCAGTGAAACTACAGGTAACCGATGACTAGGTGAGTTCATAAAAGTACTTACTCATAATGGCTCAACGAAATTATAAGGCTTTCTACATCAAAGTCTATACCCTGATGACAATTTCAGCTTCTAATTTCTTTTTTGTAGATGATCACGGTTTTGGATGATTTTTTCTCAACCGCTGATTTGGAGTCATCTATAACACATTAAGCAAACTGTATCATACACCTAAACACAATGAATCAATGACCATCATCTCATCATGTGTACTGTTCCTGCAAAAGCTAAACAGTATGATTTCTAGCACAACTCATGGACCATCTAGCACATGAAGGAGAAGGTCCAAATCTGTTTACCAAAAAAAAAAAAAAAAAAAAGAGAAGGTCCAAATCATTGAAAAGGAAAAAGGAGAAGATGGCCAAGGACTATCCAGAAAATAACACTATTGTCTCTAGCCAAGCGAGAAGCATACAAGAAGTAAATAAAGCTAAATGCTAAATGCTAGCATTAAAAGTTCCAAAGCCATAAAGTACCAAAAGAAGAAAAGCCCACCATATAAACATCATCCTCACTCCACCACACCACAAACTCATTCCTATGAACTGTATTTTATTCCGGCACATATATATTTTTTATTATTAAAAACTCTAAAATTTGATTCTAGGCTTCTGCAATTTCTGCAGAATCTGCGGCAGCTAGAATCAACTCCGGTTGGATGGCTCCTGCATCCAGAGCGTTGGGAAGTCCCAGTGCCTTCAAGGCCAAGTGGGCAGCTTTCTGCCCTGAGATCATCATGGCACCAAATGTGGGTCCCTGCATTACCAAAAAGAAATTGCAATTACAAATAAATCACTTTCATCAATATGGCAGGCAATCTTTTTGCTCTTCCTAGCTAGTGGCATTTCGAAAGGCAAAACTTTGAGGACCATGCATTCCCTTTCAAAAGACAAATTTTTTGCTCTTCCTAGTGGCATTTCAATAGAATTATTGCTTCATTTTAATTGGTTTTTCCATCACTGAAAAAGACACAGCAGGCCCACAACATATATGACAAAAATTTCAAACGATCACTGGAGAGATAAGCCAAAAAGAGACCACATTGACATGAGACCTTTATTGTGAGCTGTGACTCAGTTTTTGCTCTACTAGCTAAATTTGATTAGCCTAGCCCTTCAGCTTCCTAAAGTTTTGTTGGTGGCTTGAAAATCAATTATAGGAAAAGGGAAAGCTTAGCAGCAAAAGGAGGTGGTGGGGAGTGGAGAAGATAATCCTAGAATGATGAATGGACCACCTGCTCTTGCTACAAAGAAAACTTCGGGCAACCATACTGTGGCACTCACATATCTCTCTAAGTGCTGTTGGGTCCGTGCCCTCTATCATTGAGGTTGTCAATATTAAGTTGGGTCCAATGTAATTGCCTTTACTCTCTCTCTCTCTCTCTCTCTCTTCATTACCTCCATAATTGCCTTAAAGGATCAAGCCTCCCCATCATTTCTTTCTCGTACCATTACATTAGTAACAAAATATCTAAAAGAATAAGAACAAAAAAGGCCTTCTGCAATTATGTACTTGGGACTACATCTATTTGCATTATATCCCATCTTCTATTTTCATATCTTAGACCATGGCATCCATATGCAACAAGGATAGGATGAGTATCAATTCTGAATGTTACAACTAGGCATACAGAAACAAAGTTTAAGCATATTAATATATTATAAGCTTATAGACACAGAATATATAAAAGAAATAACATACCATTCTTGGAGCTCCATCAATCTCAGCCACTTCCATCCCAGTAACAATCATCCCAGGCACAATTTCCCTAGTAAGCCTCACAATGGCATCCTCAGCTGTGTTCATGTCCAATGCCTTCATTCCAGGTACGCTGTCAATCATCCCAATGCTCTTGAGCCTCTTGACCCCAGTGGCCCCAAATGGCCCGTCGTGCCCACATGAGCTCACTACCACCTTAGCCTCCATGACATTGGGGTCCATGCATGACTGTGTGTCGTGGTTCATGGACACCAAGGCCCAGTTGGTCACCACCCCACCAACTCTTCCTTCCTTCACAATCAAGTCCTCGGCTGCCACCGCATTGAAGAGCTTGACATTGGGGCGAGCCAAGAGCTTGCTCATGATGGTTGAGGTGAAGAGAGCAGCGTGTTTGATCACAACATAGTTGTCTTGCTCATCATACTCAATTTCAAGCTCGTCAAGGAAGAGATGAGCTGGTTTGCGTACAACCTATTTAGAAAATTTTAGCATAAAATTAAAGCTAAAATCTTTCATAAATCATAACAGTATAAATTTGGGGGACAGATTTTATTTGAGTAATATATTCAGCCACACACTCCACTTAAATATTTGAATAATAACTTCTTTTTCTTTTTTTTATAAAAATAATCATTCGAAAGAGACACTATTGTTTTCTTATCAGAGTCGTAAATAATAAGTATCTAATTGTACGAAGAGATCAATAAACATCATTATTCATTCCTTTCTTTTTCCTTTCACCAGCAAATTCAAGAGAAGTGAAAAGGAAAGGAAAATTTTTCTTCTTCCCTTGTCAACTAAACATCATAAGCAATTAAATTTTTGCCTCATCTTTCTGACTTTCTTCTCTCCGTGTCCATTTATTAGGGACACAAAATTTCAAGAATCTTTTTCACGTGATATGGCAAAGTGGTGCAAGTGATTGGCTAGTGTAAAGACAACGTTGCTTCAGTCACAACTTGCCAGATCAACAATTGCGAACAAAAATTATGAAAATTTTAGTGTCCGATAGCATTACTCGCTTGCCAAACATGAAGAAAAAGCCAAACACACAATTAAGTAGTAATTAATAGTCTCCTAGTTTAACTCGTAAATCTCATCTCTTTATTCAAAGCTCTTTTCTTGACAGTTCCGACTGAGATAGGCACACCTACACCTTCTAATCGATTATTTAACACAAACAATCGGACAAACAAACCATAAACAAATCAATTTAAAACTAAATAAAAATTGCATCATGCCGATCATTCAAAAAGGACCACCCAAAAGACCCATAAGCAAATAAATTAAAACTAAATAAAAATCGTATCTTTCCTAATCTATATACCTCCAATAACCCAATATGAACCGATAAAAAGAATACTTGGGATTCGTTTATCATTTTCACTCTTAAACCAAAACATGCAATATGAAATGTTGAGATTCACGTACCATAGCAGAGAAGAGCTGACCACCGAGCCATGCACCGCCACCAGGGCTCACAGATTGCTCGATAATAGCCACTTGTACGGATGGGTTCTTGCTCAGTTCATAAGCGCATGAGAGACCAGCTGAGCCAGCACCGACCACGACCACATCGGTATCGGCGTAGGTGATCATGTCAGTCATGTACCTACGTGTCATCTCGCGTGAGACGATGGACTCCTTGATGGGCTCGAAGGCGAACCCTTTAAGATCGTACGGCGGAGGAGAGGCGGACATGGAGATTGCATGTGGGGCCACGGAAGATTTGGCGGGTTGATGGACACGGAGAGAAGAAGGTGGGGCCAAAGGGGTGCCGTGGAAGGAAGAGGAGTCGAAGAAAGCGAGGGTTTGAGGCTTGGAGGTGAGAGTGGAAGCCATGGTTGCCATTTTCAATGAGATTAACAAACGACAGAGCGTTTTAGGATCTGTTTGTGTGTGTGAGAGTGTGTGTCTGAGATTGTGAGGATACCGTGGAAGTGAAGAGGGTTTTTAAGGAGGAGTGGGGTGGAGAAAATATCGGGATGGTGAATGGTTGACACGTGCGGAGGGGATAGGATTTGAAGGGTCTAGAATGGCTGTATTGTTGTTACAAGTGGCACCCATGAAGTGGACCTTATTATAGTGACAGACTCTGTTGACAGTGCGAGTGATAAAACTTTCTTGAGTAATGCTGGTACACTAACTTAGATATAATTTTATGCTATAACTTGCTTACTATATAGTGAGTTTTGATTAGTAAGGGTATATTTCATATGGTACATTGATATATACTAATTAATTAAAATTTGTTAGATAGCGAGTTGTAGTATAAAGTTGTGTTAAAATTAGTGTCTCTTACTCAACTTTTTTTTGGCTTTTTTTTTTTTTCACAGTAGTAATTTACTAGTAATTTGTTACAACCATAATAAACAAATTTGATTTTTTTTTCTTGTTTTTCGGACCTTGGGAGACTCCGGCCCCAATATTTTTTTAAAAAAAATTAGCATATATAAATATATGTGTTTAAAAGATTAGATACATAAAATTTATATTTGGCCTTCCAAAATATTAAATTAGTCATTTCAAATCGAAAATTTACTCAAAATTTTAAATTTTAAATAATCACTGGACTTATATGTGTTTAGTATTTTAATTTGCTTGTTTCATGTTTGAGACCCAAAGTTAAAAGTTTGAGACTTTAAGTTTTGACTGACGTGTTACATTTTCACACAAAGAATTATTTGAGTGCTTGTTATCTTTTGTCTACGTGCTTGTATGTCTTAATTTTTTTTTACATAAAAACACTAATTGAATTTTTCACCAAGAAGAATATTGTATAGAATAGTTGTACTTCTATCTAGTTTTTCAATTTTTATTATAATTATGAAACAAACATTTTTAGTCTTAAATATTGTCAAAACCAGGTTTACAACAAAATAAAAGATTTTTTTTTTTTTTAGCGAATTCTTTGATTTTGTACATTGAAAGAGAAATCACTACAATATCGGGTACAATTTTTGGCCCCCCAAAGCAATAATCCTGACTCCATCCCTATTAACTGGTGAAGTCTTTTATGATCGAATGATTCCTGCTTATATAAAAACTGAATTGGTATTTTAATCTGATAATAAAAAGTTTGCCTACACAAAAAACTATTTGATGTCTTGGTCTAATGATAAAAAGTAATTATCATAAGCATACCCCATAATTAAGTTGAAACTCTCTTTAAAAAAAAAAAAAAACTTGTTGAAGTGGTGGATTGTGAGTTGGCATAATAAATTTCCTCAAATTAATTATAGTTTATCATCTCAGTAGTGATAATAAATGCATAATAATGCAACAATATATAATGCTATATACAATCACACACACAATTCTAATAAATGACTATTAATAACTATCATAATTATTAGATTTCGTATTTAAACCAACTAATAATATTAATAAAAGAGGAAAATATGTATATAAAAATAATAAATAAATAAATAAAGAGGGGAAATATCATTTTATGTTAAACAGGTCCACAATTTATCACCTCAATGTATTATAAAATTAAGTATGCTTATAAATTTATTCAATTGTTAAGTTTTTTTCTTAATACTATAATATATAATATTTCAATATAATATTTCTATAATACAATATAAAATCTATTGTTTATAATTCACAACTGTGCTAGCCATTAATTTGATATATAATTTTTAATTTAAATTCAAATTTTATTCTATATTTAAACTCTCAATTAAAATTTTGACACATCATTTTTTTCTTTAATTGGTATAATATATAGTTCTATATACAACAGTCATAATAAATACATAATGCAACAATATATAATTCTACTAGGGGTGTTAATGTTCGACCCAACCCGCAAACATGACACAAACCCAACACGGGTTTTTGCGGGTTAGGGTTGGGCCTTAACGGATTTGGGTCATAAACGGGTCATCCCGTAAGCAATACAATAAGAAATATGTCATAAGCGGGTCAACCTATAATAGAAACGTTTAACACGCCAATTTATTTGTGTCAACTCGAAATAACACATGTAACACAACCCATTTAACTCGTATAACAAATATATATTCATTTTATTTTAGATTTGTCAAATTCCTTTTATATCCAACCTATATTTTAAATTAAAAAAGAAAAGTGAGTAATTACAAAAACTTACAAGGGATATAATTGATAATTGAAACTTTACAAACCCTGAGGATATACTATGTTATTTTGAATTAGAGTTGAAGTGTATGCACTTCTTTTCAAGTGTAAAAAACCTATTTCTAGATAGATGTTATATTTTTTTTGAACTACATTATTTTGAATGTGGGTTGAAGACTTAAAGTGAATGCACTACTTTTGGGATTTAAAAAAAAAAAAAAAAAAATATATATATATATATATATATTTCTAGATGCATGTTATATTTAATATTATGCAAGTTGAAATGGATTGTGTTACATTCATGTCAACTCAACACGACCTGTTTATTAAGCATGTCAAGTGGGTTGGGTTAGGTCAATCTGCCTTATTAACAGGTCGGGTTAGGATTAAAGGATCATGACACGATTATTAAATGAGTCGGGTTCGGGTTCAGCCATTTAGTCGAATACTCCTACCTCTACACGACACGCTAGCCCGAATTGATACCCCTAAATTCTATATACAGACACAATTCTATCATTATTATCAATTTTTTGTATTTGAACCAACAAATAATATTAATAAAAGAGGAGAAATATGTTTCTAAAAAAAAAAAGAAGAGGGGAAATATCATATTATGTTGAACTTTTTCGTGAATTGCAATTGGCTACTAACTTATAGTATGTATAAATTATTAAAATCGAAACTATTTGATTTTCTCATTTAAAAAAAAAAAAAAACAGTTTGTTTTTGGATTTTGGTCATATTGTACCACATAACTTTGAGTGTTTCAAAATTTTACATTTTATCTTAATATTATATTTTTAATTAAATTTTGAGCATTATATTCTATATTTAAACTCTCCATTAATGTTATCAAAAAAAAAAAAAAAAAAAAAAAACCTAAATTAAAAGTTTGCCACATCATATTTTCCTTAAAAAGAGTAGAATGCATAATTCCATATACAAACACAATAATAATAAATGTCATGCTAGATTATACCGTATAAGCTAAATACCACTTATTCAATAAAAAAATTAATATTATTATATAATTTCATATTTAGAACAAAAAAACAAAAAACACAATTGAGAAACATCATATTTTGAGAATACTAAATGTGCAATATCTTTTCACATTGACATATCTCATGATAAGCAAATAATAAAAATAATATCAATGATAAGAACCTCATGTAAAAATAATATTGCTTCAAAATAACAATTGATATGTGTCTTATAATAAATAAAAAAAATTATGTGATGACTTATTTTGATTATATTGTATAATATAAATAGTGTTAACGATATTTTTTTTTTGCTAAACAAAAGTAACAATAGATCATCTAAATATTGAACCAGCAATACTAGATCATCTAAATATTTGAGAAAATGTGATAAATTCAAACAAAAGTAACATCCTCCCATAACAGCAAATCATCTAATATAATTGTGAAAAATATTGTTGTCCGAATTATTATTATTACTAGTCATTAACGGAAGATACTGAGTATTTAACATGTACCACAATATATAATATTATATGATACATTAGGAAGAAATACACTTCATTGAACAAACCTCCAAAAAAAATCTATAATTAAATAGAAAATTAAATTATTTTAGTAATACAAAACTATTCACTCACTAAAAACCAATTTGAAAACCTTTTTCATAACCCAAGCCACCTCTTGATAGAAAACACCATACAAACATATAAAGAAAATTTGAACAATGGTTTTAATGAATTTAATTAAGAAGATTTTATTTGTTGAAAGTTGACAAAAGTACAGTTGTAAGTGAGTCTTAAAAATTGTTCAAAGTTGTACATAAGCAAATAACCAAATAAGCTAACAGTCATTAACTGTTAATTATTAAATGTTTGATAGTAACAAATTTTTTTGGAATCAAATAATTTGTAAACACCACATTTATGAATGTAAAAAGACTAAGAATAAAGTACCAATGATGGAATGAGTAGCCACAACTTTTTTATAAATTCAAATCATAGATATTATAATCTTTTTTTTTTTTTTTTTGCTAAATAACATAGATATTTGCAATCTTTACCTTCAAAAAATATCAATTGCTATATAAGTTCCATCATCTATGGCACGAGAATTTCTCTATTTATATCTTTTCAAAAAGTTATTTCCCCACAATAAGCATATCTAGTAAATCAAAATGCAATATAGAAATAAAAAGTCATATCCAAGCTCCATAACCTAGAAAAAATTCTAGGATAAAGCAATAAAGATTCTAAAAGTCATGCATATACTGATGCATTCAGAAAAGGCAAAAGTAAACATAGTTCTGACCAAAAAGCATACAAAAAACTCAATAGATTAAACAATTAATGTATAAGCTCCGTTGTTTTTGTGATTCCACATTTTTTTTTTTTTAGAATACTAAGTATTTTTAACACACACACGAGGAGAGGGGAGAAAGTTTTTTAAAGAAACTTATAGGTTGAGAGAATTTCAATGTGAGTCCAATAGCAATCAAAGCTATACCATATTACTTGGAAGTTATTAGCTTTGCCAAGATGGACTATTTATGGTAAACAATTGTAAGCTTCATTGGCAAAATTAATTCTTAGTTTCCATAACACTTGAAAAGAAAAATAAATAGATGTTACAATCAACAACCATATGTCTTCATTTCATCGTTGCTCACCTGAGTCAATCACAATAATACACAACGAAGGCTTTAAACTGGTAGGTCATGGCTTGTAAAGAGAAGACTGGAACCTAATTTTTTGAAGAATATACATGCACATTATCAGCAAAAGATAAAAAGGATATGATATCATCTTTTTATCTCCATTGATCTGCATCTATACGATATATTCAAAACATAGATATCAGATGTTCAACTTATATAACCAAATGGGATAGCAGTCAAAAAAGAAGCAGCATGTTCTAAGTATTAAACAATCACAACAAAACAACAAAATAAAAGTATGGTTCAATATCAATAATATGAATTATATTTAAGCTTCATGGTGGGCTAACAAACAAAAAGAAAAATAAAAGATACCAAAGAGAATCCACATATTAAATGGCACATACCCATGCTTTGTGAAATCCAAAGGTGTAGTCCCCTCTATTACGACTCTAATTTCGGTTTCGCAAACTCGCCTGCCATTCTACCAACCTATAAAAATAACTACCATACAAAATTTTAAAATGCAAATCCAATACTAGGTAATATTCAGTCAAAGAAATCAAACTTTTTTCCAAAAACTCAGATTTAATTCACAAGAACTACAATAGAAGTTTCAATTTTTAGGGACCTTGAGATGTGCTTTATCGGCTACGAAATCATAGTAAGGAATTACATTAAAAAATTAATGAGTAAACGAACTAACAAACCTAGTCAATTTAAAAAATTCTTAGGTTTATAATAGACTCTTATAATCCAAATTTGCTTTTGAAACCAACATTACTCAAACTAACAAAAATTCACACATTCACGAATTAGTAAAACTAAATAAAAGTTAAAACAGTTCACAGATATCTGATGCCATTCGTACTAAAATGGATTTAGTTGGAGAGAGAGAAAGAGAGTGACCATCTTGAAGGAGTTGGTGTTTTGAGCAATATCATTGTCGAGGAAGAGAGTGGAGTGGAGACTGAGGACTTCGAAGTTCAGAAAGAATGGAAACTTCAACTTTGACTCTTTGTTTTCCTCGTCAACCACTTACTCTCCCATATCCTTAATATGCATGTAAGATGAATTAGAAAAACCTGTTGCGTCATTCAAAGAATCAGAAGGGTAAGAAGGCTAAAAGCAGTTCTATCCATTCATTGTATCTATTGGTTTGGGTTTAAGATAAGTAAAATTAGATTACTAAATTATAGAATGAGAGAAGGGATTTGACCTTTGATTTTTGGGCTTACTTTGACAATTTGCTTGATTATGAGGATTTTTGCAAAATGAGCAAAACTTTTATGAAGTTAAAGTCTCAAAATTATTATTGTAGGAAATAAAGTACAGCGGGAGGCGGAGAAAAGGAGAAGTACATACAAAGATAGGGATGAGAGAAGTGTTTGTGGTTTTTTTTTTGGAAAGAAAAACTGCTATGAAACTTGTAAAAATTAAAACTATCCAGAGCCAGACAAAATGTTGTGTTAGTTTGCTTTTTTTTTTTTTTTTTTAGTCGTGTGATATTATTTGTAGAATTTAGAAATCAAAACGTTTCGCATTAACAACCAAACGAAAAGGCACCTGTTTATAGTTAATTCTTAAAAGGTGTATTAAAAAGTATTGAATTAAACAGTTAGTTAAAAACATAAAATCTTGAAAAGTCACAATGTTTGGTGTTTTTAAATGTTAACGTGGCTAAAATTTATGTAACCACTTGGCTGAAGTTTGTGTGTGTGTGTATAGAATTGCCATATCATACCCAATAGATGGAAGAAGTTACAACAAATAAAGGATGTGAGGAGGTTGTAATCTATTGGTGACCCTCAGAATTCCATATAATAGCGGTATTTAAAATGTCTTGGTTAATGAAGAGACACATGATAAAGTTGAAGATAAGAGTAACATCCAAATTTAAGGAGATGCTCAATAAATGTCAACCGGTAAATCTAAAAATAAAAAATAAAATAAGAAAATAAATGATAACATGAGACGATGTAATTTAACGGAAGCGTATCAACCATAAATGTTATACTTCAATTTTTAATAATATATAGATTTGTGTTTTTTTTCTCCTGATTAATTAAGTCAGCTGCACTTTTGTGTGCTGATTCATGTGAGCGTGAGGCGTCATTTTGAACGTGAAGTTTTGGCAATTTGTTGTTTGTTTGCAATCTTTTTTCGTTTGTGGTGCCACTGCCATGCATCTTTTGGCAACTTTTGGCAATTTTGTCGTTGCTTGCTGCACTATGGCCTTTAATTTTGTCGGCTTGTTTGGTCCATTTTGAATGCAATTAAAATTGCCTTCACTTTCTTTTGATGAGATTGACGTGAGGAAAAAAAAAGATACTGTTTTAATTGCATTTTGATGTCATGCCATGAAAAGGATTGTAAATTTATAACCCACTTTTTTTTTTTTTTTGGGTTGGGAAAAACCCACTTGTTCATACTTCAAATAGCTTAAGTTAGGAGAGAGAGAGGTCTCTAAAAAGAGTTAGGAGAGACAGAGACTAGCTACTACACATTGCCAAATTTTACTAACGGTAAGAACTAATATGCAACGTTCTCCACCTACTCAAAGATTAAAATGAAACTTATGAAATATAAGAACTAAAATAAAAATGGCCTATAAATATAGGGACAAAAAATATATCTTTGTCATATTATCAAATATAAATAACTTCCCTAAATATTAGATTAAGGGATTTCTAAAATCATTTTTATAGTTCTTTGGGTTTTTTTTTTCTTAGGAGTAAATAAACTTTTAAATAAAATATCTCTTTTCTTTGTATGATAGTTAAAAAGGAATACAAATTCTTTTTTTTTTTTTTTAATGAGAATATTGTAACTTTATTGAAACGAAGATAAAACCAATACATCATGAGTCAAAGCAGACTCAATCATACTTAGATTTTTCTCTATCCAAATTACATATGAAACATTATTTTTGACATACTGATGGTGGCAATACCGATCGGTGGTTCACTAGACCCCAATAATGTAGAAATGACAATTTGAGAATCACTCTCCACAACCACATCCCGAACACCCACATCCCATCCAAACATAATACCCTCCTCCATGGCTTCAGTTTCAAGTGGACCCAAAGGAACAAAAAGTCTTTTACTTAGTGCTGCCTCCACACGACTTGCAAAATCACAAATAAGAACACCAACTCCCACTGTCTGAGATTGGGCAAAGGTTGCTCCATCCACATTAACTTTGAACCAATGATCCATCGGTGGCTACCACTCACAGTGTCATCATAATCCGGCCGGTTTAATTGGAAGTTCGCTATTTGGAACTCATCCAGTAAATGGTGAGCCTTCTGCAGAATGGCCGAGGCTTGAGATCACACCTTACCAAGCCTCACTTCGTTCATACTGAACCACAAGCACCAAGCCACTGTACAAACCAACCCCAGCAATTCCTCATCTACCCGCTGCCGAAACTTAAGGTGCCACAAGAAATCTTGAAACTCTTGAAACTCAAGAAAAACATCACCATCCAAGTAGAAAGAAATTCCAGAAAGCGCCCACACTTCTCGGGCTATAGCACAATTCCAAAGAACTTGCCCACTACTCTTAGCTGCATCTCCACAAGCTTCACAAATAGGAGAGTTGATAACGTTCCTTCGACATAGGTTTTCTTTGGTGGGCGGAATATTCCTACTCGCCATCCGTGCAAAAGATTTTATTTTATTAGGAATATTGAGTCTCCAAATTGACTTCCAAAACAGCTTGCTATTTTGTGCGTTGGAAGCTTAGCTATCTATGGCATTGGCAGATAAATATCTTGCTAGTTTATAGGTACTTTTGACTAAGAACGTGCCCTCGGGTGTGTAAGCCCACACCAATCGGTCCCTGGGGAGTCTTAAACTTAGAGGTATGCTTAGTATGGCCTTAGCATCATGTGGGGCGAAAAATTGTTGAATCATGTCCCTTCTCCAAGATGCGGTGTATGGGTCGATGAACAAAGAGAGCTTTTCATCATCTGGGACAGCAACAAGTCTGGAGGTAAGGCGAAAAGTAGAGGGTTGGTTCAACCATTTGTCATTGCAAACATCGATGGACTGGCCATTGCCTACCTGCCAACGAGTACCTTGTTGAACCACTAATTGTGTAGTCATAATGCTATGCCAAGCATATGATGGGTTGTTCCCTAATTCAGCTGAGAGAAAATCACCATTGGGAAATGACGAGCTTTGAGTACTCTATGGACTAGTGAATCTGTACATGTCTGTAACCGCCAACCTTGCTTTGCCAGTAACACAAGATTGAAAGCTTTGAGATCTCGAAAAACATTCCCCCCTCATCTTTGGGAGTGCACATTTTGTCCCAACTTAGCCAAGCCATCTTATTTTTCTCATTAGATTGACCCCACGAAAAATTACGGACCAAGCTCGTCATCTCATCACAAATTACATAAGGAAGCTTAAACACACTCATAGTATACATTGGGATTGCCTGTGCAACTGTCTTGATAAGAATCTCCTTCCCAGCATTAGATAGCAATTTCTCCTTCCACCCTAATAGTTTATTATTCAACCACTCTATTAATTGACAGGAAGTATTGCGCTTATTTTTACCCACTAAAGAAGGAAGGCCAAGGTACTTTTCATGCTCCTTAATTATCTCTGCTCCAAAACGGTTCTTTATATCATCTTGGACGTCCTGGGGAGTGTTTCGACTGAAGTAAAGGGATGTCTTCTCACGATTCAATTGTTGACCCGAGGCTTGTTCATACATATGTAAGATAGAAATCAGATTGGAATACTCGTATGTTGTAGCTTAACAAAAAATCAAACTATCATTTGTAAAGAAGAGGTGAGAGATCTTTGGGTCTCTTGCACACGTTGCAACTCCCTTGAGCACTCCTTGCTCGGCTGACCTACGAAGAAGTGCTGACAAACCTTTGGAACACAATAAAAACAAATATGAGGACAATGGATCCCCTTGGCATAAGCCCCTAATAGGGGTAATATTGCCTCGAGGCTTTCCATTAATTTTTACTGCATATGTTACAAACTGAACACATCTTATCATAATTTCAACCCAATGTGTATGAAAGCCCATCTTCAGCATAATTTTTTCCACACACCCCCATTTGACCCTATCATAGGCTTTACTCATATCAAGTTTGAAAGCCATCTCCCCCACCTTTCCACTTTTTTTTTTCTTTTTTTTTTTGTAGCTAATATGGTGCATTGTTTCAAAAGCAACCAAGACATTGTCAGTGATAAGTCAATTATTCATAAAAGCACTTTGATTTTCACTAATTATTTTTGGGAATAAAAGTTTCAACCTATTAGCCAAAACCTTTGAAGCAAGCCTGGAGACCACATTACTAAGGCCAGTGGGTCTATAATGAGTAATTTTAGTTGGGTTTTTAATTTTGGGAATGAAGATAATATGGGTTTCATTGAATTTTGGGGGTATAATACCATGATTAAGGAAATCAAGAACAGTAAGTGTAACACAATTACCTACTATTGACCAATAATGCTGATAAAAAAAATGAGGTATGCCATCAGGAACAGAAGCTTTCTTTGGGTACATTTGTTTTAAAGCTTTTGTTACTTCTTCAGCTCTAAACTCAATAAGAAGAGCCCTATTCATTGATCTAGACACCACGAGTTGGATAGTTTCCACCACTTCAATTACATCAGTGGGTCTATTAGACTTGAATATTGAGTTGAAATAATCCAATGCAATGCGTTCCATAGCCTCGTCACTTTCCTGCCAAGACCCATCTTCATCACACGACCCCTGAATCATGTTTCTTTGGAACCGGTGAGATGTTTTAGCGTAAAAAAAGCTGGTATTTTGATCCCCACTAACCAACCATGTATTTCGAGATCTTTGCCTCCACATTATACTCTCTGCATCCAATCGTAGATTAAGGTTTTTTCGAGTCTCCCTAATATCCTCATCAGTCGTTCTGGATGTCACCCGTTTCCAAACACTGTAATCATCACTATAGTTCTGCTATTTTCCTCCTTGCATGGCCGAACTCCACCTTATTCCAAACTCTAAGGTTATCACGACAACTGTCAATACAGTTTGTGAATTGAGAACCACCAAGTTTATTCAACCCTTCCTGCCAAGAATCTATCACTACCTAGTCACATCGATCGGGGATCTTGTAACCACATCGCCTCAAAACAGAAAATTTTGTTGGTCACTCGTGGCTGTGCCCTTTCACTTTTTGTCAACTGGAGGAGTAACATAGAGTGATCTAAAGTTGAGGCTGATAAATGAAAGATTGCAACTTCTAACCATTGGTTACCAATGCCCTGTCCAGCTGAATCTTTAACTTACCCTCTTCAGATTTATTTTTGAACCATGTAAATGGTGCACCATAGAAACTCATATCAAGAAAGCCGCATAAATTAATGACACTCCGTAACCGGTCCATTTGTTTGAATGGTCATACATTTCCTCCCTCCTTTTCCAATGCTCTCATGATTTCATTGAAGTCACCAATACAAAGACACGGAAGTTGATTGATCTGGCTAAGTGATTCCAACAAAACCCATGTTCCTCCCTTCTACTAGTGTCTGGATGTCCATAAAATCCAGTTAAACGCCACTCGTCTCCATTGTTTTCACAGTCCACCAAAGCGTCTATATACCAACGAGAACACATATGTACCTTTACTAATGTCTTTGGTTTCCATAGTAAGGCAAGACCCCCACTATTACCATCACTCAATATAGCCACACCCTATGAATAACCTAAGTCATGCTTTAACCTATTCATAATGTCACAATGAAGTTTAGTCTCCATAAGGAAGACAAACTTGGGATCTTTGGCCCTCAAGACCTTCTTGAGAGTTTGAAATGTTTGTTGGTTCCCAAGCCCCCGACAATTCCAACTTAAAGTACTGATTAGTCTGACCTAATACTATAGCTTCCTTCTCCAATTTTTGCTTCTTGCTATTTTCAATCTCCAATCTAGCCCGATCCTTCTTGTCCCTATCCTTTCTTTTCATCCCTGGAGGTTCTAAAAGTATGCCAGTTGTATCCATCATGGTATGTACTGGTAACTTCTTCCAATTACGCTGCCTAAGGTCCAAAATTTCTTTATCCTTTTGACCCACAAAATTCTCTTTGCTTCCTTCATGCACATTGTCACTCACAAAATCTGCATTGGTAATATGCACACAACCATGTTTCTCTGTTGAAAAACTAGTCACTATCTTTGCCCCCAAACTGTTAGGAACCCGGTGGTTCCTAATGGAGATTGATAGGAATTATAGGGAAATGGATGGGAATTGTAGGGAAATTGACTTAATTCGAAGTAGTTACCCTCTATAGAGAGAGAGAGAGAGAGAGAGAGAGAGAGAGATGTACTAATGCACTAAGAAATTGGTTTATTCTTCCATTGATATCTAATGTTGAATTACAATTATGTATTTATATAAGACTAGCTCTAATCTCATTGGCCCACATGGTTCAAGATAATTAGCTAATTAATTCAACATGTACTCTATGAATTAAACCACATGCTAAATGAGTTACGTGTGCTCAAATCCTAACTAACTCATCCTAATCTCAACTAATTACCTAATTAAAGGGATTACAACAATTATTTCAATTTCCTAACGTTTCCCTTCCCTTGAAAACACCTTGCCCACAAGGTGTTGTTATTGAGTGACACCTTCATAAGGGGAAACCAACCACTAATCCAATACGCTAAAGCTTCTTGACCGTTGAACTCATCAAATATTTCCAAAGCAATTAATCACAGCCCATTAATAAACTGAAATAGTCACATTGATTTTATCGCCTTTGAGACACGTTGGCCACACCATTAAATCCTCAAGATGGATTAAGCCCAGCAATGACAACGATCTTGGAATAACACGCTGCTGAAAAACGAACTCGGGGTAGTTACTAACACATGGCCCATGACCGAAGGATATAATTTTTGTCCTTTCTTTGAGAAGAAGCTTCCACTGCTACCTTGGTCTCATTGTAAAGTTGTTGTCTAGGAGCACCATTTCTTGACATGTAGTACAAAGAGATAATCACATAATGCTTTGCGAGAAGTAATTTGCTTCCAAGGACACATTGGTATAGTTCATGAGGTTCATTGGGAAAAGACATCACATATTGTTTCTAGCAAGAAGTGATTCTTTCTTGGAAATGAAGATCTGACAGTGTTATTGCTAATAGCCTGACATTCCATTCTTAATCATCTAAACAATAAGTACGTAATGCTCTTGCCTTTAAACATAATTTCTTATAAAAATTGTGATCAGCTGGGCTGTGGAACCCATCATTTATCCCACAGTTGTCACCACCATTTGTTGGTGTGAAGGCTTCGAAATACATGTTGGCTTCCATAAGTGTAGCCAAGAGACCTTCTAGGAACATCAACTTGGGCTTGCCACCAAGAAATCGCCATGTAAGTGCGGAATTCTCAAACATAGAAGGGAATGTGACTCCATCTTGATGACAGCCAGGGAAAAGAGAGACTTTGTCACCGTAGCCAAGTCCAAGATCAACCTTAAATCCATTTACTCCACATGAAGCTAAGCTAGTGTGAAGCTCATTATAGAATTTAGAGACCTTAGGATACACTATATCCAGGCTATGCACGGAGAGGCTGTCCAAGGCCAAGTATGGTTGGTTGCAAAGTATTCTTGGGGACTGCACTAGACATGGGGAAGCATTGTGTTCTTCTAGTACTAATCAAGGTTTTCAAACCCGGACCAGACCGGTAGGTTGGACCGTGAAAACCGAGAACCGAGATGAAAACCGATTTTTTAAGCCTAAAAAACCGGATTTTTTGTTAATTTCGTGAACTCCTAAAACTGGGATTGGACCGCATGAATCGGTGAGAACTGTGCGGTCCAACCCCTTGGCAATTTAAAAAAAAAACAACAACAACAACAACAACTTAACACAATTTTATTCTACTTAATTAAATTATCCATCTCTTACAAGGAATAAAAAAAATTATAATTAAAATCCTTAAAAGATATTCAACTTTACTTCAAAAATTAATCATAAATTTTAATGTTTTTATGGTTATTATTTTATTTTATTAACTTTCTTATTTAATTATTAAATATATGCTTGAAAATCATTAAATTTCCCTCACATATATAGATATATTGTCAATTTTGCTAGTTCTATAAATTTAATATCTATATTTAGGCTTTAATTCATTATCAAATTAATTATGACATCATCACAGTTCGATCCCGGTTCGACTTCAAAAATCTTGAACCTCTCCCTTTTACAGTTCAATGAACGGTCTGGGTCTGAAAACCTTGGTACTAATTCCTTTAAATCAAGAAACTCATCAAGATCAGCCACATCTTCACTGTCATTTGCATCTTCACTGTCAAGGGTAGTTTTTGTTGATTCAACAACCTAAAACTTGTCACTTGTTCCTTTAAGAAGCTGTAACTCCTCTTCTGTCATATTCTCGAGATTCTCCTGCACTCTTGAAAGTTCTTCCTTCATGGCCATGTTAGATTCAGCCAAGGCCTTCATCTTCTTCGAAATATCATTGACTTCTTCTAAGGCTTTGTTCAACATTTGCTATATTTCTTTCAAGAGTTTTCTTTGATCACAATTGCTCGTCTCCGGATCAACGGCTCTGATACCATGCTTGTTAGGAACCCGGTGGTTCCTAATGGAGATTGATGGGAATTATAGGGAAATTGATGGGAATTGTAGGAAAATTGACTTAATTCGAAGTAGTCACCCTCCATAAAGAGAGAGAGAGAGAGAGAGAGAGAGAGAGAGAGAGAGATGCACTAATGCACTAAGAAATTGGTTTATTCTTTCATTGATATCTAATGTTGAATTACAATTATGTATTTATATGAGACTAGCTCTAATCTCATTGGCCCACATAGCTCAAGATAATTGGCTAATTAATTCAACATGTGCTTTATGAATTAAACCACGTGTTAAATGAGCTATATGTGCTCAAATCCTAACTAACTCATTATAATCTTATCTAACTACCTAATTAAAGGGATTACAACAATTATTTAAATTTCCTAACACAAACTTAGGTTGACCTTATTCAAAGGTATTAGGTGAACTTCCTGCCCATGTGGAACAACTACATCACCCTTCTCCATATTAACCAACCCCAATTCCCCATTACCGTCCATGTCCTGACCTCCCACCTTGGGATTTAACTCGACATTGCACTACAAAAAAACAGGGCTATCCCAGTGTTTTGAAAACCGTTGGGATAGCCCCAAAAAGCGCTGGGATAGGGTCAAAATTCTTATCCTGGCGCTTCAAACCGCTGCGGTTTGAATGTCAGAATAGGGTCGCCGGACCTATACCAGCGCTTTTCAAAAGCGCCAGGATAGGTCCCGATGCTTTTTAGACCCTGTTCCGACGTTTTTACTTGTGCCGAGACAGCCTTTACGAAAATATGAATATAACCTCTACCAACGCTTTCAAAAGCGCTGGTATAGGTCTTGGATGAATAAAATATAAAAGGCCTATGCTAGCACTTTCAAAAGCACTGGTATGGGTCATAAATGAATAAAATTTATAAGGCCTATGCCAGTGCTTTCAAAAGCGCTGGTATAGGTCTTGAATGAATAAACTAAGTGGAAAGATTAATGCATATGTTAAAGGCACTTGCTTGATTCATATTTGAAATATTGACAAGAAGCATGCTCTAGGAAAATATAGTGAGACATTTACAACTTAAATAATGAATGCTCTAGAAGTAACCACTAACCCACCTTGAATTTCCTAAGAACTGGATTTAAAGCTATCATTTTTTAAACCTCACTTTGACAAAGTTTCCTATCACCATCACCATCAAGCTTTCTCCTATTAGGCAAACATAGATAACAAATGAATCCATACTTGCATGTGTATAGATTAAGTACATTGATGGGAACATAAACAAGCAGTAAAGCATATTTCCAATATCAACCAATCACTATAAATAAACAAAAAAAATGCCTATGATCACTGATCCAGCAGAAAAATAAGTGAACGCTATAGAATTTCAATTAATAAGAATAAGAATAATTGAAACTTGGGAATAGTTATGGAACAGAGAAAAAAAAATTAGAAGAAACTTACTTTATTGGCTTGACCATTCTTTGCAATAGACTCTAAAACAAAACAATATACAAATGAAGGCTATGAAAGCAAATCATTCAACCTTTCATAAAACCAATGGGTGAAATGGTCAACTTCTTATAAAATTGTTCATAAAAGATATTCATAAAAAACTACATTATATATATATATATATATATATATATATACTTGTGTGAATAATATTGTTACCTGGTGACAAAAATAAGAGCATGAAACCAATTTAACCTCCATTACTTTGTATCCATAGCCACGCATATGGGTGTGTGTGTGTGTGTATATATATATAAATATATATTCCAACAATCAAAATATATTAGCAAACATGAACCATATCCTCATCATTGAGCAATGAGTTGTTCAATTGTAGTCATCATTAAATAAATATACCTATCCTTCATTATTCATGGTTTTGCATTTTTTCTAGTTCTCAATTATAATAAGACAATTCACTATGAATGGTACACTAGCCCAACACAATATAATTAGCATTTAGACTTAGTTGAGTCCATTCCTATATTTGTATTTATAAAAATTATTACACGTTTTGGAGAAATCAAAGGCAAAGTAAAGGAAAATAAAAATACAACATCTTGAAATTCTAATAAAAATAAAAAGCTAAACAAAAAGCCACAAAATAGAGCAAACTTTAACCAAAATCAAAAATAAAAAGCCATAAAATCAACTAAACTTTAACCAAAACCAAAACTAAAACCCATACAATCAACCAAGAGTTACACAAAAATATACACAACCCAAACCAAACTTCAACCAAAATCAAAAATAAAGAACCAGAAATTTAACAACAAATATATATACAAATATTGCTACAAAATAGAAATGAGAGCTAGAGAGACTTACCTTGCTTAGGTAGGGTTTGTGGTTTTGGGTAGAATTTTTGTGTTTGAAATTTTGGAAAAAATATGGTGGGTTTTGAGTAAAGAAGAAGAGAGGAGGAAGGGAAATCGGTTAAGGAAGAGGGAGAGGGAGAGGGAGAGGGAGAGAAAATGTGGGTGAGTGGAAAACATCTGAAGTAAAGAAGTGAGAGACCAAAAATGAAAGGCCAAAATGGTGGGAAGGTGAAAAAAATAAGTGGGAAGTTTGAAAATTTTTAAGTGGTACGAGGGACCTATCCCAGCGCTTTTGGGAAGACCTATCCCAACACTTTTAGAAGCGCTGGAATAGGTGGACTCTATTCTAGCGCTTTCAAAAGCGCTGGGACAGACCTCTTTTCATAAAGGGAACGGAGAGACCTGAGGGACCTGTCCCAGCGCTTTTAAAAGAGCTAGGACAGGCCCCTCCATTCCCTTATGGAAAAAGAGCTATCCCAGCGCTTTTAAAAGCGCTGGGACAAGTCCCTCCATTCCCTTATGGTGAAAGACCTATCCCAGCACTTTTGGAAGCGCTGGAATAGCTCTTTCCCTATAAGGGAAATTAGTAACCCTATCTTAGCGCTTTTGGACTTCTTATACTAGCATTTTTTAAAAACGCCGCTATAGGCCTCCTATGGCAGTGCTTTGTAAAACGCTGGCAAAAAGCACTAGTATAGGTTTATCTATTACGACGATTTGTAAAAATGCTGGGACAGGACAATTTTTTTGTAGTATTGGTAGGGAATTTATTCAATGCTTGATCAATTTCCTATAGGTGATGATTGAAAACAACAGGGTTAGAAAGAATTTCCTTTTCAATGGGGACTTGTCATGAGTTAGTAACTTTCACAGTGTTCAGGTTATCATTAGCCACACCACCATGGCTTCTCATCTCATCATCGTTGCCCTTCGCAATTATCAGAGTCAGCAACCATATGTTGCTCATCGTTCTAGTATTATTCTCATTATTAACTCGATTTTCCTCATGTGGCATAGTTGGTTGAGACCGCTGAAATTTTGTCATAGAAGCACGCAACCAGGCACCATATTGTTAGTCTTCCTTTCATAGAGTCCCATTACTATTCAACCAAAGCTTACAGTCTCTTTCATCATGGTTTAAAACAACACACTAATAGCAAAATATTGGCAACCTTTCATATTGAAAGGATACCCAATGAGGAGTTTGCCCACTGCCATTCACCATTCTAACCTTGCAAAGTGGCTGAGTTATATCAATATTGACTCAAATTCGCATACACCGCCCTCGACAATCCCCTGTTTCTGCCTCTTCTACACACTCCACCATCCCTAGTGTACGACCTATTATGTGAGCATTCTCTTTACTCATCCTCCATAATTGCAACCCATGAACTTGAATCCAAAAAGAAGCACTATCGAAAGTAGCGTAATCCACTGTTGCTGCTTCTCCTGGTTTATTTAGCCCAATTAAGTATTTGTCAAAGAACCACGGTCCTTGCATGAGGATACGATTAACATTAGCGACATCTTCGAAAAGAATTAATACCATATTGGCTCCAAGATTACGGATTTCAAATAAACCCCCCAACTCTCCACATACTTCTTAAGGTTCATTTAATGGCTTCCATGTTTGTTCTGCGCTTGGTAAAGAACTTTGCAACCAAGGTTCTTGTGATATTGATCTCGTCCATCGATAGTTCCACAGTTTCACTCTCCTTTGTATTAAGGGATAGTCTCGCCCAACGTTTCGTGATGTCCTCCATCGTGTGATCTCAACGTAGTAGAAACTGTTTCACTAGATGGCTCTCAACGTACTAGACGTTGTTTCACTAGAGGGAAAAGAACAGCCTATCATAGATAGGCGAGAGAATTCCACAGTCTGAGGGTTTCTCAAGAGCAAACTTGGTGTTTTTCTTCATATTTTAGCAATCATAACTTCTTGTGTATTATTTTTACTTTTCTCATAAATAACTAAGTTTAAAATGGGGGAAAAAAAAACATTAGACACACAACATGTTACAAATCACAATTGGTGGAACATAAAATGAAACACAAGAAGTGATATAGAGTTTACAAAAGCGGATGCCAAAAATTGAAACTCTATAAAAAAAAATTTTTAAAAAAAAAGTATAGCTCTTAGTAAAAAACTGTGGTAATTATACCACTTCCTGGAATCTTCACAGGCACATTTATTATAGGACAAAATTTAACTACAAGATTACTTGTAGTCTTATACTATACAACCATACTCAATATCTTTTTATTAGAGGTGAATTTTGACAAATCCACCATTGGATTACATATTCTTTTTATATTCTCCAAGCTTGCAAAATTTCTAGAAAATTAAAAATCAATAGTTATGTCATCAATAAATTATTTAAATTGCAATTTTTGTAGTTTAAAATTATGCATAAAATTTAAGTTTATAAATTATATAGTAAATGATATTCGATTGACACAAAATTTAACATGTGTATTAAAAGCGTAAAGAATATATAATCCAACAATTAGATTTTAAAAATATATAGTAATATTTATTTTATTGAGTAAGATTATAACTTTAAACTACAACCAATTTTGTAGTTAAAATTTGTCATTTATTATAATAAAAAAGTTTCTATTTCTATGCACCAGCCAAAAATAATAATTGAGTGTTAGTGTGGCCAAAATAATCATATCATGCCTTTCAGGTAGTGTTGTATGGACCATTTTGAAAATATCAAAAAAGTATGGACCCTTTTTAAATAAGGTGGGATAATTGCCCATAAGATGGAGATGGAGATACGATTATCCTCTCTATGATCCTCTCTTGTAGTCTTGTTGTGTTATGTCTCCTTCGCGTTAATGATAGTATTAACTAAACCCAAAAATAAATAAATCTTTTTCTTTTTTTGAGAAAGAGACTCAACGCCACTTGTTAATGAATGAATGAATCCATGTCGGCCAAAATGGGCATTTGTCCATTTCGCCTAAAACAACTAACAAAATTCTCCTGTTTTGAAACTATCTAGCAAAATGCTCCTGTTTTGAAACTCAATTTTTAAAAAATCGAGTTTCAATGAAAAACTCGATTTAATGAAAATCGAGTTACTTGCAAAATGTTACATGGAACTCAAGTTCCATGCAATTTTTTTTTTTTTTTTTAAAGTTTTTTGCCTATAACTCGATTTTCTAAAAATCAAGTTTTTTTATTAAAACTCAAGTTTCTAAAAATCGAGTTTAAAACAAGGACATATGGCTAAATAGTTTCAAAACATAGGCATTTTATTACTTGTTTTGGGCAAAATGGACAAATGCCCATTTTGGCCACCCATGTCTGACTTGTCCCTTTCTTACGTTTGGGTGGATTATCAAAATACAAATATTTTTCCCCTTATAAAATAGAAAAAAAAAAAGACTAACTTTTAAAATAAAATAAAAAAGTATAACTCACTCATAAATATCTTGACTCTTGAATGAACTTTGTGGCTAAAATTATAAAGAGAAAAAGAATTGAATGGGACACTAATGAGTACAAAATGGAATTTCAACAGACATACCTTTGATATTTGGCGGAAAGTTTGCTTGTATTATTGTTAGCTACAAACTCTCATAGGCAAATAAGAAATATCATCTTATTGCCAGGACCAAAAAATTAAGAGTTACCATATCATGTACACACTAGCTTTTATTCCGTGTATTGCACAAGGTTTTTTTTTTTTTTTTTTAATAATTATCTTCTTATTAGTATTAATATAATTTTTAGAATTCAAGACTTAGTAACAGCATTTTTCAATCAACATTTCTTCCAAATTTTATGTTATTAATGTTGGGCCACAGCTGACAGCCACAGGTTAGTCTTACATGAATTAAGAAAATCCAACAAATATTTGTAACCAATCTTAAAAAAAAAATTTAAAAAAAAAATTTTAAAAAAAATTAAAAAAAAAAAATCAACTAACATTGACAAGTCTGCAATATTTCAAATCGATAATAAAAAGAATCATCTAAACACAATAACACTAACTTTTACATAGAAAACATTTTCATCTTGAAGGGAAAAAACTCCAAGCAAATCTATTATAATAAAATCATGAGTTTCAGTATATCTTCTTAACTTTTATGCCTAAAACTCTACTTCACAACAAATACAATAGTATCACATATCGACACAAACATTTTTTTGCATTTTTTTCCCTAGCACTAGCAAAGAAGACAGCACGTCCAAGCAATACAAAGAGAGACTGATGAAGTTTGAGTCTTTTCAACAGAGAAGCGATGGAAAACCTGCAAACGTATTACCATGGTTGTCTCATAAGACACAACTTTATTGCTGTGAGATCACACTTGTTACCAACTAGGAGTTTGTTCACAATTTCACTTCCATAGCGTTCAATTTCATTCAACCATTGCTGAAGCTTCCCTTATATAGTTATATGTGACATCATAAACAACCTGCCCAGAAAAGCCCCCAGCTTGAGATTGATTTCTCTATAGGGAAGCTATAACTAATGTAGCTATCCAGATAGGACTGATCTTGGTTTGCAAGTGATTAGTGATATAATGTGGAAGTATGATGCACGTATTTTCTTTTAGGACAAATTATCATTGTTCAAAAGACACTAAAAACCTTTCATTCGCATATATAAATAAGTACATGTTTGCTATCAAATTGTTTGAAAAACCATAATAATAACAGAAGTTCTCTAAGAATATATATAATATAGGTTGAATTCAAGTTACATTATATGTAAATTTTGATAATTTTATATTTTTCAATATCTTTTGATTGAACGCATATTTTGACAAATCCACCTTTGAATTATATTTTTTCCATGTACCCTCAATGCTTGTAAAATTTCAAATTCATCAAGGATCAATAACTATCCTACCTACAAAAAGTTAATTTAAATTTCAAGTTTTTTATACTCTACAAATTATAATTGATATATGGTAAATAACATCCGATCAACACGAAAATTTGATGTGTGTGTGTTAAAAATAAGAAAAGTATACAATTCATCAATAGAATTTTAAAATATTAATCAAATAAAAAATTATTGAGACTATAACTTGATAATCCCCTCCCTTTGGCTATGTTACATTCAAAAGCTCTTGGGAGAAAACATGGGATTTCTTTTTAAGGAAAAGCACATCAACATCCAAATTGTTGTTTATGATGTACTGACATATAGTATGAAAAATCAGCAATTAGCCAATAATATTTTGATTTTTCATTATAAAGAAAAAATGAAAAGAAAAAATGAATTAACTCCATGCAACTCAAATAATCAGCTTATTTGAGTTGTTAGCCCACAAGCATGTAAATGCACTCATAACGAGAATTTTATGTCTACAATATTTTCATAACAAAATTTAAATGACAGATTGATACTAGTTATAATTTATACTCATCATTAAAATTAGTTTTTTGTCCACCAATAATAATTTACCACTTAAAATTTATTGAGAAAATATTGTAAATGTACCCGTTCTCATTTACACCCAAACAAGTTTTTTTTTTTTTTTTTCTTCCTTTTTTTAATTAATTAAGTCATAGCTCAGGCTAGCAAGAGATAAGAACAAAAAGACATTAAGAAGGGCTTTTTGTAATTTCAATCTCAAGCCCAGCCAGATTCTCGGGAAAACAAAAAGCCCAGCCAATACCACCATAAGACTAGATCCGTGATGTATAGATCCTCTTTTTTTTTTTTTTTCTTAAGCCCATTCAAGAGCTATTGGCCCAATTGGTTGAAACTTCTTCATAGACCACTAAAGGGGCCTTTTACGGTAATTTTAATCTGCTTTAGAAAGCATTTCTGCTTTTAAAGAGGAAGTCAGTATCACAACTTTGTCATATGGCAACCTATGAGTAATAGAATTATGGATCTATTATTTTATTTTCACATGACAACTTGCTACCTAGGCAAATTATAGTAATAGTGGAAATTGTTGTGGCACTAGACTCATTCTCTTTTAAAATGAAGTAAGATGATGTGTCTTATTGAAGATATGACACAATACTATTGGTCTTGGAGTGTCAACCTTGTATTTCGAAACCAATAATTTCCCTTGTTGAATTAGGTCATAATTAATTAAAGAGTTATTTAAGGTGTATCCATATAATAATTACACAATTATTACAAAACAAATACAGACAAGGAAATATTTTGTTATTAGGATCATATCATAAGGTAAGGGATACCTTTCAAAATTCAAATTTAAAAACAAACAAATTTTCCTCAAAAAGAAATTGAAAAATAAAATAAAATTTAATTAGCAATTAAAAGTCTCTCATAAATAAAAAAAAAATCAAATAATCAAATCAGATGCAGAAAATCACAAATCAAATCAAATTTGAAATTTCCCTACTTATGAAAACTACTTTATTCATAGAGTCTTATTAATTTAATTAAAAAAAATCATTTTTATTTACTCCAAATGCCAGATCATCCATAAAGAAAAGAAAATATATTCAAAACTCTAAGAAATTGATCTAAGCCGACTAAAGAAAGGACCATTGATTAATTTAAATTAGCCTTATCATAGAGCTCATAATAAATGTAAATTAAACTAATTTAAGCATGCATATGCATGAAATGCGTAAGCCAACCATGCTTGAGGCATGCATACTCACCCTCATTTAAAAATAGTCATTCTTCCTTTCAGAATTGAATTCTCTCTCTCAAAAAAAGAAAGAAAGAATTGAGTTCTCTTGAGTATGGTTGTTTTTTTTAAGCTTAAAATGAGGAAGTTGATAGTGTAAGAATTATCACATTACCCATTCCTCACGAAATATTTGAAGCTTGAAAGTTTCGAAGGAATTCATGAAAATAGCCATAAGATGAGTTATCTAGCCACCCAAAATTATGGATAATACATTCAATTTCTTTAACTTGTTCCCATTCTTGGTTCAATTCTGACAGAATGGCCTTGTCAAGGAAATAGAGGTTTTGAGAGTGAGCTTCTTCTTTGAGATCTTCTAAATTCATCGACTCCATGAGGTATGGATATTGGTTAGTTCTTGCATATATGGACAACTTGGTGTCCTGTTCCTGATGAGTGACGGGTAAAAGAATCTCATGTTGAGCATTGTTAATGATAAGACCTAATCCATATCCAATCTAGCTGCATATCCAGCTGCATTACAGAGATAGAATAGAGTCATTTTGTATTTCAAACTCTTGCATCTGCAACAACTCCCTGCATCTGTTACAATTCTAATATAAATGAAAGGCCTGGAACCGTATAAGGTTAGGCTGGAAAACAATTCTATTATTTGTGTTTACATGGTATCAGAGCTAAAGTGACTCACGTCTTATTAAATGGATTCATCATCCTCTTTGTCTTATTAAATGGCTTTATTATCTCTTCAGCCTCTACCGCCAATAGCAGGCAAAATTTGCCAAACAGCACAATTTCAGAAAATTATTAGGCGAATAGCATGCGTTCAAACTTAATTAGTAAGTTAGACTCTTTTTGGAAGTCAATTTTAACAAACTCGATTTCCAAGAAAAATCAACCACCCCCACCCCCCCACGGCAAATATATAGTCTGATGTGGATTAAAAAAATTAAAAAAAGCCATCTGGAGGTCGAGTTTACTGAACTTGATTTCAAGCTTAGGTTAAAAAAATTTCATAGGGGGTAAAAAGGGGAATCCGAGTTTAATAAAATCGATTTTGAGCTTCCCTCATCCTACACCATTTCCTTCTCTTCGATAACCTTCTCTCTCTCTCCGATGTTCCTCTCCATCCATCATTTTTCGACTCAACCGGCAGATTCGTTCTCTCTCTGTCTCTCTAATGCGATTTCTTTCTCTTTATTTATTGGCTGAAATGAAATGGGTTTTGATTTGCTTTTTAGGTTTAGTGATTTGGAGATTTAGGTTTCATTTGATTCGGGTTTGGTTTTTGTGTTTTTGTTTCGAGCATTGCTCCTGTTGTTGAAGCTAGCAGGTAATTGCTCTGTCTCATATATCAACTTTTTGAAAAATTTGATTCATTTAAGAGAAAATTGCAGATCTATATATGTATTATGTTTACACTTAGCATTGTGAATCTGTTGGGTTGTTGATGATGAAAGTCTTGGCAATGTATTTCCAAAAACAGGTTCAGTATGTGCATCTCATTCATCCCATACGTCACAAATATATCAATAGTGGAGCACATACAGTAGTGGTTACGATAGGAGCAGTGCTTACTGCTTAGTAGTGTTGATATTTTAATTTTGGATTTATTTCTCAGGTCACATTTTTCCTAAGCCAAACAAACCAAGTGTGGAAGAAGTATATTCATCATTTGGATTCATAAAATTAGCATTTACTATCTTTCATCACATTTATATCAACTTTGAGGTATTTGATGAATCTATGTATCTTTCATGTATTCAATCATGTGAGATAGTATGTTTTGTAGATGCTAGATGATAGCCTTTAAAATCTTTTATTAGACGCTGTATATAACTTTTGTAACTTATTTTTTCCCCTTTTGGGGGGGTGGGGAATTTGTAAATAATCAATAATTTTATGACCTTCAGAGCTAACCTTTACAGAAAGGTGCATATGAAATTTGTCTAACTTTTGTTCATGATTTAGAAAATAATATTATTAATATACATATACTAATATAATTCATTATACTAGACAATACTCCATAATGAAAAATAATTTCTTGAGTGTTAGGGTACTTTTTTTTTTTACACCTAATTTTATTTGAGTACCACCTATTTATACCACTAACGAGTTATTGAGTTTTCCTAAATATTTTTTGCTCTATTATTCCATTAATCACAAAATATTTCATATCTCATTATCTAAACTGGGTCATGATATAAACTATCACAAAAAGCCCAAAAACTCATATTTTATTATCATTATTTAGCTAAGCACAAAACTGACCATTTGAACCCAACGAGCACATCATATTCTATTTTAAAGCCCAAGAATACTTATGCTTTTCAATATTTGAAAAGCCCATAATTCAAGTCCATGGCAAAACAATTTTATCAATGGAATTCAAATCCATAAATCAAAACCCATGATTTAAACCCATGGCAATTTATTTATCCAAAGCCCAATTCTCATTGGCAACATCAAAGCCCAATTTTCATTGGCAACATCAAAGCCCAGTTCTCACTGGCAATATTTAAAACTCAATTCTCATTGGCAATATCAAAACCCAATTCTTATTGGCAATATCAAAAGCCCAACTTACGTTGGCACTATTAAAAAACCCAAGCTAATTACTTGGCACTATTTTATCGAAAGCCCAAGGTTATCAATACTTGGCAAAATACTACATCGCAATTATTTCACCTAAAAGTCCAATAATGAACAAATACTTTACATGCTTAAACATATTACTGTAATATTACAAGCTCATGGAATGTATGAATTATCTATTCTCAAAACTCATGGTAATCATCTTATAAAAGTCCATGAAAAGTTATGATTATTGGACCCATGATATTTATTTATTTCATATTAAACTCATGCTCACTATCTATCTTACATCACAACATCCATAATATTTATTACCAAAAATCATGGTGAATATTCAAACCCACAAGCTCATCATTTAAGTTATGATGTGATTATTAGAAACCATGAAACATTATTTGCAATATGAAATTCATCATAGTAAATATTACTTACAATGGTATTTTGAAACTTGTCATATTGTTTCAAACATTACAACTAATTGCCCAAGGGCTGTCACATTAGTTGAAGTCCAAAGGATGATGGAATTTCATTATCTTCCCCAAAACTGCACCTCCAGCAGAAGGGAAGCTGAAACCAAATTATTCAAATTCCAACAAATTGATGCTAAAAATGTTAAAAACATTCAAGACGTAATTCATGTGCCAAGCCCATGAATCCTAAAGGGGAAAATTGGGAACATGTGGTTTGGAGGGCATAAAAGGATCTCCAGCGGAACCCCCTGAAGTGACTAAGAATTTGACACTTGGCTTGGGGTGTTGAATCTTACTTCTTGGGGACCAAATCTCAGTTGCAGCATTAGGATTCACTCTTGATACACAATAATTAAGCTTAGCCCCGAAAATCTTGGCACTTAATGCAAAAAGCTCTAAAATCCCATCATTACCCAAAGAAGCAAGACAACCCCTCAAAATGGATTTTCCTACTTCTGATCAACAATATCAGGAAACTTAAAGCCTTGATTTCGTCACCCCTGATGAGTCATGCATTTTTGGATTCTTGCCAATCAATGCTTCTCCAAAACTCCATTATAAAAGGAAAGGCAAGCTAACCAAAGAACCAACTTAGCCATTCCTCTGAAACTTCTGAAATTCGTTGGTCATTTTGACAAGTAACAAAGCTCTCTTTTTCATCCATCACCTTGAGCTCAAACCCATATAATCCTAGATATTTCTTCTCCACCTTTCGCACTACCACAGCTCCTAAGTGTCTTCTAGCTAACCACAAAACAACCCATTACCCATAAAGACTTTAGTCTCAGCATCAACCTCACCTCACTAACTCAAAAGCAGCCCACATTCATCTCATTCGTCCCTTACAAATTTACACTCACTAAAGTCTTAGCTTAAAAACTTGCTGCACTGAGCTGGAGATCTTTCTCTCCCTTCATTTCATCCTATTTTTCCTCTTTTATTTGTAACTATGGAGCCTTTAATCATTGTTTATTATTATGATGAAGAATATAATGTATTTGTAACAATTGAATTTTTTCCTCACAATTGATGTAATGATGGCTAAAAGTACCATAAATTCCCTTTGACCAAGACACACAAGGACCCCTAGGACTGAACACTTTCCTAGATTTATTTGATCATTAACTGCTGGACTCTAAGTATAATTTCACCCTTACTGCTGGAGATAATACCGTACCGCTAGAGGACTGATTTGAACTATGACGCCGTAAAAAGACTAATAATATAACGAATTAACAACACTAACGTGTTTATTATGCTTTATTTGTTGTCTTCTTGTTAGGGTGCAGCCTCTGTCTCTTGCTTGGGTGGACTTACACCACACCGATAGCCTTTGGGCTTTATTTCAAGGGCCTATCGTTGAGTTTCAGCTTGGCTACTCCATATTCTATTTGGGGACATCAGAAATTTTCCCCTCAACAGAGAGTTTTATAGGGTTGTCTCTTTTTTGGTTTTTGCTTAAATTGTTTCCTTATGAAAAAAAAAAAAAAAAAACCCTTTATCATACATGCTCAAGTTGTTCCTTATAGTGGTTCAATGATTTATGTGAATTTGATATAGGTTGATCAAAGTATTTTTTGTCAGTGGCTTGTAATTTGTGAAAAATAATAGAAGTATTAATTGGATATCAAAAGAAAGTAAAGTGGAAATTATAGCTAGGACTACATGAAAATGAAATTGAAAAATGAAGTTTGGTGACCATGTTACATTTGCAGCAATAATTAAAGAGAAGTGCAGAAGTAGATTTTACTTATTATTGTTTCAAGAAAATTATGTGCATTGCTTAGTTTAACGACAGGAAGAATGTGATATTGTAGTGCACATTTGCAGGGTCAACTATATTATCCCAAGTGTTTGCATGGAATGACGGGCCATAAGATTCATATGTAGGGACTGCAGGCTGCACACCTATACCATCGCCTATATCATCTTGAAACTCTATAGTATCATCATCATGATCATCCACGACATCATGGCGGACATTGTCAACATTTTCATAATTTATAGTATTCTCGTGAAAGTCATCTCTCCCAATCATCTCTTCATACTCATCTCTACCATTATCAACATCAGTTTCGTCTTCGTCTTCCCTCCCTAGAGATTGAATACATTCTTGTTGATAACTAGATCTGTAAACCTCCATTGGAGTTAGTGTCTCTTGGCATGGTGGTGTATAACCCCCAATTGTGGTGCATGGGGTAAGAGTCGGATAACTATCCGTATGTAATGATTGGAATTCTTCCCCGCCACCACCCTCCAAAGTTGTTTGTAGCACATCTTCACCGCCAACTTCTATACGAGGCTCCACACTTATATACAACTCGACAGCTTTTAACTGGGGCGTAGAGTTTATCCTGTCAAACATAATCTTAACATGCTTGTCTCCTTTTATTTCAATAGGCGTGAAGACAATACGATCACTGAACACTGCATGAGGGGCACGATATATAATTTTTATGTCATGCAACCGACGATCCAAATCCAACTCTTTCATAATTTTCTTTTTCAACTTCTTCAAATTGATCTCCCGCCGTTTTTTTAGCTGAATCATCTTTAATTTTTTACCAAGCCCTTCATATGTCACTCCATAAGTCACATCACTACAGGGGTCTCCACCATAATATAGATATAAATCAATCGAACTCATTACAAGCCTATAAGTCAAATAGGTTTACTAAAAGTTAGTGACGAATATAACACATTTATTCGATATGAACTACAAAATATTGCCTCAAGGCAAATATAAAGATAACATTGTATAGTCTACCAAACAATTATAAACAAATTTTTAAACTCAAACAAATTTGTACATGGTTGCTAACCTTAAAAAATTAATATTCGTTACACCTTACAACTAACAAACCATTACACATTACAACACATTGCAAATAAATAACATGTTACCCATTAAAAAATTTGTATATGTTACACATTGCAACTAACAACCCATACAAAGCACAAATAACAAATGCAAAAAACAATAATAATATTGATAATAAATTAGGCGTAAATGCACTTTTAGTCCCTACATTTTGCACTTTTTCCATTTTGGTCCCTACATTTTATTTTTACCACTTTTAGTCCCTAAACCAATTAACGCGGGACATTTAAGTCCTTGAAGCACCATTCTGTCAGCCAACTAACAAGGAAACTGAAGTGGGCATTAAAATATTATTAAAAAAATTATTTGCATTTTTTAAATGCCAAAATTTTTTTAAAAAAAAATTTTAATTACTCAATTTTTTACACGTTCTTCCCAAATCCGAATCTAAATCCAGCAACCAAATCGTTTTCAAAAAAAAAAATCCAGCAACCAAATCTAATCTTTATCAAATCCAGAAAAACAAGAAACAAATTAAAGAAACCAACAGTGCATGTCAAAGAGAACAATAGCAAACCCAGAATCAAACTTCACCTTCTCACAATCAAACCCAGAATAAGAGCAACAATACCCAGCAAACTTCATGTTCTCGTAATCAAACCCACCACCACCATCGATTAAGAGCAAGTCAAACCCAACCAAACAAACCCATCTCTTAGCAACCAAACACAACAAGTAACAAAAAACTCAAACAAAAATTCTATGGTTTTTGGGTTTGGAGCAGATCCAACGACATCATTTCTGCCTCCTCAAATCCAATGAAATCGTTTCACACCACCAACCCTAACTCCACCAAAACGATGCCATCAAACCCCACTGTTTCCACCTCTTTAGCCACTCCGTCCGCGCGTCGCCCGAACTCACTACCAATACCATATTCGAGACTCTCGAGAAGTAAAGCGAATCGGACTCCGAGGCGGGGACTGGATCGGGTGGGGCCGAGGCAGAGGAGGAGGAGGAGTCAGGTTCAAAGATCGAGCGCCAGGAGCCAAGGTCGAGCTCATCCTCAAACTTGTGAGGTGAGTGGGACTCGGAGCCGAACTCGTCCCACTCGAATGAGTCATAAGGAATGGTGGGATCGAGGGGTGAGTCACCGTCGTCGAATAAAGTGGCGTCTTTGAGATCGTCTTGAGAGAGAATGAAGACGAAAGGACGAGCGGTGAATGAGAGAAGGTAGAGAGTGAGAATTAGGAGAGAGAGTATGAGGTTTTTGGTTGTTAGGTTTCTATTCTTTGCTGGGTTTCATGTTCTTTGATTCGGTGGGGTTTGATCTTCATGTTCTTAAAATTGAGTATTTTTTTTTTTTTTTTGGCATTTAAAAAATGCAAATAATTTTTTTAATAATATTTTAATGCCCACATCAATTTCTCCGTTAGCTGGCTGACGGAATGGTGCTTCAATAACTTAAATGTCCCGCGTCAATTGGTTTAGGGACTAAAAGTGGTAAAAATAAAATGTATGGACCAAAATAAATAAATAAAAAGTGCAAAATATAGGAACTAAAAGTGCATTTACGCCAATAAATTACTATTACAAACAACACATTACTCATCAACAATATAAAAGTGGTATGTGTATATATATATCTACCAAATGAAAAAGTGAGTATTAGCTAGGTCTAACCCAAAAAAATAAATAAATAAATAAAATGGTTTGAATATTTACCTACAAATTGAAGAAGAAGAAAAGCTTTTTAATTTGTAGAATGATCAATGTGTGTGAAAGGAAGAGTTTGGGCATGGAAGAGAGCTGGGAGAAGTGAGAGTTGAGTGAGTTATGAAAAGTGTATCAATGTATCAAGTTTATATTTGAGACGGTGAGGTTGTTGTAAAATTTATTGGAACTCGAGTTTGATAGACTCGAGTTCCATTTATATATATATATATATATATATATATATATATATATATATATATTTTACCGTGCTCATATAATTGAGACAGGTGGGGTAGGCGGTGTAATTATTGGCCTAGAAGTCGAGTATGCTATACTCAAGTTTCAGTAAAAGTCGAGTATACTATACTCAATTTTCTATGTTGTACCTAACTTTTGCTTGTTATTAGCCCAAGCTTGAAGTCGAGTTCACTATAGTCGACTTTCAATTAAACTCGACTTCCACGTGGCTTTTTTCATTTTTTTTAATCCACGCCAAACTATATATTTGCCGTTGATTTTGCTTGGAAGTCGAGTTTGTTAAAATCAACTTCCAAAAAGAGTCTAACTTACTAATTAAGTTTGAACACATGCCATCTGCCTAATATTTTTCCGAAATTGTACTGTTCGGCAAATTTTGCTACCAATACCACCATTACTCCCACCCTTCTCACTCCTCCCACCTCATTCACTATCATTCATCATTTGATTACCCTCAAATTGACTAGTGATAATTTTCTTTTAAGAAAGACATAAATTCTTCCTTATTTGAAAGGCCAGCACCTTTCTAGCTAGATGTAACTACACCTCGTCCACCTTAAGTCATCACCTTTGTAGCAGTTGGAGGCACTTAGACTCTCAAAAATCTGGAATTTTAGCACTGGCATCTACAAGATGAGATGATTTGTAGCGCAATTATCTCTTCTCTATCCAAGAAGATTCTTTCTCATGTGGTTAAATGTACCACTTCTCGTGACACTTAGCATATTGGTTGAATTAGTGGAATTGGAATTGTCATACTGATGATAACAATTTAGTGTTGAATGTCCTGTCTTGTTGCACACCAGACAAATTGGACGAGTTATGGATGAAGAATTTCCATTGCCACAACCACGCCCCCGGCCTCTGTTATTTTTCTGGTTGGAGGAAGGAGAGCCACGACCAAGTGCAGGAGAGGAGTTTTGGCGAACACCTCGGCCACCGCCAGAATTTCCTTGACCTGCAAAATTCGCTCTAGCAAAAGAGAGATCAACAATGGGTTGTTTTTGTTCAGAGATCAACAGTGAGCTATTGTTGTTCAAGCCAAAGTTCATGGGCTAATAAGTGCCCATATAAGTCCTCAATGGAGAGAGGATCAACCTGTGTAGTAACGGATGTGACAAATGAATCATAGTCAGATCCAAACACCAGCCAAAAGGAAGGAGATTAGCTCAAAATCATTAAGAGGTCGTTAAGAGGTTGGTCGATGGCAACAAGAGTATCAACTAGTGTAGTGGCGAGGTGAAAATAATCAGCAATGAAAGAGTTGCCTTTCTTCAATGTGGCGAGCTGATAATGAATTTGTATTGTTCCTGAGATTGAGAGGTAAACATGCATTCTAATGCATGTCAGATGTCACGTGAAGTGGTACATTTAACCACATGAGTAAGAATCTTCTCATATAGAGAAGAGATAATTGCACTAAGAATCATCTGATCATGCATATGCTAGTGCTAAAATTTCGAATTTGGAGAGCATTTCTTTCCAATTTTGTCAACATTCAGTTTTGTGATGATAAACTCATAATTTCTTAAGAAATATGAGACTATGAGGGTAGAAACATGTAGTAATATAATTTAACTAAAATAAAAAATAAGAATTAGATGTATACACTCCATGTTAAAGAAGTTGAAGTTGATATGAATAGAAAGTCTAATGTTAGTTTAATTTGTAGAAGTGTGAAGCTAAAATTTTGTTATTAAGATTCTAATCAAATTAAGATTTTTATCAACTTAGAAATTATAAAAGAAGAAGATAATATCTATAATTTATTAAAAATAACATATTGCAGCTAACTCAAATTTCCCCTTGACAGATTTAGGTTCCCAAAAGAAAATTACAATAGATTTAAAACTAGCTCAAATGCTTTGAGAGTTTATTCACATTAAAACTACATGTTAAAGAATACTAAAAACATGGAATGAAACCCTTTATCTCATATAAACAAATACCACAACAACAAATCAAGAAACCAAAACTCATAAATCATAAAGACAAATAATTAAGAAAAATTACCTTGGAATCATGTTGGGAGAAGGCAAAAGTTTTGTAGAATAGGTTGATAGCTTAATATCCCATTGCAAGAAATCAAAAGGCCAAGAGAAAGAAGAGACACTACAAGGCACTTAAACTTTCATGGTTAACACTTCATTACCCATTTGTTTTAAAACAAATTCATAGCACCCAAACCATCAAAGTATCACATACTCACCTCTAGAGCAAAATAATTTAAACAAAATTTTAGATTTCACAAACTTTATATACATATACATATACATATACATACATATATATATATATATATATATATCACATAATCCAACTTCAAATTAAATAATCAATAACAAACAATTAAACCCAACTTCATAACTCATTGAGGTAATATATCAAACACTTTATGTGCAAAAAACAAAACCTCAAAGCACTTAAACTTTCATGGTTAACACTTCATTACCTATTTGTATCAAAATATCATATACTCACCTCTCCACACCACCAAGACCTCCAAATGCTTCAAGTATTGAAAAAAAAAAAAAAAAGTAATCAACAAATATGACTCAATTAAAACCTAAGGCCCTAAAGCCTAACTTTACCATCCTAAGATGAATACCCCTACCCAAACAGGAACCAAACAAGTATACAAGAAACTTATAGGCTTTAACACAACCAAAACCTTTTATTTTCCTAACAAAAATAATGTGCATTTACCAACTTAAATTCAAAACATGTCATTATCATACCATGATAAAATTAGCCAAAGTAAAACTCTTGTCAAAAAAGTACATATGAACTTACAAGATAGACCACACAGCAAAAGCTTGTAGTAAATTCCTTATAGTCTCAACATTCTAGTCATACTTTCTGGTTAAATTTGCAACAAGTCAGCTCTTTTTAAAAATTTGTTTGATCCAGTTAGTTTTATCCAAAAAACTTGAACTTTAATAGGGAGAAGCCCTTATATGCCTAGTATGTACCATCAAAAATTCAGTTCAAAATATTTTTTCTGTAATTTATTAAAAATCATGTAGTGCATCTGACTCAAATTTGTATAAAGTCACAAAAGAAAAATACAATAATTTTAACCTTATGCCAAAAGTTTTGAGACTTGATTAAACCTTAAAGCTACATGTATTAGTACATATAAACAACTAAAATTACAACCCATAATCTCATATAACAATCATCACAACACAAGTCAAGAAATTCAATCTCATAACTCATGTAGACAATATATCAAACACTTGGTAAGCAAAAGACACATGCTCTTATTACTTGCACAAATTTATAGTTAACACTATGATCACAACCACATATGCCAAAGACATTTCAAAATGCAAGGAAACTTTTTTTCTAAAATTAACCCAATCTCCCATATAAATCAAAAACCCAAATGATTTCTCAAAAAACCCAACTCACATGATTACTAAACAACAAAATCCATTTCATAAATCATACAGCCAATTTGTCAAACACTTAGTAAGCAAAAGACACATGCTCATATTACTTGCACAAATTTATAGTTAACACCACAATCACAACAACATATGCCAAAGACATTTCAAAATGCAAGGGAACCATTTTTCTAAAATTAATCCAATCTCCTATATAAATCAAAATCTCAAATGATTTCTCAAGAAACCCAATTCACATGGTTGCCAAACAACAAAATCCATTTCATAACTCATATAGGCAATTTGTCAAACACTTGGTAAGTAAAAGACACATGCTCAAATTACTTGCACAAATTTATATTTAACACCACAATCACAACCACATATGCTAAAGACATTTCAAAATGTAAGGAAACCTTTTTTTCTAAAATTAACCCAATCTCCTATATAAATCAAAACCCAAATGATTTCTCAAGAAATCCAACTCATATGGTTGCCAAACAACAAAATCCATTTCTTAACTCATATAAGCAATTTGTCAAACACTTGGTAAGTAAAAGACACATGCTCATATTACTTGCACAAATTTATATTTAACACCACAATCACAACCACATATGCTAAGGACATTTCAAAATGTAAGGAAACTTTTTTTTCTAAAATTAACTCAATCTCCCATATGAATCAAAAACCCAAATGATTTCTTAAGAAACCCAACTCACATAGATGCCAAACAACAAAATCCATTTCACTCCATTAAATTAAAAAAAACTTCAATAAGATTTTAAATGTACCAACAAACACAACAAACTACTTCTAAAACAAAACTCACAACATAAAGAGCAATCCTAACAGTATAGGATAAAAACCCAAAGATATTATAAGGTGGGTCATGGAGATTTTACTTCAGATTCATGTTAGGAGAAGTCAAACCATTGATAAGAGTTTGATGACTAAAAATCTAGTAGAAGCTAACCAAGAGACCAAGAGGGAGGAGAGATTTGGTAGAGAGAGAGATAGACGGATGTGTGTTTGTGTTTGTGTTAGGGAGTGAGTGATAATGAGAGAGGGAGGCTTGGAAATTTTTCAAGTGAGTGGGCACAAGAAATGAAATTTTATGTGGGAAAAGAAAATTTTTTTTGCTGAAATTTAACCCATTTAAGCTGTACTCTTTAGTGACGAAATTTATTTCATCGCTATTTCTAACTTTTTTGTTACGAATTATGATTTCGTCACTAAAGCTGCTGATTTATATGCATTGGACTTTTGGCGACGATTTAGTTTCGTCACTATTGGTTACCTTTAGCGACGATTTTAGCGACAAAAAAAATATTTCCTCACTAAGTTTCGTCACTAAAAATACATTTTGTTGTAGTGGATGAAGAGGGGTTTGGCTTTGATGGAAAGCTCAAAGATTGAGCAGTTGAATAACAAATGGAAGAAGATTTGTGAAAGTGGGCTCTTTAGTCAGCGGCTTGAATTGCCATTGAGCAGACCAAACTTTTGACCAACCTTGTGGATAATTTGGTTGGTTCATCATCGCTCACCGATCAGTTGCGGGTTTAAGAGTCATATGACATGACTTTTTTTTTCTCTTTCATTAGTGATTTCATATTAGTTGAGCCAGTGATAGGATTTTTGATTGGCATAGTTAGGTAGTTGTGTTTTTGCTTTTGGTTGATTTCGGTAATTTTATATATATATATATATATATATATATATATATATTTTTTTTTTTTTATATTCAGTATCAAAACTTTAATCTCTCTCTTTATTATTATGGATGAATAGTGTTTCAATTGAACTTCCAAATGTTTTGTAGTTTTGTATGTTTAGGGCCATTTAAACATATGTTTTCAGTTTTTAAACAATATTACATGCATTTCTACATATTTTTTTACCCACACATATTTTCGAAAAATACAAATAACATTACCAAACGGCCCCTTATATATAAAGGATCCAATCAAATATTTCATTGCATGGATACCAACTATGTGGTTCTATCAAGAATTACTCCTTGTATCACAATTACCAGAAGAGAGTATAAGGTAGACACAAAGCAAACTTAAACCCACTTCAATCCTAAACTTAACAAAAGGTTTTCAGGTGTTTTGTAGTACTTTTTCCTTAACCAGCTTCTTTGTATTAACTTGAGTTTGACTCCCATCGGATATTCAAGCCACACCAAACTCTAAAATCTTTCTACCTATCACACCATACAGTAAAACATTTTGCAATGTTTATGCATATCTAAATCTTGGTTCTTAAGATAGAGCATTCCTCAAGCAATCCCAACAATAATATGAAAGTGCATTTTCCAGAACAATAATGCCCTTCTAGATTGATCTGCCTTTGATTACCAAAATGCTAATGTTAATATGCACAAATACGGCTAGAGTTTTGCGTGAGTGAATCAAATGAGTCATTTTCACTACTAACATACACTATAAAAACATATGATGTATTGAAGAAATCCCATATAAGTAGAGGCACTAGTAGTAAACGTTGAAGAAGCAATACCAAAATAAGTCCAAGCTTTTGTTTTTAACGTATCACTAGAAATTAACAACCAAGTTTGGTAGTTAACACAATTGCAAGGTTTTTGTGCTGAAGTTTGGCCACAAGAAAACTTCTTTTTCTTTTTTTTCTTTTAATTTTTTCAACGCCTTGTCCTAAAATGGCATACCATCTTGTCCGCTAGATTATCGACCCTAAGATGTACAGAATAATAAAATTAACAATGATCACTAAACATGTCTCTTTCATAGTCATGCATGCTATCAAATGCTATTGGCAACTATCACACAGCTGAATAAACAATAGAGGGAATTCTAAAGTCCAAGAATCAAATGCTAAAAACCAGCGCAAATTAGATAGCACTTAGTGGAATAATGATGGTGTGACTACCTACACAACTTAGATAGCACTTGGCAGAGTAATAATGATATGCACTTATGTCCTCCCATATGCATAGTGTCATCATATAAAGAGCATTTATGGTGGATAAAAAAATTGGAGAAACAAACTCGTGACATTTAGGAAAAAAAAAATTTGATAGACAAAAATTGAAGATAGAAGATCTGGCGTAAAAAGCATAAGGGCCAATAAAAAACAAGAGATTGACCGGGGTGAGAAAGAGGGGGACCAAGAGAGTAGGAGACAAACAAAAAAAAAAAAAATTGAAGGGGGGACAATAAGTCAAAATTAAAGATTGGACAGATTGAGGTAGGGGGAAGAGGATGTTGAAAAACAAGAAAGATTTGGGGGGGGGGGGGGGGGAAGAGGGCATCAAGGTAGATTTGAGGGTGAATATTGATGTCGGTAATGAGAGAAATCAAATAGGGGAGTGAGGGGGGGGGGGGGGGGAAGGTTGCTGATGATGAGACCTAGGGTGTTGGGGATGCAAGAGTGGTTTAAGAATGATTGAGGGGGGACTGAGAGTAGCATCAGAAAATGTCTTATGCTGGTAAAAAAGTGAAAAACAGTTTCAGCTGAAAATGCATAATTTTCTGTTAACAAATACTTGTGTTGGATTCATTTGATGAATCAAAATTGTCAACAGGATAATAATTCAAAATCAATGAATTTAAAGGCTCAAGAGCTTTGTTTTCTTCACATAAGTTCCATGCCAAAAATAGCTTATGAAACTCTCTTAGCAAAGTGCAAAAAGGAGTAAAGGATAGTTTGGGAACACAGTTAAAAGCAGATGAGTACCTTTTCTCCATTATGCGACCTATAATATTGGATTCTCAAAATGATCACCACTTTTCTTGTGACTTGTTATCTCTAATGAGTAATAGTAAGACATTAAAGCTACACATCAAATTTCATTAAGACCCACTCTATGCATACTCAAATAACATGTGACCACTTCATTGCCTTTGCATGTAACCTTAGTGGCAAACTTCATTCACATTAGCTCTTATTTATTTTGGCCAAAGACATTAATTATATATTACGCATAAGATAGATTGACAGTCCATTGAAAAGGTTCTAGTGTTTTTGTATTACCTTTTGTAAGGACATATGTGAATTATGTTAGGAACATATGTTAGTATAGAATTGGCTAATCCTTTGACAAAATGCATTTTAATTGTAATTAGGTAAATCTAAGATGTGTTTAATACTTTAAGGAACAAGAGTTCAAGTCCAAGTGTTAAAACCATGCAAGTCTAACCAAGAATCAGGTGAAGAAGTGCTGGATTTTAAAGCTCGATAGCTAACTTGACAGATAGCATCTATCGAGGTTTAAAAGGCAGCTTTTGCCCGATGCTCGACAGCTGCTCGATAGATAACCTATATATCGAGATTTACATAAATCAGTTCTTTAGATCTAATTTCACTTAAATCCGTGTATACATGTTTAGGCTTTCTTTTCTCACAACCCTAAACATATATAAAGATTATTTTAAGGGTCGTCATAGCTGATATGACGCAACTTAATGCAAAAGTTTTTCACAAGCATATTGTAACCAGAGACATATGCCCTAGTTCATCTTCCTCTTCAAGAAGCTGCTGCGTTTGTACACTATAGGGTTTTGTAACTAAGGAGTTTCGTAATCTTTTTCATGTTGATGAACTGAAGCACTTTGTAGCTAACATCCTTCTCAAGTTGGTGGTTAGTCACGTACTTGGATCCGTGCATCAATTGATTAGTCACGTATTGGGAGCCGTGCATTAACTACAGAACAAGTCCAATTGAGTATTAGGATAATGGTTCAACTATAGGTTGGTATAAGGTACTGAGATTCCTTTACTTGTAACCGCTTGTTGTGATAATAGTGGATTCTCGAGAGTGGTGACCTTAAAATCATCCGGTGGGGTTTTTGTGTTGGAGGTTTTCCTTATTCGTAAACAAATCACCATGTCAACTTTATTTTCCGCTACATATTAACTCAATTGGTGATTTGTTTGTGCTACCACACATATTGCATGTTAATTAACTTAATTAATTCACTTGGCTAATTAATTGGTTAGTTTATCACAAGGGATCAATACATTCTTGGCCTATCACCTTTCTCCAGACCACCTTCTTTATATTAGCTCGAGTTTGACTCCCTTTGGATATTCTAGAATCTAGCCACACCAAGACCTAAAATCTTTCAACCCATCTCACCATATGATAAATCATTTCCCATTCCTATGGATATTTAGAATCTTAAGCTTTGGTGAAGGTAAAGCATTCCTCTAGCAATCCCAATTATAAGATACAAGTTCTTTCTCCAAACCAACAATATAGTTTGTATTTGATCTGCCTTTGATAACAGAATTCTAGTTTTAAGATGCAAAAATACAAACTTAGTTATGCTTGACCGCTTGAGTCTATCAAGTGAGCCATTTCAGCTAATGACATACAATATATAAAAATTTGATGTATTAATTAGAGCCCAGACTCCTAGTCCCTAGAACAAACCACCAAGTATGGTTGGACTCATAATAATTAAGACGGCTTTCCATTTTAGGGCCCAGTCCAGTTAACAATCTGTCGGTGTAGAAAGCCAATGCCATCTCTCTCTGCCTAAACAAATCAAAAAGCAAATTATAAATAATCCTTTGTTCAAATAAAAAAGTAAAAGAAATCCCTCCCGCTTTCTCTGCTTGAATTCTCTCTTTCTCAAACAGAAACATCAAGAATTATCTCTCTCTCCCTCTCTCTCTCTCTCCCTAAACAAACATAAACATCAAGATTTACCTCCCTCTCTCCCTAAACAAACAAACATCAAGAACTATACTATACCTCTAATCTTGTCTCTCCTTCATAAGCCTGACAACCATTAGAGTTCAACGATCCAATGGACAACTAAAGAATCCAAACTGCTGGCACGCCGAACAAAACTGATCAATGATCAATGTAACATTCTTTTATCCACTCATCAACATCACAAACTGTCCGAAGAAGAAGTAAGCCAATATCTAGAACTGTTGGATTCCATGGAATTGGCTTCTTTTAAAGGTGGTCTGCCCAGGAATCTCTATTTCCTAGAAAAGCGAGTTCTGTCAGAGTTGAACGAAGCATGGAAGCAACTCAAACAAGATTAAAAAATCCATACTTCTTGGTGGGTTCATGATAACCTATCGTATGGCTATGGTGATAGTCATGGTGAGACCAGTTTTGATGCACAAGGGCAAGGGGGGAACGGCAAGGCCAATTGGAGATTCCAGTTGTGGTTGATGACAATGTTAGAGATATATTAGCCCATTAGCATAGGTCCAAACCTAATTTTACTTTATGTGCAAGCCAAGTCTTCTACTTGTACTAGAAGTATATTAGTCTAGGGTTTAGTCTGCTATATATACACATGTTATGGTTCACTATAATATTGGATTTATATTACACTCTAATATATTATTGATGTAGCCCTTTAGGATTTCCTCTATGGATGGAAGTTGTTAGGCTGAATCACATAACCCTCGTGTGTTATTGTGTACTATACTTTATGCTTTCAATTATTTGCATTCATACTAGCATATTCAACATGATGTATCAATGCTAATATTTAATATGGTATTAGAGCCACCTTTCTGTGGCCATGGTTTTCTGTCCTTATGGTGTATTTAAAAGCAATCTTTGTCTTCCTTAATGTTTCTTCCCTATGTTCATCTTCTTTGGCTTCCCACTGCTACCATCAAAACTTTCCGGTATAGTCATATGCCATCGTTAAAAGTCACATCAACACTACAAGACCATTGCCTTCCTCAAACCACCGTCACAGAGCCAAACTTATTTCAAGGATCTTCTCAACCTTATAAAATCTCAAGATTTCATCAAGCTTCCATCTTGAGTTTAAGAAGGGATGTTAGAGATATATTAGCTCATTAGCATAGGCCCAAGCCTAATTCTACTTTGTGTGCAAGCTAAGTCTCCTACTTGTACTAAAAGTATATTAGTTTAGGGTTTAGCCTACTATATATACACATGTTATGGTTCACTGTAATATAGGATTTATACTACACTTTAATATATTATTGATGTAGCACTTTAGGGTTTCCTCCGTGGATGGAAGCCATTAGGCTGAATCACGTAACCCTTGTGTGTTATTGTGTCCTATACTTTTTATGTCCTATACTTTATGCTTTCGATTCTTTGCATTCATACTAGCATATTCAACATGGTGTATCAATGCTAATATTTAATAGACAAGATTCAGAACCTCTTCACTAATCTGGATTCAATGGTCAAGGTACTGAAGGCCATAGAAAACTTCAAATTGGTAAATGATAAATTTATATTTGAAAGCGCCAAAGATTTTGTTGATTTCAAGAAAAACTCAACCTTAAATCTTGAAGTACTATTTGAGGGACTTAACATGCTATCGGAGCAGATGCTGGAGTCCATTAAGGGAGCAAGAACCCCATAACCACAAAAAAACCTTTTTCTTTTCATATTCTTTGGTAGACACTACATTGCTTTGTCAATCATTTTTTCTTCTTCTTGTTCTGTTCTAGACTGCAAACTGTTGTGTGTCTTTGTCTTTGTCTTGCTTGGATATTCTTTCGTGATTCCATGGGATCTGTCAACTAAACTACTTTGTAAATGGACCATGGTTTTACCATCTTAAACAAAGGATGGATGCTATACAGAAATTAGTTCAATCAGTAACAAGAGTTCTTTTGCATGAGTTCAATTTAATGATCATCGCTTATTCACTTTATTGTGGTGATTTTTCGTCATTATATTACTACTTGAGTTGCAATTTATTACAAAAAACCATATCATTCTGCTCTTGAGGCAAAGGCACATACGTAGCATTTGATAATATAAAACCTTCTAATAGAACCCCTCGTTTGGCCAAAGATCACCCTCTGCCATTGCAGGAATTAGGCTTCTAATTTGCAACAAAACAGTTTTCGATCCCCTTCATCGACCCTCATTTCCCCAAGAAACTTGACTAGAACCATGGGACTCAAAGTGGCCATTTTTTGAATAATACTAAAAACAAAACAAAATTGAAGAATAAAAAATGGATTTAGTAACCCTATGTGAGCATATCAATGGACCACATTGACATATTGTCAAATGTCAATGCATTTCGTTTTCAATGGGGTCTCCAATATAAATGGACCACTTTGAAGTGGGATTTAGTAACCCTATGTGAGCCCACCATACAAATGGTCCTAGATATATGCTACTAACTCAAGGTTAGGGTAGAAAAGAAATTACCACCTGGTTATAAGTCTAATACCAACTTTGAATTTCATGTGGAGGCTTATGAAGTCAATGAAGCTAGAACTCATTGTTGCCACATGAACTCCATTGGGATTTCTATCTAATACTCCTAGTATGGTGATTTCTCCTTTTTCTACTACACTTTGTTGCACGTCTCAAACATTTCTCATGATATTGATTAATCAATTTTTATGTCCCTTGTATTGTCTCTGAAATCCCAAGTTGTTGTTGTTGTTGTTTTTTTTTTTTTTTTTCAATATAATTCAACAATTACCATGGGAAATGGAGACCTTAAACCTTGAATGTCTCCATTGAAATATCAAGAGTTTCCAAATTGCCAATTAAACTATAATATTCTTGACACTTAAAACAACAAGATTGGATAATTAAAGTCCCAATCAACCCAAAAAAAAATGTATAAGGATAAAGTTAAAAATCTAAATCTTGCATCAAAGTCCATATGAAATAAGATTGTTAAAGTATCAAAATCAATCCTAGTTAAGGCATATGCGCAATCCAATTTGTTGTGCAAGCAAAATAATCATAAATTTTAAGTAAGCATGCTTTAATATACAACTAATCTAGGTTTAGTGGTTTCTAAAAAACACACTAAAACTTGGTTTAGTGGAGTTTGTGGGTGTGCCTTTAGTGTTTGAGCCTCAATCCCTCTCCCTTGTGTGCGTGTGTGGGTGTTTGCTTCTCAACAACAACAATAAAAAACATTAAAAAAAATTTAGGTTTAGCCTCTAGCAAATATACCGACAAATATCCTATATACTGGATTCATTATAATACATGGTTTATATGATAATAAAAATGTAGACGTCAAAGACTTTTCACTAGGTCAACTAATGTTAAAATCCTGCTTTTGTTATTCTCTTATCAACAACTTTAACACCTTGAAGAAAGTGGTGAAGAAAAGTTCCCAAAACAGTCTCAAATTATTTAGAAAAGAGTTGTCGAAGATAGTAATGTTCATTTAACCAGGGGCGAAGTTAGGAATTTTTTGTTTGGAGGGGCCAAGTTGTAACACTAATATATTTATCAAGATAACCCTCACACACACACACACACACACACACATATTTATACACACACTTTTTTATTATATATACACATATATACACACACTTTTTTATTTGATAAGTTATATATATACACACACCCAACCAAAAAAAAAAAAAAACTTAGTATTTTCAATCAAAATTATGTTTGATGGTGATCTTTCTTAAAATAAAATTCATTTTTACCATTTTATAGTAAAATTCTTAAAAAGTTTCATTTTCAATACAAATTATCAAATTGTAAAAAAATCTATCAATTGAACTAATGAAATTTTCAAAAACATGAATGATCCAAAACTTGGAGGAATAAGTTAAGCTTTGAACACATTTGAAGCTATCTTGTTCTAACCCATTATGTAGCAACTAAAGAAACATTTCATGTGTAGTTTTAGTGACAAGATTTTTTATTTTTTATAATGAGTTAGTAACTTGTTAATCGCTACATAACGGATTGAAAAAGATAGATTCAAACATGTTTGGTGCCAAACTTTATCAAATATTTAATAGATATAAGAACACATTTTACAATAAAAAATAGAATTGTGAAAAATGAAGTTATATCTTTGTAACTATTAGACCAATTATTTTTTAAAAAGTATCATTGGACTAATTCAAATATTTGGAGAGACCAACTTTAATTTTTGTAAACTAAATTTTGAAAACATTAAAATAACTATATATATATATATATATATATATATATATATATATATATATATATATATATATATATATATTTTAAAAAAAATTCAAAATTTTGAGGGGGCCATGGCCCCCCACCCTATAACATAGCTCCACCCCTGCATTTAACTCCTAAAATTCCACAAAAGCAGAAACTACTCGAACCCTGGAGTTCAAACTAGAAAAAAACTAGAAGACATATAGAATAACCAAATTGAAATTATTAAAAAAAAAATTATGAATTTACAAAAGTAACTATCTATGGTTGGGCTGATGGTAATGATGATTTAATAGCATCTACTAAAAGCATAGTTTGCTTACTCCAGAAAAGCTTATATTCAGTTTGCTGCAAAGTGCAAACCATCCATTTGTTCTCCAAATTCTCCTTAGATATCTCATGCAACCCAACACTAAACAAATCCTAATTAAATTGGCTAATCTCTTTTCTATGAGTTTAAATTTCAATTTTTATATACCATGCTCATATAGGTCAGTCAAAATGGCCAAATATCACTGTTTTTGAAAATATTTTGCAATCTACCACTGTTTCTGAAATATGTAGGAGGAGTCTATCATTAATTGGGAACTCAAGTTTGAAGAACTCGAGTTTTCCATGGTACTCGAGTTCATGGAATTTGAGTTTCATAAAAAATAACATTACAAATTTAAAGACTATTTTTTCAAAGAACTCAAGTTTTTAGAACTTAAGTTACACGGGAAACTCAAATTTCACAAAATCGAGTTTTCAAAAAAATGGTACATTTTCCCAAACAGTGGTATATGACCATTTTAGCACATATAGGTTACAAAACTTGTATCATCAATTGATTATGATGTTTTGTCTTCTTACCACACCTAGCGTCAATATCAATCTTCTATTCTATCAACTCTTGATCACGAGAGGTACTAAACACAGACTCAGTCTTTCTTTTAAGACATTTTAAACTTTTGCAAAAATTTCAAATAAAAAAGATATATTCTACCTTTTTTGATAAAAAGATATATTCTACCTAAGAAACATGTATGATAGTAATAATATATTCATGGAATAATAACCAATATTACACCCCCACATTTAAAAGTGGTACAAAATTGACTCCTTATTCTCAAATCTTGACCATTTTTTTGCTTTTTCACTCCCACTCACTATCTCTAAAACCCTGCAAAAACTCCCAATCCCAACCGCAAGGGTTTTTGCCTTTGCATTGCAGAGCCAAGCGATAATAATGGCAAATACAAACTCTGCGTCTGCACCAGTGGTTGAAGAAGTAAAGAAGAGGATTGAACTGACACAGATTGAGCGGAGCATCTTCAACAGGCTTCTCGCCACTCTTCGCCATTTTGGCCTCACTAATTTCCATCTCCGAGTCGCAGGTGGCTGGGTCCGCGACAAGCTTTTAGGGAAAGTGTGCTACGATATTGATATCGCTCTCGACAACATGTTGGGAAGTGAATTCGTCAATAAAGTCAGGGACTACTTGTTGTCTACAGGAGAACAAGTCCAAGGTGTCGCTGTTATTCCATGGTACTACTACAAATGTTAATTCAACACTCCAACTCTTTGTTTTTAATTTTTGAACTTGATTTTATTTTTGGCTATATTTTGGGGTTTCGTGAAATGGGTTTTGTGGAATTTCATTATTGGCATGTAAATATGGTGTTCAAACTCTGTTCTAAATTTTTCTACTTGATTGTTTTTTGGCTGTATTTTGGGGTTTCATGAAATGGGTTTTGTGGAATTTCATTAGTGGTATATAAATATGGTGTTCAAACTTCGAAGTTCATTCTTTTATTTTTTGTGTGTTTCATTTTTCAACTTTTGAGGATATGGGGCACTGGAAACTTTTGAAATTGATATGTAAAATTAGACATCCCACCTTATTAACATTCATAAGCTATAGTGGAGGTGTTACAGGCAATGTAAAATTATGTCTTTTATGTTCTAATTTTCTCTTTGCTTTCTATAATTTCATATGAGTGTATGTTCCAATTTCATTCCTTCATTCATTCTCTCTTTGCTATTGCACATTCAATTCTATGTTCTGCTGCCTAGACTTCCTTTATAGATTACTGTGATGCTTGAATAATGTGAATTGAATTAGATAAGTGTCTGTTGTGCTGGTGTGTCCTGAATCACACATTGGGTGTTTACCAAGCGTTTCTGGGGTTTGGCATACTTGTGGCTAGCACTTTATCGGGTTGTGACAATAACCATATTCATGACCTTGCAAGTGTTAGCCTTTTTATTTATTTATTTTATTAAGTGTTTGGTTCCTTTGACTTTGATTTTCAGCAATCCTGAACAGTCTAAACATTTAGAAACAGCAAGGATGCGCCTTTTTGATATGTGGATTGATTTTGTAAACTTACGGTCTGAAGAGTACAGTGATAATAGCCGCATTCCTACAAAGGTATATAGTTTTTGCACTTTTCATTATGCTTCTCTATGATTATTTGAAATAAATCAAAAATTTGTTATATCTCTGGTCATTTTTGTCCATTATGTGTAGTGTGTTTAAGAAAATTCTGTTCAAAGTTTGCAATAAAAGGTTTTAATGGGTTAATGATGAGGTTGATTTTGCTAATTTCTTTTCCATAACTGGGGCCTTATGTTGTGGGATACTTTCAGTGGTCATGTTGTGCTTTACTGATGTTGTATCATCTTGTTTTTGTAGTTCTATTTCTTTTAATTTTTGTTTGAAGATAGGATCTGAATATGTTCTTATTCTTCTCGTTTTTTATACTTGGTTGTTTTTGTTCTCACTTCTTCAGCTACATGTGATCTCATGTTGTTTTAGTACAAATGGTAGTTTTCATTCAAATATCAGGATAGAAGCTAAACCTTATAGAATCATATGTAGATGATTTTAGGCTTTCCTTGGGGGATGACTTGTGGTTGATATTTTCATTATGAAAGGGGAGAGAGCTCAGTGATTATATATAAAATACTGCTTGTGTAAGGTGTTGCTTCAAACTAAATTATTTTCAGCTGCAGCATTGCGCCTTCTTTTTTATTTTTTATAAAAATAAAAAATAAAAAAAATTCAATTGACACACTCTAGTAGGTTATGTCTTTCTGAGAGAGAAAAGGACCTCTGCTGTTCATAAAGCCTTGCCAAAAAAGTGCACCCCCCCCCCCCCTCTCTTCTTTTCCCACTTTTCCCATGTTGGGAGCATCTTTTAGCCTTCTAAAACTTTGATCATTTGAAAGAGCAGTTCAAATTCTTCGTTGTGGGAGTTAATACTTTAAGGGGAAACGGGCTAGTGAGTTTTGCTGATTTCTTTATGACATGATGCTTGTGTAAAATATCCATATGCTCTGCTAGTGTTTCATGACTAATGTCTTCCTTCTCTCTCTGTGCGCGTGTGTTGTGCATACACGTGTTCATGTGCTCACATACATTTATCTGGAAAGAACTGTTGATTACATATAAAAGAACATAAGGAAAATTTTCCTATGATTTTTATTGCCCATTGATATGTAAGTGAACTAAAGTAAACACTTTTTGCACTCTGGGACATCCAATTCCTCTTCTTTCTTTAATAAAGGTTACTTATGGCTTATAGCAAAAATTTGGCACAGCAGAAGAGGATGCATACAGAAGGGATTTAACCATCAACAGGTATCTTTCATGGGAAATGCATGTCGTCATGATGGGCTAATTATGGTGCTTAGGATGACCTTTTTTTCTGTCTCTGTGTGCATACAATTTGTAAGATGATTTATTATCATTGATTTGAAAATTTTTTATCTTAATTATTAATTTCATTTGATTCCTCAGCCTGTTCTACAATATTAACACTGATTCAGTTGAAGATTTTACTAAAAGAGGTTAATATAGTTTTCATTTGCTTTTGCCTTTCTTTTCCTGGGCTACTCTACCCACCATGTTAACTGTAACTTTGGTTTTATGGCCTTTGTTTTGTCATTGCAGGCATTGCAGATCTAAAATCTGGAAAGATAGTGACCCCTTTACCTCCAAAGACTACTTTTTTGGATGATCCGTTACGAGTTCTTCGAGCCATCCGTTTTGGTATTTGTAATTTTATCTTCTGTTATTGTCTTTGCCATTTATTTTTTGTGGCAAACTTTTATTGTTGTCTTTTTTTGTTTTCTTTTTTCTTTTCTTTTTTAAATCTTTTTAAAATGTTGCTCTGTGAAGTTCCATTAGCTTTATGAATAAATATCCCATTTTCTTAGCTCTACCTAAGCTTAATATTAACACTTCCAAATAGTCCTTTTCCTAAACCATTCAGCTCTCTCTATTGGAGCAATTTTTCTGGTTAATTATGGGATATGTCTTTCCTTCTAGTCTAGGCCTACATTCTCTCTCTTTCTCTCTCTCTCTCTCTCTTATTTTTATTTTTTAAATTTTTTATCCTTTCTCTTATGCTTGACTGATATTGCCTTTTGTTTTCCTGCTACCTCGTAGCACATTGATCTTGAACCAAATCATGTTTTGTTGGAAAGCCTTGAAGACATTTTTCTTTTTTTTCTTTCCTTTTCACTTTTGTACGTGATAAAAATATAAGTGCGTGCTAACAAAAATTTGAAAAGGTATAATCTTTTTTGATAAATCTTGTAGTTGGCATGCACATGTGGGTAATGGCTCAATAGGAATTTGAGTAAGGTACATGGCAATTACCTAGGTGTAGATTTGGCCCCTCAACTCACCAATTTGTTTATTTGTTTGTTTTTTTTTTTTTTTTTTTTGTTTTATATATATATATATATATAATTTTAATTTTTAAACTTCTATATGCACACTTGCTTTTTGCAACACTATTGTCTCATTTGTGTTCATTTAGGTGCAAGATTTGGATTCCTATTAGATGAAGAGCTAAAGGAAGCTGCTTCCTGTGATGAAGTGAAAGATGCTCTTGCAGCTAAAATTAGCAGAGAGCGCATTGGAGTTGAAGTATGTGCATTATCTTGATACTTAAGTTGCTCTGAACATTGAGTGATATTTGAGAACACAACTCTTAACTTCTTTTATGATGAATGCACTGGATAATATTATTTATGACTTCACCTGTTACCCCTTTTTGCAGATTGATCTCATGCTCTCTGGAAATCAACCAGTTAAAGCAATGACATATATTTGTGATTTGATGTTATTTTGGATTGTCTTCACTCTTCCTCCCAAGTTTGAGCCTGCCAAGTCAGAAGGCTGTGATAGGTATTTGTTAATTTTATGGAATCATATTTTTCAGTTCTATTTTTGGTAATGTTTTTGGCAAAAGGTACATCTTGGATGAAGTAACTTGTTACTACAATAATTGTCAATTTTTACTATAAAATTTCACTTAGCTTTTGATATTCTTGGAATTTTATAAATGATGGTTGTAATTGTGAAACTTGATTATCAATGGACCAAGTGAATAGTAGTCTGAAAACTACCCTTCACAAACATGACTGTGTTATACAAGTCCTATAGTTTTGTATAATTGATGTATTTCTTAATTGTTAATGCTTGTTGTTTCTACATAACATCTTTAATGTCAATACTATAACACCCTTCCTTCATTCTCCTCCTCATTGGACAAGTTGAGACTTGCTAATTGGTGTCCAATATGCAGTCTAAGTTTAACTTGTAGTGAACACACCTATGCTTTTTAACTCCATTAACGCAGCCAGCAAAAAGCTCTTGGAAAAGCAAGATCAAAGATGAAATTATTCCACAAAAAAGGGTCTTGTTTTGATGTGGGATCTAATTGGCTACCTTCATAGGCTGTTTTAGTGACTAAAAAGTCTTACTTTTATGTTTCTTTGCATTAAGAAGTTTCTGGTCAGTTTAAAGTAAGCTTTCATAGCTGTTATTAATTCTTATTCTTTGCTTACAAAAAAAGGAATTTTCTTGAGACTTAATGTTTAAGGGGTAGTCTGGTGATTTTTAGACTTGCTGGAATGGCTGTATAAGAGGCCCATGAGTCATAGCTTATGTTCTTGGTCTTCTTCTATTTTCTTTTCCTTCAGAAATTATTTTATTACTTTAATATTAAGGAATTCTAGTCTTTTTTGAAAAAGGATTGTGGCAGCCCACATAAAGGCCTTCTTGTAATTATCAATTCATATTTCATAGAGAGATTGAGTCCAATAAAATCCTAGCAGTCTGTTTGTTTGTTTGTTGTTGTTGTTTTTTTTTTTTTTTTTAATTTTTTTTTTTAGCTTTGGCAGTTTTATTGTTTCTTCTTCATGTGATTGCTTACGGTGTTTTCTTTATTCCCTCATTCAATCTTTTTTTTCTTTTCTTTTTTTAATAAATTTTTTTACACCAAGCAGCCATCAAATTCTTTAAAGATAAAAGTACACTCATAGAGTCAAGGTTCTTCATTGGTGTCCAACTTTATCTCGAGCTTTGCATGATTGGTAACTTGAATTTGTTGAGATATTTTTTGAGATTCTCTACTGGGAGAGGCATGGTTTGGATGGGTTAGCCTTTATCCATGAACCGGATGTTTGATGTGAGATCTTACTATCAAGCCTTTCAAGTAGAATCAAGGATAGATTTCTTTTGGAGAGCAATTAGGAAGACAAAATCTCTAAAGAAGGTTGAAGTCTTTGTTTGGACAGTTGTTCATGGTAAAATCTTGATGGTGGATAACCTTTGTAGGCAAAACATAATCATGGTTGGTTGGTGTTGTATGTGCAAAAAGTTGCTGGGAGACAATTAATCATCTTTTCTTGCATTGTGCTATAGCTAATGAGATTTGGTTGCTGCCAATGAGCTCTAGCTTAAATTGATTTACTCTTATAATAATGGGATGTAACTTACCAATAAAAAAGAGAGCTTGGATCTCTAGGTTTTTGCCTTACTGAAGTTTATTGGGTAATGCCGAATTCAGTGATGTATCTTTTAGGCTAGGTAATGTTAAGGAACATTTTATGTGTGGTATGCTTTTCCATTATGTTTGACATGCTGTTTTTGGAGGGGGAGAACTTCTATGATGCTTGAAGGAGTTTAGACCACATTGATTGGGACTTCTATTCTTAAGATCCTTGTCTGAATGGTTAAGGGGTATTGGAGATCTAGCTTGTAATTCTTTTAGTTTTTTTAATAAAAAATTAATTAATATATATACACACACACACACACTTTGTAACTTCATATGTTCATTTTTTAGTTGGGCTCTTGTATAACCTCTCTTGTACTAGGGCTTTGCCCTTCTTTCTTGAATCCATGGTACAAGAGGAGGTGTAATTTGAGCTAGGGCTTCATCATTCTTTCATCATTTAATTTTTTTTTTTTTTACTTATAAAAAAGAGATTCACTCTCTTTATTTTTTTATTTATTTAAATTTTTATAAGTACTGTTCTTACAATCTTACCACCACTAAGTCCTTTAAACATCAAACTAAATCCAAGAATCCTTCAGGAACTTATCAAGAAACTTATTATAGTGCTGAATTTCTTAAGGATCCTGCATCATATAGGTCTCAGAGCCTATCACACAATTCTATCCCATGTCATCCATCCTAGCTTACCTAACTCATGTAGTGCTAGTAGTATGGCAAGCTTTGATATACTTCCTTAGCCCAATTTGTAGGAAAGATAAGGAACTATCACCCTTTTGGGGAGTGAAGGGGGCCCTTTGGAGAGTGTCCTTTCTTATTTGGACGGCGGTGTGGGGGAAGATCCTTGTGACAATCTTAGGAAGGGAGAATATACTATAGTGGTTTGCTTTTGTATGTGTCAGTATAGTGGGGAGGGGGTGAATCACCTTTTGATTCATTGCAAGGTGGCTTATCAATTGTGGTGTTTTGTATTGACGTCTTTTGGCATCTCTTGGGTATTGCCAAGGAGTGTGAAAGATATTTTGTTTGGTAGGCAGAGTTGGTCTGGAAAAAATTTGTTGGATATTTGGAATATGGTTCCCCTTAGTTTGATGTGGACCCTTTGGTGAGAACGGAATAGGAGAACGTTTGAGGACTTGGAGAGTTCTAGGGACTAGCTTCTAGCTCATTTTGTTGGGACTTTGTTTGATTGGTCTCTAGCTCAGGGAGGAATGAATAGAGATTCTATTCCTATGTTTATTGAGTCCTTTTGTATGAAGTAGTCTCTTTTCAATAAAACTTCCTTACTTATCAAAAAAAAGTATAAGAATCAAAAAGTTCCGCAAATAATGTTATTGGCTACAATCTCTATAGTTTTTTCATGCATATTAATATTAAGGATAAAATGATTACATGAATAGGAATAGGATTGGTTCTGAGTGGCCTTGTTAGTTATATAAAAAGTGCACCTAGTTGCTAAAGAAGTGCTAGGTGCAGTGAGGCACAATTGCAGGAATATTTAGTGCTGAAGGTGCAAAGTTAAGGAGATCTTTCTAATAATATTATTATTTAATGCTATATTAGTTTAGTTTCATTCTAGTCAATATTTTTGTTTCATGTATTTCATTTTTCACTCCTTTAAGATTGACTGGCTTGAGGAGAAAATTTATGAACTATAGATGATTCAAGAATTGTTGACGAGTTACGCATAAAATCTTTTGGTCCTTGTTCTTCTTTGGTTCAACCTCTGTTTCTTTCTCTTGATCTTGCAGCAATAATATCTAGACAATATGTTATTAATTTATGGTGTATCATCCTCCTTTTGTAATGGACAATGGTCCAACCATTAATATGCCAAGATATTCCTTATCTTGGTTGGTTAACCAGTTTGGGGAAGTGTTTGCCTCTTTTCTCTCCCCCCGCATTTTTAGGAATTTCATGTATTAAAAATGCACCAGACTCTGCTTCAGCTTGGACATGCACCTAGGCTGTTGGAGTCCCCAATACCTTACAGTGTGCCTTTTGACTTCAAATATTTATAGCCTTTTTTTTATGACATGTGAGGCATTTAATAAGAAAACCAAAAAAAAAAAAAAAAGCCCAAATTTCAGCATTTATATGTCTGCTCAGGTTTGATCAACATGCCTTTTAAGAGTTACATGTAATCAGACAGAATTCCTTGCACATAATCAGCCCTTTGCTTTTCATGTGTTTTGTTTTCCACTTTTGTATGTTTTTCATTTCTCAGTTATTTCCATTTACCTTGTATAGGATTAGCATTGGTTACTTAGATGCTACATGGAGCCTCATTCAATTAATTGGAGACTCTACTTTCAATGTAAGTGGCTAGTATATGAACATTATATATCTACTTAATTTTCTCACATTACTCTCATTTGTTGTTGCAGTTATCAATAGTGGTTCTAGTTCATCCTCTACTCTTCTATGTTTAGTTTCTTATGTTATTCTTGGAATTATTGTTTTGTGTATCATGTGAATCTTAGGATGAACAACGAAGGCTGTCCTTGTACGCTGCCTTGTTCCTCCCATTTAGGAAGACCATATATAAAGATAACAAGGCCAAAAAGGTACTATCTCTATCCCTTTTCTTATCCATTGTGTTTGTGGCTTCCATCTTACCGGTTGAATGGCATGTTGTACTAGCATTATCATTATTGCACATGTAGCAAAGTGCATTGTCCAACTGGTGTTAGTAACTATGTTGTTTTGATAATACATATTCATTGACTCTTCTTTCTTTTGGTGTTATCAATCCCTTCCCCCCAAAAGGGAAAAAATATTATATATATATATATATATATATATAAAATCCCAGGACTAGGCTTTTCGGGAGAACAGGACTGAATATGTTTTAAAGAAGTTTAATAAAAATCTTTGTTGCCAAAACAAATATTTTTCCCTCTCTTGGGTGAAATAGCCTAGCTGAAATGGTTCTTGTTGTCTCCCATACTGGGAGCTGAATAATGTAATCCACAAAGTGACTGGTCATCTAATGTGCTGCCACTGCAGCAGCTTTTAATCTGCTTGAATCTTAAGTGGAAATGACCTGGTGGGTTCCATCTATTGTTATATGTCTTGATTGGTTTTCTTGGTTATAGGGAGAATGATACTGAAGAAAGGAGTAAGAGTTTAATCCTCGGTAACATTTTTTAATATTTTATTTCAAGGGCCAAAGTATAATATTTTGGAATTTTTTAGATTATTCCTTAATTATGCTAGAGTTCATTCTTGAACTACAGATACCTGTTGTCGATTACATTTTCCGGGAGTCTCTTAAGCGAAAAGCCAGTGATGCTGAGGCAGTAAGCTTAAGCCTACTCTCTTTTAAGTTTCTAACATTAGATATTTTGGTTTAAATTACAAGTTCTAATGTATAATATTTCAGTATTTCTTTAATCTGCAGATATATAATAGTTTGGTCACAATTTTTTCTTTACTGTAGGTTGTAAATCTACACACTGCATTGGACAAATTCTTATCTTTGATTCCTTTCCTGGTGTCTGATGGGAACATCCAACCCATTGAAGTTAATTGGGGAAGAGGATTGGATGATGTCTTTCTTACTTCAAAACTTCGGGTACTGACAGGTATGGTTTCTATATACTGCATTGTATATCCTTTTTTCATTATCTGCAGAATGAATATTCTGTTTCTAATTGTTGTGGGCAAAACCTTAATTAAAGTCTATTGAAGTTCTGTTTTGTTTAGTGCACCCACTATTACCCTTTAAACATTTTAGTAAAATCGTATCTCCATTCAGGTATTAATGCATAAAGACAACTTGCATGTTTGTTTGTGTTCAAAGAAACCCAGCAGAATTATTTTGTACGGTCAAGGGAATGGTATAGTGGAAAATTTGTAGCATAAACACACACACACACGCGCGCATATATATATATATATATATAGAGAGAGAGAGAGAGAGAGAGAGAGAGAGAGCCCCATCCCCAAAAAGGAAAGGAAAGATAGGAAATGGAATAATTTGAAATATTAACTCATGAGTAATTGAACTTTGATGCACTTATCTTTCCATTTGTAGTCTTGCTTGATTAGTTTGGATTCTGGAACCATAGAAAAGTTGTAAATGAAGATGGTTAATAGTAATAGGAGAACAATATGAGAGAGACCCATAAGAGAATGAAAATGAAGGGAGGAAATAAATGTAATAAATAAGTTTAGAACAATTACAATTCTATTGTGTTTTAAATGTAACATAACGTTTAGGTATTTTTAATTTATTGTTTTCCATCCCATTTATTAGTTTTTTTTTTTTCTTCTTTAAATTTGTTGTGACTTATGTGATGATTTTTTTTTTTTCTTTTTTATAATTTTTAAAATTTTTAATTAATTAATTTTTTTTTTTAATTTGAAAAAATGGGCACCAAAGAGCCCTACTCCAATAATAGTTGTATTAATGATCTGGGACTAACAATTTTAACTGAGATTTGGGACATAATGAAATAAATGATTTTAAAAATCTTCATATAAGTTAAAGTTTCAAAAACTTATAAAAAATTTTAATCTCTTCTTTCAATATCCAAATAAATCAGTATTTTATTATAAGTAAATATTTCATTGAGCACAACCCATGTACTGTGTACAATAGGTACACCAACAGTAAGCACTAAAAGTACAGGCATCAAGCATCTCAGCTTGGCAAAAGAGAACAGATTGGAAACATTTATCCACTCAAATAAAGATTTGAAGAATAAAAGCTTCAGATCAAGTACTAATATTTCACATCCTTCAAAAATTCCTAGCATTCCTCTCTCTCCAATTCGTGACATTGCCACATCTACCAAACCTGCCTTGCCAACTTGCTAGAAACTCCACTACTTGCAAATTAAAATTTGTGGGGGTATTTTGAATTATTACAGTTCCAACTGCAAATAATTCCATTAAAGATAGAATTAAGTCAAATGTGTAAAAAAAGGTTATACGTCTTTGTGTTCAAGGCATATATGTGGGGGACATGCATCTGGCTATGACAATGAAAGTGAATATTTTTTTTCAATTTGGTTTTGGACCAATCATTTTGATAATCAAAATAAAAGTTGTGAATTCTGACTAGACACTGAATCAATCTATATCCAGAAGTGGGCCTTTTTTATAATTTGGTTAAATAACACTCCTTTATTGTTTTCTAATATATTTAGTTACCTAATCATTTAATCTAACTTGTTATTGTAATTTTTAAGTTGCATAACTTTCTTATGGCTAACATTTTGTTCTTACCTATACAGGATTACTTCTACGAGAAATCAAAGATTTTTGGCGAGTGACCTTGTTGTTGTCTACATTGTTATATCCCACTGAAGTTGATTGTACTGAAGATTTTCCAAAGCAGCACTTTCAATTGGACAAGCAAAGAGATCTATTTGAGGCAGTTGAAAGTGCCATTGCTAAATTAGGTATGGACAATGTCTCTTTCACTATTTTCTCAGACTTTCATTTTAAACTTAGGGGGCCTTCAAAGAATTGCGTGCTAAATATGCTCTGGACTTCCATATTTATTGGTGGCGAGCAACATTTTCTCAAACTTTCATTTTAAACTTAGCAGGCCTTCAAAGGATTACGTGCTAAATATGCTTTGGACTTCCATATTTATTGGTGGCAAGTGACATCTGTGGTCTAATATCTTTGTCTAAGTAACATGCCATAACTGATTGTTACTTTATGAAACCTCATGCTTTCAAAGCCATAGAAGTCTATTGCCTTCAATTTTTCATATCTGAAAATCTGCGTGATTTGCAGCGTTCAATTGTGGAGTTTTCAATTTTCCAGTATCTGGTCACTACCTTCTAATTCTCTGATTTTGTGAAGTCCATCCATGCATAATTATGTATAGGAGTGACCCAGTATTGAAATATATTATTAATTGCCAACAAAACTAGAAGGTGGCAAAAATCATTATATCCTTTTGGACTAGTTATGTTTTCCTTGTTGGGGAACATTAGTTAATCCTAATGCTCATCAAGTCTTGGGAAGGATTCTTGCAAATCCTTTTTATCATTATTTGTTTATTTATTAAATTGAATACAGGTCTTGAGAAAGTGTGGGATTTAAAACCACTGGTCAATGGGACGGACATTATGAGTGTCTTGCAGCTTAAAGCTGGAGGACCACTTATTAGGGTTTGGGTAAGTGTTTCTTCTTCTTCTTTTTGAGGGAAAAGAGGGGGATTTGTTTCTAGTGCCAAAAATTATTTTGGAACTTATAAAAATAGCGAATCTGTGGGAGAGTTTTTGTCTTATTATAATTGCTGGTGACACTAAATTCATTTATTAAATGGCAGCAACAAAAATTGCTTGCGTGGCAACTTGCCCATCCCTATGGAACTGCGGAGGAATGCACTGATTGGATGAGGCAAAGCCATTCTAAGCGTGTAAAGACAGAGTAACTATCGACTCTTTGAGATGTACTCGTGGCGAATCTCATCTGGACCAATTGGTGAGAGCACTCTGGCTTGCACTGAAAGAAGCTTGACTGCTAGTTGCCAGAAATAGCTGAGACATGGTGTGGTTTCCTGATGGATTTCTGGAATTGGAGTTACTGTGCCTATTCAATTGGGGTGCACCAGCACTCCTGCCACATTTGAGATAGAAAATGCTTCAAATATATAGTGCATCATCTTTCTCACAACATATGGTTCACACAATATAGATGCAAGAGAATTATTGGTCCAACTGATGATCTCCTGCCTACTCAAAGAGAATGAGTCTCCATGCTTATTGTTAATGTAAATAAAAATTTCTCAATGTTATTGAATCTCCATAGGCAGCGAGTTAGCACCTGTCCTGGTAAATTCGCCACTTTCTACGAGCATGGGCAAATGACACTTTTGTACAAGCATTCGTGCAAAATGATAGTTACCACCAAATTTGCTACCTTCTATTTTGTGCTCTTGTGATCAAAGCGTGACCAAGCTGTAAAATTTTCATCCATAATGGTTAAAATAGCAATGCTATTATTATTATTTTTTTGGGTGACGAATTGCACTTATTTTACCCTATGTATTTTGTCTCCCCAAAACTAACATTTTATTGATTGACATCCTAATTTGAGTGAATTATATTAGTATGCACTATATTGTGTTAATTGAGAGTCAAATTGAAAAAAAACCGTGATCTTCGTTAATCATTACAACCAGTAAGGGTATTTTTTGTAATTGCACAATATCCGTCTGATTTTAACATCTAGGTTAGATGGTAGTGGGGACATTGATATCTTGCAACATGATAGTTTTTGTTGGTGGGGGGGGGGGGGGGGAGGGGTACTTTAGATACTTCATAGAACTCACAAGAATAGTAGTGTTTCAGTGTATATGTAAATAGGTAGGAGGCTCAAATACCAATTACAAAAACAAGGTGAAAATGAAGAGAGAATGGAAGAAAGAAATGTATTATTATTCGTCGTCTACTACAAAAGAATGTTACTCTATATATATATAGAAAGAATGGAGTATAAAGAAGACAACTTATAAGGAATCACCAGAAACTTACTTAGGTGTCTTCAAGTACATATTTTCTACAAGCTTCTCAGGCTTATCTTTAGAAGTCGGTGAAAGTTTGAGGAACAGTGTAATTCCTCCACTCTTGGTTGTCTATTTTAAACCTTGGACTAATCTCAAATAGCATGGATATGGTAGTTTTGGAGTGGGAAGTTCTGGATCATAGGCAAGGAATGGACCTGGAGCTCTCTGTTACGACATGGAATATATGAAACAAAAATAATTACTCAAGGATTCAAAGGAAATGAAAGGGGCCAGTTGTCATTGTAGAAGAACGAGAGAGAACTCCTAAATGAGTATAATCAAACCACCAAAACTCTTATTTATTTATTGGAAGATAATAAGGGAGGGGAGAGGTGAGGTTCGAATCACAGACATAAGATATCACAAAAGATGTCATTACCATTGAATTATCATTTAAACTCCATCTCGAGGGCTCTTTTTAAGGACACTAATGGGTTCTGCCTCCAACCAATTTTTATGATAGGAATATCGCCAAGGCTATTTTTAAATTTTAAGGACAATAGTGAAGTAGGTGTAGGTTCGAACTCCTAAATGAGTATAATTAGACCATTAAAGTTCTTATTTATTTATTTATAGGAAGATATAATAAGAGAGAGGGAAAGTGAGGTTCGAATCACAAACATAAAATATTACAAAAAATGTCATTACCATTAAATTATCATTTGAACTCCATTTCAAGGGCTCTTTTTAAGGAGACTATTGGGTGTTGCCTCCAACCAATTTATATAAGATAAATATCAATGAGGTTATTTTTAAATTTTAAGGATACTAGTGAAGTAGGTGTAGGTGTGATAATTCAGAATGACAAGAGTGAGCTAATAGTTATGTTGAGTATAAGAGAGAAGATGATTATTTGCCAATGTAGTCAAAGAAATTGAGGCAGCAACAGTAATCCAATTATCCAAGCCATCTCTTTTCCGAAGAATGTCAATATACAAAATGTGATTATCAAAGGAGACTCGCTAACAACAATAAAAGCACTCACAGAGAATGAACCTGATTTCTCCATAGTTGGTGACATGCTTGACGAAGTAAGGAATGCATTCAGAGCTTTATGCAATTGCATGGTCTATCCCAAATGTAGATAGGCAAGGGAACACAGCAGCCTATAAGCTAGCTAGCTAGGTATGCTCAAGATGTTGTTAGAGCTGAGGTATGTTTAGGGGATGCTCCATATATATATATGGAGCATAGTCATCGTTTATTGACTTTTTAACTCTCTTTTACCAGTTATGTGGATCTCGTAAACAGTATACGGAATTCACAAAGTTCACTTTTCAGTAACTTTTTTATTAAAAATGGGTTTCACGGTATTATTCACACATTTAAAAATTATTTTGCTACAGTGTTTTTAGTTTTCAATTTTTAATATTAACAAAATAAGTTCTATCCAAACGGAAGAATTCGTAAATAAATTCATTCATATGTGCTAGAACGAGGTCATTGACAAAGCAATTTTTTTTTCCTTATCATTATGATCGAGAAAAAGATAAAATGACGACATTTTAATATAACAATCAATACGAGTTTTATGTGCAACAGTTAAAAAAGAAGATATCAATATAAAAGTTTGAAGATCCAAAACTACAAGTTGACGTTGAAGAAGAAACTCTAGAAATAAGAAAGTAGCAAGGTCGAGAAATGAACCTATGACAGAATTTGAAGAATTTGAGTTATTGTCGTTGAAGATAGTTTTTTTTTTTTTAATGAGAAGATAGTATTTTGATGGTAATTTTTGAAGTTTTTCGACTTAAATGGTTGTAAGTTAAATCAATATAGTGATAGAACATCCACTAATTGTGAATTTTATTTTTTTTATTTTTGGCATGGTTGTTAGTATATACCTTATGATATCTATGTACAACACATATTGAATTATGGGTGTATTGGGAATGTTCAACCTACCATATAAGATTTATTATAAAAGTATTGTGGATATAAAATTTCTCTAATATATATATATATATATCATAATTGTGTATGTATATCGATAGGATGCACAATCGTATTGAATCAATGTATTGACATGTATCTTCCATTCATAAACACATGAATTTAAGCGACTAGATCCGATTTATTGAGCACAACAAGACAAAATATAGCTTTGTAATTAGTATTTTAATTTTAGGAGAATAAGCTAGTTTACAACACGAGTATATCTTTTAAAATTATTCCTTCTTTCCCCCTCTTAATTAATTATTTTTTGATTAAATCATATATATATATATATATATATGTGTCTTCAACTCTTATTTTAACGGTTTTCATCCACGACAACCTTTAATTTAGAGCAACACAAGGTCCACGACAGAAATGAACATAACATTTTAAGTGTGTGTTTGGCAAAAATTATTTTTGCTAACTTATTTTACTGTTCAGCTTATTTTGCTATTATTCATGGGTCTCACTGCACTTTTTGGTACTATTCATGGGAAAAAAAATTTAGGTACTCTGGGAGCAATGCTCCCTCCTCTCACATGAGAGGTGGGCCCCAAGCGTGGGTCCCACCATGGGGCCCACCCCTCATGTGAGAGGAGGGAGCATTGCTCCCAAAGCATGTAAGAATTACCTCTATTTATGGGTCTCACTGTACTATTTCAGCTAACTTTTACCTTTATCTACAGTACTTTCAGCAAAATAAACGGATTCTAAATAGACCCTAAGTGTGATAAAAAAAAAAAATAGTAATGTATCCATTCATACTCTAGTCTCATACAAAATCAACTCTTCGCTTATGTAGTTATATTACATGTTAATTACAAAATTAATTTGATTGTAGATATTGTAAATATAATTCTAGTTGAAATATATTTTATTAGATTTGGTATATATTATCATATAAGTGATGATAAAACAAATTATATATTAATTGAATATAAATTAAAATATAAATTACGCCATTTTAGTTTGGTTTTATTTTCGTCAGACAAGTTTTATTTTGATCATTTTCATCCTTCCACATTTACTCTCACCCCTAATGCTTTCATCCATAACTCTCATTAACCGTTTAAAAATAATTATTTAATAGTAATAAAAACTATTTGCATTCATTTCCTCGTATTGAATTTTTTGATCTTTAAACCACTACTTACGTGGCTTACAGATTCATTATGATAGCTTTCTCTTATAATTAAAAGTGTCACTGTAGTTTGTCTCAGAATGTGATTATCTTGTTTAGCATTAAGTGTCCTTGATTACATAAAATGTTAAAGGTATTAGTATAAGTTTTGTTACATAAAACTTACAAATTAATATGATAATAAATGTAATTAGTGGACTTCAACTATATATGATTTGTAACATATCAGTTTAATTATAAGCACAATGCAGTAAAATTTAATTTGTGGTATTCATAGTATTATTCTAAAATAATTAGTACTAAAATTTTTATAACTTTTTAGGGCAGATTAAGAGAACCTTCCTTTCAAATACATTTATTTGATTCTCTCTACATATGTGTGTGGAATGGATGAGATAGAAAAGAACTGTATGTATTAGCATTACTTTTCAAGATTATAATCCAAACCCTACTTCAACCTATCTCATCCATTATATGTCACTTAAGAAATAAAATTATTTTCTTCTAGCAAAGAAAACAGACCCAAAAAAAAAAAAAAAAAAAAGAGTTGATAATAATCACAAAATTTTATTCGTTAGGGCATGGGCTCTTTACCTTCTAAAGACAGGAAAGAAATACATCCAGACGCGCTAAATATAGCGTTTAATATATATATGTTACAAGAAGTTTATAATAATAATAAATAAATAAAAACCATATCTAACTCCAAAGTTCCGAATGACATCCAATTTTTATTGATCACAATAAAACACTTTTTTCTTTTTCTTTTTTATAAATATCTTAAAGATATATCATTCGCTTGTGGAGTATCTTGAATTCCAGTATTTCTCAATTTCCTCAGCTGTTCTTCCAGGGATTCTACCAGCAATTAGAGACCATCTGTGTAATTTAAGCCACATGCAATATTAATTAGTACAATAAAATAAGAAAAGAATAACAGAGAGAGAGAGTATGTGTGTGTACCTCTCACCAACAAGATTAAACATTCTTATAACTAGTGTCTCTTCATCATATGAGAATTGTAGCTCAGTCTCTTTGTTGTTACCTTCTGCAGCAAATTAGTACAGTGGTCTAAATGAGAAAACACAGGCATTTGTGGGAATATATTTACTATTTAGTATCCGTGGAGAGAAAAGAACACAAAAAGAGAAACAAAACTATCAAACCGGTTAATATCTAGGTATTAAGGAAAAGCTTTTTTTAATTACAAACAAGTTTCATATTTTTTTTTCAACCCCATTAAAACATCAAAAGAAATTTACTAGTAATATTATTATTCCTCAAAAGAAGATTTATAATGGATACCAAAGCAGAATGGCCATCAGTATTGAAATGGGTGCATAGAAATTTACTTTATGTTACATGAAAAGCATAAACTCCATAAGAGACAAGACAAAAAAACCAAGCAAAAGAATGATAAACTGAAGACATAATGACGAGTTTTAACTTTTTCAAATTTTTACATTATGGGTTATACAACTAATACTCATAGCTAGCCTTATTGATATTAACTTTAAATTTATTAAAAAAAACAAAAATGAAAAAGACAAGGACATTATTGACATTGAATAGAGGGGTCACCTTTAGAGTTCAAAGTAGTAGTAGTAGTAGTAGTATCAACAGTATCAGTAGAAGTAGAGTGATCCAAGGAAGCCATATTTTATGCTGAACAGAAAGATAGTTATAGAGAGAATTTAGGACTTTAGTTGTCAGTAAGAAGAAGCTATGGGGGATATGTAGGTTTAGTGGTGGCTCTTAAATACTGAGCCCTAGAGAGAAAGTCCTCAAGTGAAGAATGGAAGGTGGGAAAAAAAAAAAGGAACATAGTAGGCGTAGAATGTTAGTTGGCAAGGGTCGCTGCGTTTGGTGACTGAAGTGATTTATTTAACAAACACTGTATTAGAGCATTCAGAACATACTTAATTCCTTAGGGAATATAGCTACAAGTTTCATATCATGTGCAAAAAAGATTATAACTGTACATATAGTCCAAACTCCAAAAATATTATTTAATAATAATGTTCTTTAGAGTTGAGACACCTATGTTAAGACATTAATTTGGATTAGACATGACTCTGTGTAGCTTGTGATCATAAAGTCCTTGTTTGTATTATTTAAAAACCAAAAGCAAAGCTAGAAAATAGGGGATAGGTTCTTGAGTTTTCTTCAACTTAGCTTATTCAATTCAGTCTTCCAATTGAAATAAAACTTGTATCAGACATAAATTCCATTCAAACCGTACACATGATCACCTAAGTTTCGTTTTTTTGATGATGTTGTAATGTACTTTCAGATTTTGAAGAGGTTTCATTTCTTCTTGTAGTACTCATTACATTTGCTGGTCCATAATGAATTTCCTATTTATATATATATTATCCAATCATCGTCAAATAATTATCTTCAATATGTAGAATATACTTTCTTCCAGATTTTTTTTTTTTTTTTTTTTGTGCTTTTATTCTCATGATGCCTGTCTCAGTTCTGCCCACACAAAATTATTTTTAATTTTCCAGGCATGCAAAGAATTTGATACTCTCTCCACTATCAAATTTCCTTGAAACAATGAAATAGGTCAAAGATGGCATGAGCACTATGATGCGTTTGGGACCTTTAAACATCATTATGTCCCATGGTGGATGGTCAATATTCTCATAAAGTGTTTAACTTTACGCCACAATCTCTTTTGTCGCAGGAAAAAAATGGGCCCGATATGAAGCATGCGGTTAAAGCCAACCATAGAAATAAAAAATAAATTGAACAATCTTTGGCACGATGTTTATTGACTAACTAACGTGTTTAAGTAAGTGTATTGTGTGTACTATAATTTGTCCTACTTTTTCTAAAAAGTTATTATGATTTTTGAGTAGAGTTGTGGTGTGTTTTTGTGTTAAAATCTCTTTCCCCCTCCCTTTTGTGTATTTGTTTCTCAAAAAAAAAAAAACAAACAAACATATATTCATATGAGAATCAGAATAATTTTTATTTGTTAGAGATATCAAGGGTGAAGAACCGGACACGTTGTAATTAGTTTAGATATAACCTCTTTTTTTTTTCTTTTTTTTTTGTAGTTTAGTTATATCCTGTTATGAAAACAAAGTAACGCTATAAAGTAAACCTAATCCTATATTTGAAGAATAATGCAAGCTAACTTAATTAGAGTTAGTCTTTTCATCAGGTCAAATAATGCTAATCCCATCTCTCTCTCTCTCCCTCTCTCAATATAAATGCAAATTATACTTATCATCACCATATATTAATATAGATTAAATCCTGTCACACCAAAAATTATCTTTTAAGTTATAAGACTTTTAACTCATTACGGTATTTTGAAATATGAGCAATTACCCTTTAAAAAAAAAATTTGAGCAATTAAATTTGACAACCGAAGAAGACTTGTGAATTATATTACTAAACACCATTGACCAATTGATCCTAGAACAAAACGTCAGGTATAAGGCATTTTTTTGGCTCTTAAAAAACTCCAAGTTGTTAGATTTGTTCTTATCTTAATCAAAGAATCTCTACTGTTGTGTAATAATATTATTAGGATTTGAATCGATAACTGTAAAATTTTTGTTCTTTTCTTAATTAAGATATATCTACTATTGTGTAAGAGTATCCTTAGAATTCAAATCAAAAACAATAAATCAAGTTATCACTACCGTTTCTGCTCCCAAAAAAAAAGTTATTACTACTTTTGTGTAATAGTACCTTTACTATTCAAATCAATAACAATAAAGCACACATACAGAGAACAAATTTTTTACTTAGTTGCCATTATATCTAAATCCAGACAATATTAAAGGAAGTTTCACTAAGAAAATAAGAAGATTACAATAGTAATATAAACACTCGTTTAAAAAACCCAAACCTCTTAAATTCACAATACTTTATTCTTTTAATCACTTTATATGCGTGTGTGTGTATATATATCACTGTATACACTCACACAAAATCGGTGTAGTTTTGAGCTCCTATTGCATACGTGAGTGTACAAAACTATTTTACTTGATGCACCTTCAAGCCGCCTCAATATGCAAGAAGTCCCCGGTTATTTCTTACAAAAATACTCTACATCCAACATGCATGTAATTTACTTACTAGAGAAAAAATAAAATAAAAATAAAAATAAAAAAATAAAATCACATAATTGATCCCCAAGTTGCTATGCCCAAATTGGTGACCAAAACCTACAAAGACTGTTATGTCTTTGTAGTATTTTACATGTATTTGAACTATATTCTAAGTGCATTTATATAGACTGACTAAGATAGATAGTGCAACAGTACAACGTTAGTACGATAGTGTAAAATACTGGTATACTGAATTTACACAAGATATATATGGTCTAGGCCTTGGACCTATATGCTATTATAACAGTTACCCTCAAACTTATGTTGTATTATGCGAGACAAACTTGAGTTTTGATAAAATTTCGCAGAAGCGTCCCAATGGAAGGTGCTTGGTGAAGATGTAACCTCGTGCATGGGAGGAAATGGAGTGTACTTGCAGGGCTGTCTTGGAGCAAGTGGTGACAAATGAAGTCCCAGAAAATTTCAATGTGGGATATGTTCATGAAGGATGTCATTGTGTGCAATATATTTGGATTACACTCTAGTTGTCATAATAGATCTAGGATAGGAGACACCTAGATCTTGCAGAAGCCAGATATATGGCCACAAGAGATCTTAGGTGGTGTTAGCAAGTGTTCTATACTCACAGTTAAGCAAGTCAGATACTTTCTAAGTTGTTTCATAGCCATCAAATTTCAAACTGAGGGAAATAATAGAAGCATGGTGGAGCCAAGTAATGATAATGATGATTTATGCTATCCCAATCTTCAATAGTAATTGTATATAAGAATGCCATTATATAGGCATACAAAACTTAAGACAAATAGTACAATATATAGTACAATGATAGCACAGGAATGGAGCAACGTTAAACAAGATATGATCTAGGCTTGATCTCTTGGGGTATATGCAAACCATTCTAACACCTACATTCTCGACATTAGTTTCTGTAATGTCAAGCTTCCCTCAGGAAAAAAATTGCAGCCTTCCCTTGTTATGCTCTAAGCATTCTCACCTTCTTAGAGATGCAAAATTCTATTTGGGTCAGTTATGGGTATGCACCAAACCATTGAGAGTTATTCTACCAAAAAAAAAAAACTATTGAGAGTTTAGACCACGTGGGTTAGCAACTTTTTTTTTTTTTTTTTTTGGGTCTACTGGCTTTACGCAATTATTAAATACGCAAGGTTAAAATATTAAAAATAATAATAATAATAATAAATTTAAAAAAAAGAAGAAGATGAAGAGGAGGAGAAAAAAGTAAAGAGGATCACCCTGAGCCCCAGACTAGAAAGGTTCTAGTACAACAGTAATAGTAACCGTCTACCAACACCAAATAGCTTCTTTTTTCTTTTCTTTTCTTTTTTTTTTTTTTTTTTTTTATATCAACACTAACCTCCCCCAAGAAGGATATCTAACTGTGAAAACTAAAAACATACAATCCCACAAATTTTACACCAAGGTCCGACAAAAAGTGGCCTGAACCTACTATTTCTAAGTTCTAACCCATATATTTCTCAACAAAAAATAATAAGTTCTAACCCATATGATTCACAAAAATAAATAAATAAATTCTAACCTATATCCCTTCCCAAGTCCTAGACTCCTAGAGCCTAAAATCCTCCTCCTAAATCCTACCCCTTCTAGAAACACCCACTCTGCATACCAATCCAAATTCCAGAGTCTTTCATATATTAGGACACTGTTGCAACTTAAATATGATAGAATTGAAGTAATGTGGACGAGAGTCAGACGGCCCGTAGGAATGTAACAACTAATAATACCTTGTGCCCATTCTGTTACAAAGCAGAGAAGACTTAGATAAGCTATTATCATTTTGTCACTTTGCAAGAGCTGTTTGGTCCGATTTTTAGCTTTTCTTAAAGAACAGAAATTATTGTTCCTGGACGGTTACAAAGCTGGCTCTGATAAGCGGTTTAAACAAGAGTAATTTGCACATTTCAGTTTCGTTAGTTAAGAATGGTTGGTTCGCACCTGCTCAGATCTATATTTTATACGTTTTTGCAATGCAGAAGTTCAAGCCTACAAGATACTAATTCAGCAGATACCTGCTGATGACTGGCAGATTTTGTTGTTGGTGGAAGGGGAAAAATAAACCCCACCATATAAATCTTCCAAATCCAATTCCCTCTAAGATGTGAGACAAATATATATATTTTAAATGGTTTTATACGAGTTGGATCTTGTAAATGTTCTTACTTTAAATGAAAGGAGAACCCTTGCCACTCTCATGAAATGGCGGTGCTCTCAAGTGCAAGGAAATTGCTGCTTGTTACGGTACCACACATTAATAGCCATGAACAGAGTAGCTACTAGATACGCAGCTGAGGGAAGCACTCTTACTCAGCATACCCCATTCGGACGGTGTAAAGAAGAAATGGCTATTATCTAGAAATCAATTTCAATCTACCAGATTCAACATCAACAAACAACCAAAATATGATAGGGTACCCCCCATAGGGTACAATAAGCCTAAGCCTGATAGAGGAACTGCTCATCGTTCTCACTACCTTTTACTACTCTGCCCTTTTGTAAAATACATATTTCATAAAGTTCACTAGCTTAAATTGCCATTGCAATATGACTATGAATTCTTGTATTGTACAAGAATTCCATATGTGGATTAGTTGGGAGTACAAATCATATGGTTAAGCAGCGATTTAACCTACGACACAAATTCAAACACAGTCAAACATGCGGATTGTGATATTCATGATCAAGGATATCTTAACTTCCAAAGATCACCTTGGACTCATCAGTTGAATCTAACCTAAGCCTTAAAATTATAGCCATGTAAAAAATAAACAACAATTAGCAACACGACCAAGACTTTAACATCCAATTTTGACAGTGCTTGTTATTAAGGATGGAACAAGTAGTAATAAGTTCCATAATCATCCCACATTACACAGCAACTAGAATACTAGAACACACCAGAAACAGAGTGTAGAGTATTGAACACACTAAAACCTAAAGATAACATGACAGAAAAACACTTTGTATAGTGTCTGGAACATATAGGGGCATAAAGCTTTCAGTAGCAGCAGCTCAGAAACCATGAATTTTGATATTTTCTTTCTTCACAATTCCAGCCTGTTATCCACAATCAAGACAAAAGAAAGCAAAAATTAGGACTGAACCACACCAAATTAATTACTTCATTTTATGCACATTTCAAGTCCAGAAAACTGGATTTTTTTTCCTTCCTATCCCACAAATTTATTGCACCTTTATTTTACCTCTGAAAAAGTCAGCTTGCAATTCTTTATTTATCAAATGTGAAGCATTTTAATGGGTTGTTACCATTTAACATGGCATCAATAATATATTCACCAGGAAAAAAGATCACCAATAGTCAGACCATCAAACATTTAACTTTGTCCTGGCAAATCTAAGATGTGGTAAGTAGTTACCTGGACAAGGAAGGTGGAAACATTCTTCCTCTGATCACCTTGAAGTTGAATAACCTGTACACACAAGAATATCAGAACTTGAGAAGAGCACAACAATTATTAGGTTTGGAAAAAGGCAAACATGAGCAGAGCATAGGTCTACAGCCTACCTGTCCTAGTTCGGGGTCCTGGACTACAGTACCATTGCAGCAAAATTCCTTCTTAAGGTCTTTGAGTATCTTGTTGTAGCTGTATTCTTTCTTCAAACCCTGCACAGTTGTCAGGCTCTTTCTACCGTTCCGCTGCTGTATACGAATGTGCACATACTCTTTTGTCCCAGCACCGGAGTCCTCAGCATTTGCGTCAGCAAACGGATCTATACCCAGCCCACAAGGACAACAAACTAATTAGAATTTCCATTGGAGGAAGAGGGAGAGAGAGAATCTATATTGGAGAGACACAACTAACACAACTTCATTCCCACCACTCTGTTCACAGCTAACATAGAGTCAAATTTTTTTGATCCTCATATTTATTTCAAACATCAGTCATGGCTTTACCATATGACAATGTCCCAGCCATCATGTTATAATCAGTGTATTAGGGCTTTTTCAAACAACTTGTCATTCAGAATCCTTTAAAGTTTTTTTTTTTTTTTTTTTAAATCATAAGGCTGACTCCAACTAACCTATTGTGCATCCATAGTCGACCCAAAAATTTAGGGACTAAGGCTTCGTGTTTTTTTTTTTTTTTTAGGGACTAAGGCTAGAAACAGATATTTTGGAAATATTATTTATTTATTTATTACATTTCAAATGGGGGAGAGGGGATTTGAACCCTGAACCCCACAGATCATTAGCTGCACTCAAAATCCTGTCTCTTGAAATTTTTTGCATGTGAAGACAAGGAAAATCATATGACATTAAAATAAGAACAAAAATCAAACAGAAGAAAATTAGACATACCAAAGGCAGTAGGAATTTGGGAGTCGAGTTCAGACATGAAACTTGGCTGATTAAATTGAACCAACTAACAACCAGAATTCTTCAGACCTGAATTATAAGGTGAACCCACATCAGAATGCCAAACAATGATGAATATATATATAATAGTGCCTTTTATCATCATATACAAAATTATAACTACACATGTTATCTCTCATCAACCATACCACACTTCCAAGTAGAAGACTCAGGCAAAACAAAAAAACAATCTATATGAAAAACAAAACAGGGTTACAAGGAGCAATCGGGCAAATTCAGAAACACAAAACCTTTCAATTCAAACTCCTAAAATCACTACACTAATAACAGCAATCACAATCAAATTCAATTACACAAACATACAAATTGATAGACAAATAAAAATTAAGCAACAAAAATCCAAAAACAAGACAAACCCAACAAAATAAAAGCTTTGATCGTACGACGTTTAACTCCTAACACAACAAAATCCAAAAGGGTAATACCAAAAAGAACATAGCACAAGCCACAAACTTTACCAAAAACAAAATAACTCATCCCAAATCGTACATAAACATTAAAAGACATGCTTGATCTACCTGCAGAGTTTCACAAAGTCTCTTAATTAAAGCGATAAAAGAATAAAACTTTAGGACCCATACACATAATTACATACCTTTTCAGTTAGATTCTAAGAAAAAAAATCAGACAAAGACCAAATTAGGAAGTTGGATACGAAAGGCACAAAATTTAAACACGAATCATGGAACAGAGAAACAAATACAATCATCCAAAGCCAAAATTCGAATTCCAAAAAATCGAAACAGATTGAAAAACGAAACCCTAAATTAACCAAATATAAGATCGGATCGCGAAGAATTGTGATAAGGAAAAGAAAGACGAGTACCAGATCCGAAGGTTAGAGTTTCGAAATTGGGCGTCGGTGGTGAGATAAGGAAACCCTAAAATTCGGATAAATAAAGACCTTTCTCTCTCTCTCTCTGTATCGCTCGCTCGCTCTTATAGAAGGCTGTTTGGTGAGAGAGAAAAGTGAATGGACATGAGTGGCTTTGACAAAATATATAGCGCATTTTTATAATATTTGGAAAAGTGTGAATTTTTATTTTTTTGAATACATTTATTTTTTCTAAAAAGGGTGTGTAAGGACGGTGACCCGCGATAAAAGGAAAGGGAGTGTGTTGGTTCACAAATTCACCTCACATTATAGGAATAAATTTTAAAAATGAATAAATAAAGGATAGGTGGTGGTAACTTGGCCCATTAGTCAACCCAACCAATTTGAGATGGGGGAGGAACAAAATTTGTGGTGTTTCGAAATTGCGTGATTAGATTGGTTGATTAGAGTGGTTTTATCAGGTGATAGGTGTTGGTTGAATCACAGGAGAGAGAAGATAGATCATTTACAGCAGGCTCAACCAAATTTTAACGAAATTCACCCATGTTACTTGGTGTTTTCTTTTCTTTTCCTTTTTTAATTTTTAATTTGGTTTGTTTGGGTTGATGTGAGTTGATCTAGGTGGGAGGACAGTGGCTAGGTTGCCATGGGTAGTGGATGACAGTCAGGTCGGATCAACAAATTTGAGAGCCCTAGGCGAAAGCTTTATACAGGGTCTTTTATTATATTTAATTATAAATTTATATATATTTTTTTCAATTAAAATTTATTTTTCTTTTTTTTAGAGACAAAATTACTAATTAAATTTATTAGACCATTTTCTACTAACAAATCTCTTTATTTTATATCAATAGTTTTTCATTGATTTGGATAAAAAATATTTGTAGGAATATAATTAGGTTGATCATTAATATTTTCACTCTCCTCTAAATTATTTTGAACTTCATTATTAAGAATAGTGACATTACATATTTGAACATTGTCATGACCGCCTTCGTTATTATCATTTTATTGTATATTTTCATTATCCTCTAACTCCTTTTGATGAATTTCTTGTTCATTTACGAAACCTTCACTCAAATTTTCTGCAAGATTTTGTTTTTTACTAGTAATAAATTTGTCCATAGCTCCTTTTTGAGATTCAATTAGTTCTTCTCTTTGTTTTTTGTTTTTTTTGTAGTTTTTCATATCCAGATAGATATTTTCTAGTAGAAATTTGTAATTAAAAAATATGTATGAATAAATAAAACATAACCTATAATTAAAAAATTACAATTTAACTAGAATAATATAAATTTAATGTATAAAACAATAGAAACTGGTTTATCAAAAGCACAATTGCAGTTTTACTTAATATGATCACTTTACACTTTAAACCTACACAAAAAAAAATTAAAATTAATATTAATACAAAGTAAATTATTCTAAATTGATTGGATCCACTAAGAGTCTAAGACCAGCCCACTAGCAAAATGTGTAGAACTCAACTTGAATCACTTGATCCATTAAGACTAAGACCAGCCCACTATCCCTCCATGGCTCCATCCCACTAAATCTGATTTCTTAAAAAATATATATAAAAAAACATGTAGGACTAGGATGATAGGATCACTGGATGAGATCAATACTTTAGAAACCATGTAGGACTAGATCACTTTCACTGGACCATACCACTAAATCTGATTTCTTAAAAATAAAAAATAAAAATAAAATAAAATAAAATAAAAAATGTGTAAGACTAGAAGTCTAGAATCAATATTTTAACTCTTTAAGTGGGTCCATTCAGACTATTCCATAGCCTTCTAGAGAAATCTAAAGAATCAAAAATTAAGAGTGATGATACTAGAAAAAGTCCAACTCCAAACTCGTCCATGATGGGTCGTCCTGATCCCTAACTTTAGCCCGTGAAAGTCCGGACAAGGAAAACTCGTCCTGAGCGAAACAGGTAGGACGAGATTTGAGATAATCTCGTCCTGGACATGATCTCGTCTTGAGCAAACTGAATAGTCAACGTTACTGTTCAAATATAGGGCATCACACCTCGCTCCGTAATCGACAAAATTGATGGGAACCGTTGTCAACGACGGTTAGATCAATCAGGCCAAACGATACGGTATCAAAAACAGTTATAGAGGTTACTTTTGAAACCGTCGACTTACATGAAGGGAGACGACTATTCCGTGGGTGTGCTATAAAAGCACTGATCTACGAAGAAGGTAACTATTGAGAAAACTGCCATTTATTTTTCCTTTACAAAAAACCACAAAGATACTAACTTTGTCATTGGAGGATTCTTGGCCGGCCTCCACCGGTCTCCTTTGACTTTATTCTTCTTTTTCAGGATTCACTAGCGACTTTTGATAATGTCGAAGACAGTTCAGCCCACTGATCATTGAAGCATCATCAAAGAGAACAAACAAAAAAGAGTAAAGAGAACCGTATTCAAAAAAACCAACACTAGCAGCAAACTCCTTTTCAAAACCAAAAAAAAAAAAAAACCCAGTAGCAAGCCATGAAAATGATGAAAGAGGCAAAGGAAGAAAACAAAAAACGAACCTGAAATAAAGATCTGTGAACACATCAAGTCTATTGCCAACACCAATTGATGAGTAAGCCAACTAAAAAGAGTGGTTTTTTTAGAATCAAGATGGAGAGAGTAGGTGTCTTTTTTCTTCTTTCTTTTTTTTGCCTTTTCTTATTTGTCTCTTCTTTCTTTTTTCTGTCTTTTGTAATTTTTTCTTCTGCATTTTGTTACTTGTATATTGAGAAAATCAGTCATCAGTGTCTCTCTTTCTCTCCCTCTTTATATTTCAAGTAATAAACATGGGTTTTCTTAATGAAATGTGGGACAAAGGTTTGATCCAGAGGATATTTAGATGTGGCAATTTTTTTTTCTGAGAAAGCTAAAGATTTGGTGATGGGATTAGCCTTCATGTCATTTCAGCGTTTTTGTTTTGTGAGAAACAGGCCTTACATTTTTTTTTTTCAAATGTGAAAACAATATTATATAATATATTATTACTATTGGGGGCCTCTTACAAGTGGGGGGCCTTAGGCGGTGGCCTAAATGGCCTATAGGTTTAGCCGGCACTAACGATGATTTTTGGGTCATGATTTGGTGGTGCCTCACACAGTGGTTGGTCACGATTTGAGGGTGTGGTTGATTAGTTTTTTTTTTTTTTATCTAATCTGGCTTAAAGGGTGGGTCTTTGGTTTGTTTCTTTTTTTTCTTTATTGTTGATCAAATGTGGTTGGTTTATAATCAATGTCATTTGACATCCACTTTGGCATCCAATTAGCATTATCACATTATTTTAATCTCTCTATTTGCCACATTAATTTTTCATTCACTGCTTAACCACAATGATTATTTTGACACAATAATAAAAGGTAATGACTAAAGGGACACATTCGAAAGGTTACAAACCATTTTGAATTAAGGGGCAAAGGGTGAGGAATAAAATTGTAATTAAACCTTAAAAAAGAAGAAGAAATACTAAGAAACAAAAGTGTTTGGTTCATGACTTTAAATTAGATGAATACTATTTAATTTAAACATAGGGACCAAGACTGGTCAAATGTCATGGATTATGTAGGAAGTAGACCCATCACTCAACCTAATCGATCTATGGGGGTGGAGGAAACAATATATGTTGTTGTCCAACTTAATCAAACTACTTAATTGGACTAAATTTTCAAAACAATGTTCAATTTTAATGGTTTCATTGGGTGAGGGTTTCAATTGAATGGCAAGGGAGAGAAGTTAAGGGAGGGAGCCTAATTGGAGGGAGAGAGGGAGTTAACATCACAAATTTATGGTCACAAGTGTTGGATTTATAGATTTTAAATTAAATAGAGGAACTTTTGAATGAGGGGTGACAGATATATGGGAGAAAATGGGCTTTTGCCTTTTTTTTTTTTTTTTAAATCTAGCATTTTGCCCCATTTCCCAAACTAATTAGGGAAATACCATGTTTTGAAACTCAATTTTCTAAAAATCAAGTTTCAATTTAAAACTCGATTTTTGGACAATCAATTTATAACAAATTGAAAATTAAAAAAAAAAAAAAAAATCTGGAACTCAAGTTTATGGAACTTGAGTTCCATGTGAAGTACTCAAGTTCATGGAACTCGAGTTCCTTAAAAAAATTCAAGTGGAACTCGAGTTCCAAAAAAAAAAAAATTTAAGTCCACTTTCGCTATAACTCGATGTTCCAAAAATCGAGTTATACATTTGAAACTCGATTTTCTATGAAACTCAATTTTTAGAAAATCGAGTTTCAAAACATGAGTATTTTCTTAATTAGTTTGGAAAATTGGGCAAAATGCTGGATTTTTTGTGTGAAATGGGCATTTGCCCATTTTAGCCCAGATATATGAGAATGTCAAGTTTGAAGGTTGGAAACATGTTTCCAACTACCAATCTTGTTGAAACTGTTTGGGCTTGTCACTAGTTTGAGTCGAATCTGATGGATGGGCTAAGTTTCAAGTCTTGTAAGTGGCCCTAGTAAAACGGGATCAAATCTTAAAAACAAACTCCACCAAGGGTGTAGAATGCCATCAGACTATTAGTATTACTCTGGCTAGTGGCTTAAGGTTGGGATTCAAACCTTATTAGTGCAAACACCCCATTTTGCATCGTCTGAACTTCATCATGGGCAAAACTGTCATTTCACAACTCGAGGGAAAAATTGCAATTTTAATTGGTATATCTTCAAACTCTTCACATAAAGAAAATTTAGAGGTTTTAACAATCAAAACAATATATCGCGAGTTTCAGTCAAACCATCGAATTAAAGGTTATGACTCGATCAAATTTCAATGGCTAGTACATGTCCACATGATTAGAATGGATCACATATGACCATGAATAATTAATTAGGATTGATTCCTATGGGAATTAATTTTAAGTGATGGCATGTCGAATTATAGTGGATTAAGCTCAAGATAATTGCGAGGATCCATGCACCAAATCAAGTCATATATGTTAAAAGATGTCTAATATTTTTAGATTATTTATAAATTATCCTTTGAATCAAATAATAAAGTTATATTAAAAAATATATATATTTAATGGCATTATATGACTTAAAATGGCTAAAAATTGAATTTAAAATCGGGTTACTACTCCTAGTTGATCAGAAAAGAGCCAAATTCGAAACAAAACCGAAGTAAGAGCCTAGGATCGAAGTGTTGATTAGCATTTGGATGAGCACTTAGCCAGAGGCCACTTTTAAGTGTTGATCAACAGTTGAATAAACCAAATTGATTTTTCAAAATTTAGCCAGCTAGCTAGTCTTATTTCCCTATAATTTTAGTTTTGATCAAATTTTGAAATTGAAATCGAAGCCAGTCATTCTAGAGAGTCTCATGCACATCCAAAACTCATCATAAAGCCTATCTTCCTCCATAAATAGAATGGAAATTTAAAATTCAAGGCACCCTATTAATTCACATAAAGCTATAGGAGGAAACTTCAAAGTATGGTTATAAAGGTTGATGATGCTCAAGATCGTCAACCAGAATGCTCGTCCAGATTGGATTTGTCCTATGCCAACCTGACCCTGAAGAAATAGAGTGTGAAAGGAAGAAGTGCGGGTCACCGGTGTGGTGCCTACCACAGAACCTTCGATGCTAAAGTTAGAATGGCTAGAATAAGAATAGCGATAATAGAATCTCAATCACTGTGAACTAGAGTTTTGTACCTTTTTGTCAGGTCTCGAGAATGGGTATATATAGGCACTTCCTTCTTCCTTCTAGCCGTTGATTCTGTCTTATTGATGATATCATTTCCAAATCTATAACATCCCTGTAGGGTATTAAATGAAAAGATATATCTTCAACGGTATGGAAGTTCATTATTGTCCTTGTAACGTTTTGTCATTGATTGAGGGGTGACGGCCTCGTCTTTGCCAGGTGGTTTACCAAGGGCTGGGCTAATCCTAGGGTCATCCTCGTCCATCGTTTTTCCCATATGGACAAAGATATATTCGGGACTATCAGCTGCCCCCTTATTCCAAGGTCGTCCACATTTTGGACAGACTTAGGAATATGAGGATTTTTTTTTTAAATGAAACAATTGAGGCGCTTGGAGTTCTGTTCCCCACATTAATTGTTCTATGGCAGCGTGGCACGCATTGTGGCCATGTGTCCTTTTTTGACTGGTGAGCAGGTCTCATTTCCAGTGAGGGCCTTTTCAATTTTCTCGCATTTTCAAGGCAAACCTTTTTAACCCTTTGCCTTTCTTTTCTCATTTCTTTACTTTCCCTCTGTGTTTGATTTCTTTGATTCTTAGCCTTTCTCTTCAATTTCTCTTTGAGTTCGATTTCTCTGAACTCATAGTTGCCATTGTGCATTTTGTTCCTTGCCTTACCAATTTTCTTCCTTATTTCCAGGTACACCCCCTTTTTCCTTTTTGGTTTTACTGTATTTTGTACTCCTACTTTCCTTTTTGAGTTGCATATTTTTCCTTAATGGTGGATCACTCTGAAATTAGGCGCACTTCTCCCTCCATTGCCTTTCTTTTTGCTCGCTTAGGGGGGCTGTTAGATTCTTCTAGTGACCCATTAGGTGTACTCTCACATCACTCTAGTGATCAATACCCACAAATTGGGGATTTTTTTGCGGGTGATAGTGGCCTTGATTTAGCGTTGGGTGACTTGTATCCACTGTTGTACCAGTCTTTATCTTGGTTCAAATCTGTTCATGGGGTTTTTAGAAGGGAAAATATGGGGTCTGAAGGGAGATTTAGTGATCCGGAGAGGGGTTCGTCTTCTAATGTGGGCGCGGATGGGGTTGTAACAGACACAGTTGCCTCTATACCCACCTCCGTACCTTCACCTTCTCTCCCTCCTGCTTCTACCACACCTCGTTCTTTTCATGCCCTCAAGGAATAGTGTACCTTGAAGGCCGATGTCTTTGACAAGTTTAGGAATAGGTTCCAGTTCCCTGATGAAACTAAGGCTCGTCTTCCCAGGAAGGGCAAGAAGGCTTGTGCCTTTGCCCATGGTGAGGTATGCTTTTATGAGGCTGCGTTCTTGTGCGACCTCAGATTTCCCATCCATCCATCCATTATGGAACTCCTTAATCACCTGAACATCGCCCCAGGGCAGCTTATGCTGAACTTTTGGAGGATCGTCATAAGCTGTATGGTGATTTGGACGACTATAGCAGATGGGGACATGATCACACTCAACAAGTTCATCCATCTCTATCGCTTAAAAGAGTCTAAGGAATTTGGGTATTACGAACTTGTACCCTGGGATAGGAAGTCTCGCCGTGTCGTCGACCTTCCTTCGTCCTTCTGTTATTGGAAGTCTAGATATTTTTTCATGTCAGGCGATGGTTGGACGACTTTGTCTGATGACTTTTGGGGGGACATCCCTAGGTTGCTGCGCCGGTAGGAGACCCCTCATCTTGTTGCGTTTGCCTTTATGTTTCTTATTTTTATTGCTTTGTCTGTGTTAATCGTCCTTCTAACCTTGCGTAATTTTTGCTTTGTAGTGAAAGAGCGTCTTGAGCTTGAGGATAAATTTGAGAAGCGGGTTCTAAAAGCTGTGAAGTATGCCAGTATGATCGAGGACTTTGACGAGCTCATTGACCCACATACGCTATCTCGTCACTGTTTGGGGCCAGAGCCTTCACCTTACGTTCTTCATGCGATTGATCGAGAAGAGAGAAAACATGAGTAGCCTTGATATATCGGATCGTCCTTTTCTCTTTTTTCTGATTTTTTTTTTTTTTTTTTTTTTTGGTGCAGAGATGACGACCAAGTTCAACAAAGACATGTACGCAAAGGTTCAGGGAAGAAGAACGAGCCCCTTTCCAGCATTGGCTAGAGAAAGTTAAAGATAGTTGATAAAGAAAAGGAGAAGGAGTCAACAAAGAAGGGTTCATCCACCCCTACCCTAGATGAAGGATGAGTTGCTTCTCCAGCCCTACTCCAGCCCTTTCAATTGAGGGGGTCGAACTTCCTACCAAAAAGTGAAAGACGAGGGACAAAAGGAAGGAAAAAGTGGGCTCCAATGTTTGGGCTGATGTTGGAGCAGCCATGGCTTGGGCAAACGAGCTCCTGACTCCTGAGGAAATGAGGGAGATCTCTAATGTGCCCTCCCACGAGATGGTGAGCCAGCATGTTCACAAACTTTATGTCTACCGATCTTGGTCATGACGAAACATTTTGTTGTCAGGTGTTGGGAGAAACTATGCATATCACTTCTCAATATCTGGCAAATGAGGAGAAGGCCGTTGTGGCCAACTCAAAAGTGGAGGCACTAGAGGTCGAGGCTTCGGGGCTGCTAAGAGACCCGATTACTGCTATAGACGCTAATAACACTTCCAATGAGCAAATTAGGGTTTTAACTGAGCAGCTGGATTTCGAGAAGCTGCTGGTAAAGCAAAATGACAACCTTCTTGCTTCAACTGGTTAGAGGATGAAGGCTGTCGTGGCTAAGGCCGTCCACGCTTTCCAAGCTACCGATGAGTATAACATTATACTATTTCAATGGTATTTTAAAGGATTCGAGCTGTTGGGGAGATATTTAATAAAGCATGGCCCGAGGACGGACTTGGAAGAGCTGGACTTCGAGGCTGTTGATAAGGAGGTCAAGGCGGACGAAGCGGCTCAAGCTGCTCAGGCTGTGGCTTCGACTAGCGAGGACCCAGAGACTAGCAAGGACGATGATAATGCTCCCCAAGCTTGATTCTGTTGCCCCTTAGTGATTTTATTTTTTTTGGAAAAATGCCCTGTCTGTTTTAGGGCTACTAGACTCCTTATATTTGGATGCCCTACCTGTTTTAGGGCTTTTGAATAATTTTCAGCTTTTCTTTTTATATATATGATATATCTATGCATTTTACTTTACCTCATATTCATCTTCTTGCTTACGTTTGGCTGCAACTTGCTTCGATGTGTCCCTTTGCCCCTTAAGGAACTTAGAAAAAAAAAATTTGTTGTGTGGTTTCTTCGTCCATTTGTGGACTTAGAGACTTTTTACTGAGGCATTCTCTTTGTCCATCAATGGACTTTGAGAATTTTTACTGAGGCATTCTCTTCGTCCATCTAGGGACTTAAGAGAATTTTTACGGAGGCATTCTCTTCGTCCATATAGAGACTTAGAGAATTTTTACGGAGGTATTCTCTTCGTCCATTTAGGGACTTAGAGAATTTTTACTAAGGTATTCTTGGACGATGTACTTTCGTTTAAGAAATATTATCGTCCTCTTTATTTGGACGATGTACATCTATTTAAGGAATCTTTTCATCTTTTTTGTTTGGACAATGTACATCCATTTAAGGAATCTTATCATTTTTTTTTTTTTTTGGGTGATGTACATCCATTTAAGGAATCTTATTGTCTTTTTATTGGTTTGGACAATGTACATCAATTTAAGGAATCTTATCATCTTTTCCTTCTTCTTTTTTTTTTATTTTTTATTTTTTATTTTTTTTTTTATATATATATAATTTGCTCGGAGTTTTTGCATTCGGATGATGTTTTGACAATGGACAAGATAACCAAAACACATTAATTACTAAATGATATGTTTATTCGCTTTGCATAACAGAAAAAAGTCTAAGGCATTGTTGATTGCTTACAATTGCGCTTTAATTCCTATTTGTAATACATCTTTAGATGCTCGACATTTCATAGGTGAGGTAGCTTGTTTCCGTCCAGATCCTCCAAGTGGTAACTTCCTTGGCGAGAATAATGGACGACCTTGTAGGGTCCTTCCCAGGTTGGTCCTAGCTTGCCTTGCTGTGTCCTTTGTTGCAAGAGTCACTTTTTGAAGGATGAGATCTCCAATTTTGAACCTCCTTAGCTTAACTTTCTGATTATAGTACTCTGCCATCTTCTGTTGGTACTTGATCATTCCTTAGGAGGCTCGGTCTCTGACTTCGTTCAGACAATCCAGGTTCAACTTTAATTGATGGTTGTTGTTTCGTTCGTCAAAGAACTCCATCTTGAGGCTAGTGAGTCCCACTTTGACTAGGATGACTACTTTTGTTCCATAAGTTAGATTGAAGGGCGTCTTTCATGTTGACGTTCGTGTTGTAGTCCTATAGGCCCACAAAAAGCTTGGTAACTCCTCAGGCCATGCACCCTTTGCCCCCACTAACTGGGCCTTAATGATCTTTAGCAAGGTTCGGTTCATTACTTCTAACTGTCCATTGGCCTGAGGATGTCCTGGGGACAAATACTTGTTCCTGATGCCCAAGCTTGAGCAAAACGACCTGAATCCGTGACTATCGAACTGGCGACCATTGTCTGAGATGATTGTCCTGGGTATCCCGAACCTACAAACAATATTTTTCCATACAAAATTTTGTACCTTTGCTTTTGTGATTGTTGCTAGTGCTTCCGCTTCGACCCATTTCATGAAGTAGTCAATCGCAACGTGTAGAAACCTCATCTATCTCTTTCCCTGTGGTAGGGGGCCCACAATGTCGATCCCTCATTGTGCGAATGGCCAAGGTGATGAAATGGTCGTCATCTTTTCCCCTAGGACTTGTTGGACATTTCCATACCTTTGGCAACTGTCACATCTTTTGACGAAATTTGTTGTGTTTTATTGCATTGTGGGTGAAAAATAACATGCCCTCATGATCTTCTGGACGAGGGACTTTGCTCCCATGTGGTCGCCGCAAACTCTCCCGTGCACCTCTTCCAAAACATATTTGGCTTCCTCCTCTTCTACGCACTTCAAGTAAAGCTGGAAGAAGCCTCTTTTGTAAACCTCGTCATTAAGCACCGTGAATTGGACAACTCGTTTTTGGATCTTCTTGGCTTCTTCAGGGTTTGGCGGTAACCGTCCATCTTTAAGGTAAGAGAGAATGGGACTCATCCATCCAGAGTGGGTGTACACAGGGAAGGTTTGAAATTCTTCGATGCTAGGAGAGTTTTGTTTTTCTAGCCTCCAATCATTTACCTTTGCCTAATCGTCTGCTGATGCACTCCGTGCCACTTCGTCGGCTTTAGCATTTTGATCCCGTGGAATCTGAACAAACTCTACACGATCAAAGTTGCTTACCAATTGGTTCACCAACTTGAGGTATTTCTACATTCTTATCTCATTTGCTTCAAAATCTCCCTTGACCTGCCCTACGACGAGCTATGAATTGCTCCTTAGCAAAATATTTTTAGCTCTAAGTGCCTGAGCTATTCTTAGCCCTGTCAATATAGCCTCGTACTCTGCTTCGTTATTGGTTATAGGGAATTTGAGCTGGATTCCATGCTTCAAAAATCTCCTTCAAGGAGGTGATAACGACTCCTGCTCCACCTTTTTTCTGGGTGGACGACCCATCTGTATGGATCGTCTAAAACTCTTCCTAGTTTTCTTTATGTTCGGGGGCGGTGAATTATGCTATGAAGTCTGCTAATGCTTGAGCCTTTATAGCTGTCCAGGGGTGATATTCTATATCAAACTAACTGAGCTCAATAGCCCATTGTACCATCCGTCCAGCGGCCTTAGACTTACTCATTGCTTTCTTGATGGGCTGGTCCATCATCACTATGATCGGGTTAGCCTAGAAGTACGAACGAAGTTTTCTTGAGGCCACTATTAGGGCGAAGGTAATCTTCTCTATCCTTGGGTATCGGGTTTCAGTTGCCTGAAAGGCCTGGCTAATGTAGTACATCGAAAGTTGTATCTTGTTCTCTTCCCTGATCAAGGCTGTGTTGACTGCAGTTACAAATACTGCCAGGTAAAGCAATAAATCTTCTCCCTCCTTGGACAAACTCAAGAGTGGGGGGTTGCTCAGGTAGCGCTTTAACTCCTGGAATGCCGTCTCGCATTCCTCTGTCCAGACAAAGGCTCGTTTCAGGGTCTTAAAGAAAGGAAGACATTTGTTTGTTGCCTATGAGACGAACCTATTGAAGGCAGCTACTCTTCTTGTGAGAGATTATACTTCTTTGACCGTCTTTGGAGAGGACATCTCAAGGATAGCTCTCACTTTCTCAAGATTTGCTTCTATTCCCCTTTATGACACTATGAACATAAGGAATTTCCATGAGGAGACTCTAAAGGCACATTTGGACGGGTTTAACTTCATGTTGTACTGTTTGAGTGTGTTGAACATCTCCCTGAGATCGTCTAGGTGGTTCTCTTCTTCTTTGGTCTTAACGAGCATATCATCAATGTACACTTCCACGTTCTTCCTAATCTGCTTGTTGAATATCTGGTTTACCAATCTTTGGTTCGTGGCCCCTGCGTTCTTTAAACCAAAAGGCATGACCTTGTAGCTGTAGAGTCCCTAGCTGGTGATGAAGGCTGTCTTTTCCTGATCTTCCTCGGCCATTTGTATCTGGTTGTATCCAGAAAATGCATCCATGAAGGTAAGAAGTTTGTGCCCGGCTGTTGAGTCTACTAGCTGGTCAATTCTGGGTAGGGGAAAGCTATCCTTCAGGTAGGCATTATTTAAATCCGTGAAGTCAACAAACATTCTCCCTTCCCATTTGCCTTTTTAACCATGACGATGTTGGCCAGCCACTCAAGATAGTAGACTTCTCTAATAAAATTAGCAGCAAGCAACTTGTTCACTTCGTCCATGATTGTTTTGTTCCATTCAAGGGCAAAAACTCTTCTTCTCTGTCGGACAGGTTTCTTTTCAAGGTCTACATTTAGGCGATGTTAGATAATGTTTGCTAGGATACCTAGCATGTCCTCATGGTTCCATACAAACACGTTGAGGTTATCCTTTAGGAAGCTGATAATTTCTTCCTTCGTCTTTGGATTTAGACTCATCCCTACTTAGGTTGTTTTTGCAAGATCTCCTTCAACCAACTCTATCATTTCTAGCTTTTCGACGATTTCGGATGTCTTATCTTTGATTGTCCACATGTGGTTCTCTTTTAAGATCAAGACTGCTTGGTAACACTCCCTTGCCAACACCTAGTCTCCTTTTATCTCTCCGTACCCCTGTTCTGTTGGAAACTTCACCTTTAAGCAGTATGTGGAAGTGGCAGCTTTCCAGTGATTGAGGGTAGGTCATCCTATAATCACATTGTAGGACAAAGGTGAGTCTACTACTAAAAGGTTATGCTTGTTGATTACCTGGAGGGGGTAAGAGCCGACTGTGACCGTCAACGTTACTATTCCCTGGGGGTACACCTTGTCTCCACTGAAACTGACGAGGGGGGATTTGAAAGGACGAAATCTCTTTAGGTCTACTTTTAATTGCTGGAAGACAGAAAGGTAAATAACGTCTGCTGAGCTCCTGTTATCTACCAGAACCCTTCTGGTGTTGAATCCCAGTGGGTCATTATGAGGTTGCTTTATCCCTCTAGCATCTTCTTTTGAGAAATACATGTCTTGGTTCATCCGTCTTTGCTTCAGGGGAGACAGGCTATGAACATTGTTCACCTACCTTTGGTATGATTTCTTAAGGGACTTGAATGACCCTCCCATGGATGGTCCTCCCATAATGGTTTTTATTTCTCCTATTGCACTCTATGGACGAGGTGGTAGGTGATCCTCGTTTCTCTAAAAGCCTTTGTGTTAATCCTTTTTGTCGTCCCTGTACCTGCTGGAATCTCCCATTTTCACGTACTTCTATAGTTTCCCTTTCTATATAAGTTCTTCTATCTGTTATTTCAAGTCTCGACAGTCCTCGGTGTAATGACCGTGGTCTTTATGAAAACGGTAGTATTTCCTTTTATCGCGAACACTGGGTGACGAGTATAATGGCCTAGGCCATTTAAGATATTGTTCGTCCTTAATCTCTGTCAAAATCTAGTCAACGGGCATCACTAAAGGCGTGAACTTCGTTGGATGAGGATTTTTGTCATATCTTCGTCTATTTCCTTTGACATTCTGCTAGTTTGCTCAATCCCTTATTCGCCCCCTTCTATTGTTTTCTTTCTCTTTCTTCTTCTCTTTGGGTTTCTCTGCTCCCTATATGGTTGCCAAGGCGTCCTTAGCATTCATGTATTTCTGTGCCTTCAAAAGCATCTTTGCCATCGTCTTGGGGGGATTTTTTGCCAAGGAGACCACGAATTTCTTGGACTTTAATCCAGCCTTAAAATTCATTAGTTGTACTTTATCGTTTGCTTTGTCCACCTCCAAAACTCCTCGAGTGAAACGCATTACATAGGATCTCAAGGTTTCCTTTTCTCCTTGCTTAATGGTGAGCAGATGGTCAACTGGCCTTTTTGGACGTTGCTTGCCGACAAAATGATGAAGGAAGGAGCTGTTTAGCTGCTCGAAGTTGCAAATAGATGACGTTGGTAATTTGGTGAACCATTCCCTTACTGCCCCTTTGAGGTTAGTGGGGAAAGAGTGGCACAGAATCTCGTTAGGGGATTGCTAGAGACCTAGAGTCATCTTGAATATATTGAGGTGACTCAATGGATCTTTTAATCCGTCAAAGGGCTCGAGTTGGGGTAGACAGAACTTGGAGGGCACTGAGCATTCCTAAACTGCTAAGGTGAAGGGTGAGTTTGTCTTTCTGACTATTCTGTCCAAACTTTGATCCATTTTTCCCTTGATAGCGTTTTTCAATTCATCCATCTCCTTTCTCATCTCCCTGAGGAGATCTGAGTTTGCCTTTTCTGGAGTGCTAGTTCGTCTCCTGTAACTGTCCCCATCATTGTCTCCGTTGATCTCCGTGCAGTTATCTTTCTGTTGCAACCACTGCCTCATCTCTTGGTTTTACCTGGTAAGCTCTTCCACAGTGGTTGCGAGTGACTGAATTTGTAGGGCCAATGTAGCAGGGTCTTGGTTAACATTGGATTCCATCTGGACTTGTGAGTTGAATGGAACAATACTCTCGAACTAGGTGCTAAAGAGTATTCCGTCCCCACAAACAATGCTAAACTGATGATGCTCGAGATTGTTGGCCAGAATGCTCGTCCAAATTGGAGTCGTCCTATGCCAACCTGACCCTAAAGAAATAGGGTGTGAAAGGAAGAAGTGTGTGTCACTAGTGTGGTGTCTGCCACAGAACCTTTGATACTAAAATTAAAATGGCTAGAATAAGAATAGCGATAATAGAATCTCAATCACTGTGAACTAGAGTTTTTGTACCTTTTTATCAGGTCTCGAGAATGGGTATATATAGGCGCTTCCTTCTTCCTTCTAGCCGTTGGTTCTATCTTAATAGTGATGTCATTTCTGAATCTGTAACATCCCTGTAGGGTGTTAAATGAAAAGATATATCTTCAACGGTATGGAAGTTCATTATTGTCCTTGTAACGTTTCATCATTGATTGAGGGGTGACGGCCTTGTCTTTGCCAGGTGGTTTACCAAGGGCTGGGCTAATCCCGGGGTCATCCTTGTCCATCATTTTTCCCATATGGACGAAGATATATTCGAGACTATCAAAGTTGTTAGTGATCCTTTTCTTGAATGCGACCAAAACTTTAGTTGCATTCCCCTCTAGACTTCTAGTTAGGGAGATTTATCAAAATTATATCCAAAAATCCCCATTGTATGCAGGTCGTATTTCTTAACCTCTTGTGTATTTGATCTATTAAATTCACTTATAATTTTAAGGTACATATTTTTGTCATGATGATATGGGTTGATTTAAGATTGAAACATGTTATTTAAAAAATAAATAAATAAATCACGTGATGTTATTGAAAAAAATCACATGATCATATGATATTATTGAAACAATTCACATGATCACAAGATGTTCTTGAAAATAATTCATGAGGGTTAGCTCTTAGGCTAACCCTACTTAGATTTTAGTTATTTATTTTAAACCTACTTAAAACATATATGTATATCCTCATAAACTCAATTTCGTAAGCTGAAGGAGGTAGAGACTTGGAGCTAAACATATAGAAGAATTCACCATCCAAAAGCTTGAAACCACATAGCCTTCATCCCAGTGAGTTCTTTAAAAACCAAACGTTTAAGGAGGTGTCTTGGAGTGGGTAAGAGGTTTTACTTCGTTGACACGGACATGTCATTCGTGAAGCGATTCATGTACAAGAAGTTTAGATTCTAAAACTATTGTGGGTTACAACAATGGGTTTATCTAGCTACCGGGTTGTAAAGTGTAGGTAAATTTTTGCTCTAGATCTTAAATTCCTTCTCATTTAGTGGGTTGCCTTAATTGAGGTACATCATCTTTATAGTGGTTTTTCTTTGGAGATGTTCTCCATTGGTTTTCACTTTGTCACCATATCATAGTCCCTTGCATTATTTCGTTTATTAATTTGCTATTGAGATTTGATGAATTTCTATTTGGTGGTTTAGAATATATAAATTGTGATCACATAATTGAGGTAAATAAAATATTTATTAATAATTTCAATATATGCACAATAAATATTGGGGTCTAAACCGAACATTTCAATAATTTTAATTAAAAAAATTTAAATTTATTGTGCATTCTCTCTCCCACCCTAAGAAGGGTCCCAAAATTGTGTGTTAATAGATTTCCAATCCAATTACAATTCTATGTTGTTTTTTTAAAAACAAATTATTTTAAGTGTGTCAAATCATCAATGCTGATCAATTTCTTATAAAGACTTAAAACTTTAATTTTTGTACTTAAGTCTCCCATTCTTTAGACACTCAATCTCCCATTCTCAACCGTCAACACTAAATCAAAATTTGAAATTAGATTTTAGCTTTCCTTCACCATAGATTGCCCTATCCAAGGTAAATTACAACTCTTTTTTTTTTTAAGAAATTATAAACTTTCTCACTCTTAAATTTAACTCTTGAACCATAATATTTGATTCTCTACATAGTATTAGTCTAGGCTTATGTGTAAGATTTGTCTTTGTTTGAACAAAATTGAGGCTGCTGGATGATTGTATTATCAAATAAAATTCAATAATGATGTCGAGAAATTTTATTATATTGTTCTACACTTTAAATTTTATTTTATTATTGTGATATTATAATTTTATATCACATGTAATGTTTCTTTTATTTGTATTTTTTTTAATTATAAATATCTATATAGAGGTAGGGTTATGTATTACATGTGTCTTCATAGAATAATTTTCACATCATTTTGTATAAGTATTTCATGATATTGTTTTGTAAACAAAATTCCAAAGAAGTCGTTTTAATTAGATAAAAAATGATGTTACACTGATTATAGTTATGAAAAGAAAAAAATTGTAAAAGTTACTGTATGGAGCAATATTGTTATAACTAATAAGATGCATGTCTTCAAAAGTTATGTTGTGAATTAGTAACTTTCACTAGAATTTGGTTAAACCCCTTTCAGGTGAGGTGGCAAAATAGATCTCAACTCTTTTAAAGAGCCAACAAAAGAGCCATGAGTCAATAAGTTGAACTTTCAAATATGATCACTTGCTGGAAAATGATATAGCTAGTGACATGAACTTATGAAGCCTCTTGGCATCTATGAAGCCTTTACAACTATTTTACTCTCTTTAAGAGCCAACAAAGGGGTATGCACCAATGAATAAAGATATTCCGTCACCCTCTTAGTTTTTTACTTTAATACTCTATTAATCATAGCTTATTACATGTCTTTTTTTTTTCTTCTCTTTTTTTCCTTTATAGAGTCTATGGAAATAATAAGATACATGGTATACTGTAATTTGTGAAAGGGCAAGGATTTGCTACAAACTAAGTTGTAGTCACTCTTGCAAAATACACATATGCAATGTCTCATTTGGTGAAAATTTTAATCTTGACAAGAAAGTTTTCATTTAAATATAAACCTAGATAGGTGTCTATATGAGGCATTGATATGTGTGCATTTTTTCAAGAGTTGTTGCAACTTAGTTTGCAACAAATCTTTGCCCTTTATGAAATATGATCAAGTGTAACACTAAGAGTGTGATAGAGGATTTTAATTCTGTACTAATGATTAATTTGAGTATAAAAATTATTTGTTCAACTTTTTATATTGCACTTTATATTTCTCTAATCATAATTTCCCATATATTTGATTTTTTCTTTTAAAAAAATTTAAAACTTTAGTTGATATTTTATAACGAAAGAAAAAAGAATATATGTGATTCATAAAAAAAGAGAAAAAAAAAAACATATGCGGCAAATAGTAATTAGTAGATAATAATCTAGATTGCAAAAAGTGGAGGGTTTATATTCCAATTTGATAAAGGTGTATGCGCTAAGGATCAATTTGAACTTCCAAACCTAGTGGGAAAAATGCTTGACTAAGCTCCCCCATTTGGTATTGTGGTAAAAAGTAAAACTTTAACCATTGAATTTTAATAGCAAAGATTTTATTTTAGAGAATTCTAACTAAAAGTTCTTTAGCGTTTAGAGTATTTACCAAATTACAATGAATATTGTTTTAAGGGTTTGGATCTATAGGATGTGACTGGTCGTGTGTTAGCACACCAAAAAAGTTCTTTAAAAACCTTAAAAGCTTTTTTAGCAAAAATTGCCACACGTTTAGCAATTTTGCTAAAGTTCTTTTAAGGGTAGAAAGGCTTAAGGCTAAAGCTGAAATTTGGAACATTTAGTAAAGGCTCTGTAATTCAATATTCATGCTTTATAAATTCAAAATTTTAAAGTATTTTTCACTTTAATTTGCCTAATATTAAAACACTATAGAACTTTTTAGTTAAAGTTCTATATAACTATATTGCAAAAGTTCTACAATTAATTAAAGTTATACTTCTTATAGCAATGCCAAATGGGAATTTAGCCGTAGATCTTATGGAGAGTAGCAGTGCCTCAACGTTGGGCTGTAGTAATTGGATGAGGAGTCTGTGGAGGAAGCTTAGCATGACTCGGAGGCATGAAGTGTGATGAAACTAGTTCTTAAGGTGCATCTTGTGACACTCACAGACAAGGTGATCACCATGACACCAATAAGCGAAAACACTAATGGCCTGTTTGGAAGTTAAAAAAAAGAGGGGCAGTAGAGTAGAGGGAGGGAGAGTAATTCAATTACCTTGTTTGGAAGTTTTTTAAGGAATGAGGAAAAGGAGTTTGGAGGGGTTTCAACCACCTCTAACCCCTCATTTTTAATTCCTCCAAATTAGAGAGATTTGAAGGGAGAGTAGAGTAGATAAATTATTGACTAGATAAATTTCTCAATTTACCCTTTCTAAATTAATAATAGACCAATGTCACAAATCAATTTTTAAATAAGGATAAATTTGTCTATTTTAATCATTTCTTCTTCTCTCCATCCTAATTTTTAAAACATCCTAATTTTTAAAACATCCAAATAAGGGGAAGGGCTAATTATTCCCTTCCCCCTTACTAATTTTAAAAACATCCAAACAAGGTGGAGGGGAACCATTCCCCCTACTCTCCTCCCCACTACTCTCCTCTCCTCTACTCCCCTCTACTCTCCTTCCTCTCTAAACTTCCAAACAAGCCATAAGAGTCTGTTTAGATTGAGGGGGAGGGAGAGGGGGAGTGGAGGGGAGTAGAGTAGAGTAGAGCTGGTAGGAAATTAGCTTAACTTTTGACAAATTCTACTCTACTCCCCTTCACTCCCCCTTCTTCCTTCTTAATCCAAACAGACCATAACGAAAAGCATCTATTGAGATTGGTTGATAAGAAGAGTCCCTCAAGATTGTAGATTTAGATGTGACTTGAGAGGCAATGACTAAGGCAACATTAGAGGGCCGGGTTGCTCATGCATAATGGAACAACATTGGATTTCCTCATATATCGATTAAGATCAATATTGACATATTGTTGAACCTAAAAAATGCATAATAGTAATTAGGGTATGATTCGAACACTAACATTAAAATTAAAGTAAATTAGTTCAATACTTTGTTGAACCTTTGTTTAATTATGATATATCGATTAAGATCAATATTGACATATTGTTGTAAATTTTATGGTCTAATTAAATTACAAACTTTCATTTTTTTATAATTCAATGGTTATTACATGGAATAGAAATTTAAACTCTAAATATTTCCGTAAAAAACATCATGTGCCAACCAATTAAGTTAAAAGACTTTTGGCACAAATTTTCATAGTTAAGAGATATATGTTTTTTATTGAAAATACCAAAAAGTGCCAATCAATTAATACCAAAAAGTCTTTTAGCACAAACTTTCATAGTTAAGAAATAATAACCTCAAATTTAAAGTGTAAAAATTGTATCTTGATCTTTTATCTAAGAGTAATGCATGTCATAGTTACACTATTTTACAATATTTATGCAAATTATATATATTGTTATAGTCAATTCTTACGAGTTATATTATTTGGACCCACTACTAAAATCATTTTTTAAATTACTAATAACCACTCACACATTAACAGTTTGTAAAATTTGTTATAGATCTAATATTTTCCTTTATCTAAATACAAAGTAAAAATTGACCACAACAATTATGGTGATTTGGATTTTTACCTAAGAGTAGTGATTATTACCTAAGAGTACGTAGTGATTATCACAAACTCATTCGTGTACATTGTCCAATAACACTGTCACTGTTCACTTTTTTTTCCTTTTTTTTTTTTGGGTGTGAATATCTATACAGAAATTTGTAGATACCATGCTGCAATTCTGGATTTAATCAACGTGTACGAAATGTACACTATTGATCGTGTAACAAGATCTTTCCGTTACCCAACAACTTCCTTCTACTGAGTAAAGAGAGTTTTTATATTAAAATTAAAAACTTACTCATGATTAAACAGCAATATTGCATGGAAGAACCATACGTGGAAGCATGAATGCACCCAAAACCACCACGCATACTGCCACCCCACGAATATGCCAAATCCAACCTGACCATCCCTCCTTACACGTACTTTACATGCATTCCCCAAAACCTTCAATAAATACGTACCATTTCCTCCTTAGAGTCTCACCACAACCCAATTATTACTACGTTCCATAAATACTACCACAAGTCCCCAACAACAATGGCAAGACTCTCAACTCTGGCAGCTCTCCTTGCAGCCCTTTTGTTCATCGCCCAAGCCACTGCCGAAGTACTCACCATCGTAACCACTGACGTCGAGGACGACACTGAAAACAGGAGGCAAGACGACCGGGACTGCCGGCAGCAGCTTCAGGAACAGCAGTACCTCAACGACTGCCAGAGGTACCTGAGGCAGCAAATCCAGCAGTCAGAGCGTTTTGATACTACTTCCGAAAGGGAGCAAAGGCAGCAGTGTTGCCGTCAGCTGAAGCAGCTAAGCAGGAACTGCCGATGTGATGGGTTGAACGAGATGTTGAGGCAGCTGAAGGGTCAGTTGCAGGGTCAGGATTTGAGGGAGATGATGCAGATTGCTCAGAACTTGCCTAAGGAATGCAACATTAAGCCCCGCAGCTGTGAAATTGAAATGCGCTCATCCCGGATCTAGAGAGCTGGCCATGAATGCATGCATGAATGTGTACCTACGAAAAATAATGGTCACTGCTAGCTATAGCATTGTAGCTGGAGATAAAAGGGTGACTAGCTAGAATAAGCATATCATCGTGTGCAATGTAATATTATTATATATGTACGTATTAGTAGTAGCTCAATCTTGTTATATCAAATGCCTCTATATATGTTATACAGTGGAAAATTATTAGTAGTAGCTCAATCTTGTTATATCAAATGCCTCTATATATGTTATATAGTGGAAAATTATTGTATAGTCCGGACTACACCTTTATGAGAGGGAGAGAGCATAGTCCGGGACTATGCTTCTTATATATTATAGTTAGTTAACTTGCTAATGCATTTTTCTTCATTCTGTACTCAAAATAATAATAATAATAATAATAATAATAATAATAATAATAAAACATATTGTGTCTCACCTTATGATGAAAAAGAAGACCTATTACTCAAAAACAAGAGTCCAAAAAGGAAAATTATCATTTCATATCCTGACAAAATGAAATCATATCTCCATATTTTTCACCTCATTGTTCACACTTTTGTAAGTGAATTTGTAAGTGGTTTCTACAGAGAGTGTATAAATTGGGATGTGTGATTATAGTGTGTAGAAATTGGCATGTGAGAAAATCACAGTCCATCCCAAAATAGGTTTTTAAGTCATTACATTAAATAAATAAAAAAGAAAAAAACTTATGTGTATTATACACATCCAATTATGTACACTCTCATGTACATTATTCTTAAAATGCACTGAAATTGAAAAAATGTAGTATTTATTATACATATCCTGTAGTACACATCCTATTATGTGCACTCTCACATACATTACTCTGAAAATACATTGAAATCGCAAAAGGGAAGTGTTTATTATATACACATCGTATTATGTACACTCTCACATACAATACTTTACATTACTCTTAAAATACATTCAAATCGCAAAAGGGAAATGTTTATTATATTCACATCGTATTATGTACACTCTCACATACAATACTTTTAAAATGCATCGCGATCTTATAGTATTTTAAGAGTGTATATGTATTAATTTCAGGACATTTTAAAAGTGTGTGCAAGAGTGTGTAGAGCATTGTGTAGTGCACTAGTATTTACCCTTAAATAAAATATTAGATATTTACCCGTAAGGAGGATGGAAAATTGAGGGGAAAAAAGAGTGGAAAGATAGCATTAATATTTTTAGTGGTTTAATTTGTTTGGTTGGGAGGAGAGAGAAAAAAAAAGTTGTGAGACCTAGGTGTTTTCTCTTTGGCCACAAAAATGTTTTCTCTTTAAAATGAAGATAAAACTTTGGGGAGAAAAGCTCAATGTTTGAGCTGACCAAAATGCCCATGTGTATTTTTGGGCATCGTTCTTGCCATTTTTTTTCCCTATTTCCTTAGAATTTTGTTACTATGACTTTGTGTCTCCTCAAGTTTCCCCATTTTTTTTTTGTTCCTTTATTCTTTTCTTTTTTTTTCTAATTTATTTTATTTTATTTTAATTGTGCTCATCTTTCTTTGGCTTGGACTATTTTAAAAAAAAAAAATTTTGAAGTGCCCATACACAATTTTTTTAAATAAAAAAGTGTTACTTTTTTGTTTTATTTAATGGGGGAAAAATTGTAAATTTATACCAATTTTATTTTCCATCCTTTTATTTTTCTTCTCAATCAAATGAATAAGTTTTTTATATCTTCATTTTTCCATCCTCCCAACCAAACACAAATAGGAGAAAAGTAAATCTCTTCTATTCTCCTATTTTTCTATATTCTCTTAATTTTCTATCCCCTTATTTTTCCACCCCTTCAACCAAACGGACCCTAAGACTCAAACCTAATCCAATCCATGAACTCATTTAGATTGAAGTTGTCCTTGGAACTCAAACTATTCCACCTTTAAGCTAAGTTTGTTGGGTGGATTTTAGAGATAATGGAAAATAGATGAGAGAAAACAGATAGGAGTGGTGGTTGGTTGGAAGGGAAAGGGAAAAGGAAAAATGGTGGGGCTTGACTATTTTCTTTTCGGGTCACCAAATATATATATATATATATATATATATATACTTTTTAGAAACAAACACACACACATATATAGGGGAGAGGGAAAGGGGTTTTAACACAAAGACACATCACAATTTCAATCAAAAGTCATGATAACTTTTAAGGGATGGTGAGATAAGTTATACTACACACAACACACTCTCTTAAAAATTGTGAGATAATTACCTATTCTTTTTTTTTAAGAAACAAACACAGACACACACATACATGGGAGTGGGAAAAGTGGGAACAAAATGCTTAGACAAATATTGATCTCTCTATAATGGAGAGAAAAGTGGGGACAAAATGCTTGGACAAAAATGTCCTCCTTTAATGTTTAAAAAGTGTGGTGGTTTTTGTCATTTTGTTCGTTTGATTTGTCTTTTTCCTCCCATTATTTCTTATACGGTTTTTGTTTTTGTTTTGTTGCTTCTGTTACTTCTTCAGTTCTTCACGTCCAGTTTTTTTTCCCCATTTTTTGCGTTCATAATTTTTTTTTTCCTTTCACGTTTTTTTTTTTTTTTGTGTTCATTTTTTTCTCATTTGTTACTTATCTTTTTTTTTTCATCATTTTTTCCCTCATTTGTTTGGGTTCTTGTGCTATCTTTTTTTTTTTTTTTTTAATGAAGTGTCCTTTTATATACAATTTTTAAATCAAAATATAATGTACAATTTTTTTATCTAATAGGGGCATGAGTGTAAATTTATACAAACTTTATTTTCTATCCACCAACTTTTTTTTCTCAAACCAAATAAAAGAGTTTTCTATCTTTTTACTTTTCCATCCTTCCAACCAAACACACATGAGAAAAAACACCAAAAATGCTTGAATAAATAGACTTGATATATTGTCATATGCAATGATACTAAAATGAGTTCGTAAAGCTCAGACAAAAGCCTCCCACATTTCTAATAGTCCGAACTCCTTCCCATCTTGATACCAAATAAGTGGCTCATCTTCCAAGTGAAAGGAAATTATTTGGACCTGTTGATGGTTTAGAGTGTTGTAGAGCTTGAAAATTGATTGGCTTTATAGAATCTATCCTAGATGAGGGTCTTCACCTTTAAATTTGGAAACTCCACCTTCATGCCTGGACCAAATATATTGAGGTTGACTACCATTTTGTTATAATCTTAGTGTCCCACATGAATTAAGTATTAACTTAACTATACAACAAGAAAAAAAGACATAATACAACAAGTATTATTGCAAAAAATATATATATATATATATATATATATAAGTAATTTATATACTATTGCATCTCTAAGTTGTTTTTTGTTGTAATAGTAATTTAAATTTATTATATCAATATAAAGCCATTCAGGGCGATTTGAGGACACTACTACTTTCTGCGACAAGCAGCAAAGGGAGCAGTGTTGCCATCAGCAGATGTGAAGGGTTGAACGAGATGATGAGGCAGCAGAGGGGTCAATTCCAGGGTCAGGAATTGATCAGGGAGAGATGATGCAGATGGCTGAGAACTTGCCTAATGAATGCAACCTCGGCCCCCAGCGGTAGCCATGCATGCATGTGCATCTATGATGATAATATAAGGGTCACTGCTAGCTCTAGCATTATAGATAGAGATAATGGGTGACTAGCTAGAATAAGCACATCATTGTGTAATGATATCTACGAATTTGTAGTTCGTAGGTTTTATACGCTATTTAATAAAGTAGCTCAATTAAATTACATGCTTCTTTGTTTGTTTGTTTTTTCTTCAAATTACATGCTTCTTTGTTAGTACTCTTAATTAGTTAACTTTTATATATATATATATATATATATATATATATATTTTTTTTTTTTTTTTTTTTTTTCTTTTGGTCACAAAACATATTGGCTTATATTACGATGAAAAGGAATACCCACTAGTCAAAACCTTTTGATGAAAAAAAAAAAAACACCTAATAGTAAAATTTATAGACAATAATCTACTTTTTTTTTTTTAATAATTATTTACCAATAATTAATACTTATCACACAAACTGTTCTACACACAACTAAAAAAAAACTAAAACCATAACTTAAAGTAACGATTTCAATTGTTTTTTAGGTCATGTAAAATAATTTGTGTGTAATAAACACAAATTTTTTTTACACCCATTTAATATATATATATATATATATATATATATATATATATATATATATATATATATATTGTGGACATATATTTGTCTAGACAAAAGTAAGAAAATATTTTTCCCTTTTAATAAACCATTCACAACAGGCTTGAACATCATCTAATATTCATATTTTGTAAATGGTGTCTATCAATTGTGAATATTTGTCTAGATCTAAACGACTGTAAGAAAATATTTTCCCTTTTGTATACGCCACTCACAATGCGTGGAAACCAAATGATCATTTGATGTACGTTCACATTTTGTAGCTAGTGTCTACAGTATGTAGAAAATAGGATGTGTGATAATCACAGTCCATCCCAAAATATGTCTTAAGTCATTACGTTCTAAAAAACTCTTCAATATTTCTTTCACACTTGTTTATATCCACTATTTTACATTAATATCCACAGTTAATACAAAAATTTCCATATTTTAACATCCAAAATGGATGTATAAAATCGGATGTGAAAAAACCGAATTTAAGAGGAAAAAAAAAGACCACTGTAGAAAACACTTTCTCATTCCAACTCAAATACAGATTCTTGGCCTTGGACTGCCGGAATCTCCAACTCAAGTTCAAGATCCACCCACAGGAACCCTCCCTTGTTTCTCATTCCTTACTCTATTTGCCATGTTAGTCATCTACAAAGCCCCTTAAGAACTTGACACAAGAGTAGCCACAAGTTTCAAAGTTTGTATTAAGGGTGGTGTTTAAGGTTGGTTGTTGAATCTTGATGGATTTTAGGAACTCGGAATTGAAGGTCTTGTTCAGAATGAGGTTGAGTTTGCTTATGGGATGGCTAAACAAAACATAACTCTTCAATAGAGATTTTTGGAAAAGACTTAGCTCTAGACTGACTGAGTTATAATGCATAAGCCTTGCTTAATTAGTTATTACTGGCAAGGCTGCATGCTATAGGGGGTTGTCCCTTTAACTTAGGCTTCTAGAATCTTATTGGTTAACCATAACCTGTAACTAAATAACTAACTGCATGCCTAATAAAGCAAATGAATTTAACAAGTTGGTTAAATAGAAACAAAATCATTTCATTCAAACACAAAGTTTGCAATTACCAACATGTTTCCATTTAAAGTTTGCTCTTTCCCCTTTTTATTTTTATTTATATTTTTAAATTATGATAACCTTATATTTAACTCCTAATTTTTTTTTAGGTTGACGTATCCATAATTTTGTTGGATTGCATAGAGGCTAGGGCACATTGAAATATTGGATAAGTTTGGATAAGAGACTTTACAAAAATTATTGTATGATTCAAGCCTCACATGATGTGGTTGTTATCTAAGAAATTATTATTAAAGATCTGTTTTGTAAAAGAAACTATATTTATCATTTGTGTAATTATACGTGGAATTCAACTTACTGTTTTTTGATAATTACTAATTATTACCACATCAAAAATTTTACATACAATTTTTTTTAAAAAATTATTTCAAAGGTAGTTGCTAAATCTTGCTAAATCTCGAATTTAAGCTTTTTTTAATTTTTGTTATGAATGTGTAGTAAGTGATTAAATTTTAAGATTAAAAGTAAGTTGATAACTCTCAGAAATAAATCTGAATTATCTTTTTTTTTTAAATTAATAACTAATTAAAGAAAGAGGTGTAAATAAAAATTTGGATACACGAATCATTTTAAATGATTTATTCTTTTTCTATACTTTACCGAAAAACAAAAAAGATAGCACGTGCTCAGTAGCTCTTCTACTTTTTAAATTTTTTTTTTTTTTAATATTGCTACATTTAAATCACAAAAATATCTAGAAGTGTAATGAGATTTACACATCTGTGGGTGAAATAATTTTTTTTATATAAATATCATCACACCTCTCCAAATTTTTTTGATTGAAAATTGTAGCAAGCTCTTCTGAGCACCTACTATCTTTTTTGTTTTTGTTTTTTTGGTGAAGTATAGAAAAAGAATACATTATTTAGTTTTGGGGTAATTACATTCCCTCCCTTAAGATTTGGGGGGAAATGACATTCCACTTCAAACTTAAAGGGAAAAACACTTTCCCTAGGACATTTAATTGATAACATTTTATTTAGTGTGTCTTTGGATAGTGCTAAAAAGCACTATCCGCGCGTCTGCGTTTTCTCTTTCAACTTTTTTTTTAATAATAATTTGAGAAGCACGTGAATGTGGGAGTGACAGACCTACCAGTGGGTCCCGTGCACTGTGCATGGGACCCACTACCTCTTTGAAAGTGCAAATTTTGCATTGAATATGTCACACCAGTGGGTCCCATGCACTGTTCACGGGACCCAAAAATTTATTTTTTCAACAATTTTTTCACTAAAAATAGGTCTCACGGTACTATTTACACATTTAAAAATTATTTTACTACAATATTTTCAGTTTTCAGCAAAATAAGCGGTATCCAAACGGATTCTAAATTAATATTAAAAATGTTGCGTACTAATCAACCCTTTGTTTAAGGGTAGATTTCTAAAATTATCTTATTTTATAATTAAAATTCTTTGTTTAAAATTTTTTAAAAATGTGTATTTTAAGATATTAAAAGTGAAAATTTCTTTAGATAAATTTTCAATTTTTATTATAAATTTACCAGTTATGTTTTTACTAACTATGATGAAACTTTAATAAAGAAATTCTTATAAAAATTTAGAATATTTGATTACTAATATAAACAAAAAAATGGGAGTGTTAATTTTTTCAAACTTTAAAGTAATGTTTTTTCCCTTCAAGTTTAAGGTGAAATGTTATTTCTCAGATTCCAACTAAGGAGAGTGTAATTACCCTTTTTAATTTTTAGCTTTTTTGATGAGGTATAGAAAATATAGAAGAGTTTTTTTTTTTTTTTTTTTTTAGTTTTAATGTATAGGTGTTTAAAACTTTATTTTTCAAAATTTTTTAAGGTACAAAGTTAAACTTTTAAGGTACAAGTATTCTTAGCACCAGCAACAAAAAGTTTTCAGGAAAAAACTAGTATAAGTAACCCTCGTCAGAAAGTACATTTTCAAAAGAAAAAGGCACACAAAATTTGCTCTTATATTCCTTCCCTCTCTTCTCTGCTTCAGAAATGGCGGACAGAAGGCGCAGCAGGAAGACACCACTGAACCTCAACGATCGCCATTACCGTCTTCTCCAAGACCTCTCCGCTCCTCCAAGCACTCTTTCGGTACTCACTCCTTCATTTATATCTCTCCCTAAGAAATTATTCAAAATTTACCCTAATTATTGAATATTGCGTCTCCCGCAGACGATGATGGTATTCCCCAATTTCTCAGGGATCACCGATTCCGATTCTCCTCCACTCCGTACTCCTCTCTTTCTCTCTCCTCACTCTTTTTTTCCATAAATATTTTTGAAATTTTTTAGGTAAATGTTGATTAGTTTACTGTATAGAAGTAGGAGAAGCGAAGCCGTCGATTGTCATCGAAGACGATGATAATATTCCCGATGATTCTGATTCTTTGCTCGGTATTTATATCTTGTACACCATGTGTATGTATAAATTTCTGTATGAAAGAAAGTGTTTTTGTTGTTTTATCATGCGATTGATTTTGAGTGGGTTTGTAGAGAAAGAGAAGAAGCCAGCGGAGGTTAAGATCGATGGTAGGCAGCGTCCATGTAAAGTTTCGACTTGAGATAATGAAAACTATATGGTTGGCTTTATCGACCGTATTGTCGATTTTCGTTGTTGGTTAATGAAAATCGACATTACGGTCGATTAACCCAACTGTATAGGATAGAATGGTGAAGAAGAACACATGTGCTCAATCTCAATTAGTCGGTTAAAGTTCCATAGTTGGTTTAAGATTCATTGGTTTTTTGTGTGCAGAGTTTAATACCTGTTTTGGATTTTAATTAGAGATTATATGTGTTAATATATTTGTTAAGTAAATAGTTTAAGATTCATTGGTTTAAGATTCATTTACTGTTAAGAAAAAGTTTACAAGTTTGGTAAATTTAGATAATGAAGAAAAAAAAAAGGGAAGTGGATGAAATGTTGGCTTTGCCTGTGGCATTATCTATAAGGGGAGTTATCTATTTGGATTTCATCTAGTGGAATGTGCTTAGTTTTTCTGGTTCTATAACTGGTAATATAGTTACGTTTCTCTTTTAGTGGTACTTTTAGATAAATTATTACGTTGTTTTAGTTTTACTTTTAAATAGTTTCTTTATAAGATTGGGAAAAAAAAAATCAGAAAATAGATGGTGAGATTACTTCTGTGTTGGCTATGCCTATGGAATTATGGAACATGGATATTCTGAGTTATCCTCTAGATGAGACTTTTCTTGTCTCTGTTCTATTAAGTTTTTGAAGTAATGATGTCTGTCGGTTAATTTTTCAATTCACAATATTTAATTGCTGTATTTATTATTCAAGGCCACATTAAAGGTTAATATTACCAAAAATAGTAATAAATGAGGCAGAAGCAGAAATTTGGTAAGTTTTTGGGTTTCACCTTTAATATTTGTGAGAGTGGATGACTTTCAACTAACATTGACAGTCACCGTTTTCATAAATTGTTTCTTTTGACCACATCTCTTGATTATTTCCAAACTTGACCGAACTGCACTTTCTCTGAAGGAAACTATCATATAAACTATCTGGTAACCAGAGGACCTGACTTGGAGCCTTTTGTGGTTGGATCCCTAATCCAACTACTTTGTCGTGCTACAAATTTTGGGTGGCTTGATGATGATAGATTCAAAGAGGCGATGAACTTTTTAAGCCAGGTGATGATTTTTTTTTTCCTTTCTTGATTTTTGTTTTTGGGTTTTTTTTTTTCTTCTTTCCTCCTTATTTTTTAAAAATGATTGCTTCTAGGAAATATATACCATTATCTTCTCCTGTGGCATATTTGTTTTCTCGTTGTGTTAGGTTGTTAGTACAGGACTTTTTATATAATATAACATTTTGGTTACATTATTATAGTGGTATTTTGTCATCATCATCATTGTCATAAATAATTGTATGCATTGATTTGTTTAGGTCTGTTGGGTTGATACTAGGTAACTGGTAATCACATTGTCTCTTGGTCTAAATTACTAGGGCTGACTTGGGCTAAAAGGCATATTCAAACCCAAATTCAAGTTTTGGATAATTGCTTATAGCCCTTTTACGATAAGTAATAAAATTGATGCAGGACAACCAGAACAAAACCAAAACAACGGAAAAATAAAAGATATGACCTAGAAATCAACACCTAGGCCTTGCTTGGAGTTAGCACCAAGCGGGGAAACCACTAGGATTCAGCACTTAGGGTAGACCTGGAGTCAACACCAGACCAAAAAAAGACAAAACGACCATTTTTTCATAAATCAAAATATCAACTATCTCCTCAAGGAGTACAATAGGTTGCTTATAAAGGATTGCTAAACTCTAGTTCTAATTGGCTAGGAAATCCTAATTGCCTTATTACAAAAGTAACCTTACTTCCAAATTAAAATACTAATAGCCCAATAAACTAATAAAACCTAAAACATAAAAATACAATTGACTTGCAAATATACATAATATTAAATAATAATTTTCTTGCATCTCCCGCATCATTCTTCTCTGGTTAGAGAAAACTCGACCTCGAGTTTTAAAGCATTGAAGGATTAGGATGTTGACAAATAACATTTGCTTCAAGTCAAAAATCACCTTAGGGAGCACAGGGAAAAGAAAAACCTTGAATTCCACCACATCAAACTCATTTGGAATAACAAAATCAATGTGTGGAATCAGTATAATCTCTTCTTGAACCTTATGAAGCATAGGAAGCACTGTGGTTTTAACCTCTTCGACTTCACCAAGATGTAGATCTTCAAGGACTGTGGAGGGTTGATCAGAAGCACGTTCAACAACTTCAACTTTCACATTATGTGCACCCTCTAACATAATACTCTCTTTAGGCACCATGTCTTTACCTTGCTGCTCTTCAATAGATTCATTTCCTTGCACGCATGTTAAGGTAACACTTGTCGAGGCATGTACGTCTGTGTCAACATTAGGTTTTAGTGTTGTTGGAGGACTCTTCACAACCAAGATATCATCATCAATGTTGTCTTCTATTGGGGCAGCAATAAGTTTATTGTGATCAAGTATCCTAGGTTTCCCAATTAAATCTGTTTGAGTCTTCTTTTGCTTCATCCAAGCAATCCCGTCTTGAACATCTTTCATGTGCTTTACAGATAATTCCTTGGTAGATAATTCCTTGATAGATTGTTCAAAAGTGCGTTGAGGACATGAAATGGAATGGGGATGAGGATTCATCATATTTGCTTCAACTTGAAAAGTATCACACTGAGATTGAGGTAGATATTTAGCTCGATAGTATGGTGACAAATACTCATCACAAAGTTTTTCTTTCATATCTTCCCACACACTAATGGTAGGTTCATAATTCATATAGCAGAAATGTTCAAGATTCTCCCAAAACCTTTGTGCTTTACCTCTTAACTTCAACTTGGCATACTTAATCTTTTTGTTATCTGCAAAATTTGCTTGCTTAAAGAATTGCTCCATCCCATTCATCCAGTTGACAAAATCTCATGGATAAGTTTCATAACCATCAAAATAAGGTGCTTCTAATATTACCATGATTCTCTAAAATAGTGCTTCAACAAATAGCTGCTGTGATTTTCTCCTTGTCAGTGGCCAACTTGCTGCACTACAGTCATAGGCTTGGCTCCTCAAGTGAGTGGGTCTGTTTGCACAAAATGGATCTGTGGATAAGCAAACTTAAGGGCCCAACATGTGCACTGGGCTGTCATAGTAACAACACTTTATTTCTTTTCCTTTTATTTATTTATTTTTTTAATGAAAATAACAAAGTACAAAGTCAAACACGATAAACTTAGAGAACAGAAACTCAAAACTGACTAACAAAACTCAAAAGAAATTAAACTGGAAACAGAGGTTGTCTCTACGATGAGGGTCCTTGGCCGGCGTTGGAGACCGACGCCTAGTGGTGGTGCGAAGACGGGGGGCGATAGCGTCGGCACGAGGCATGGAGGAGTGGCGGCTGTTCATCTCGGGCTTTGGCATCGGCGGTGGTCGACGTCCTCAGCAACGGTGGTCAAGGGTGAGGTGTTGGGTTTTGGCGGCTGGTGAGTGAGGTGAGGTGTTGGGCTTTGCTACGGCTGGTGGTTGTTGGGTTCCGCGGCGGTGGGTGTTGATTTTATGGGTTTTGGCAGTTGGTGAGTGATGGGTCTTGCATGGGTCTCCTTTTTTTTTGGTAATGGGAAACACAACTGAATGACAACTTTCTTGGACCAAGTAGAAAAATGACAGAGACAACTCTCTGGTGGAGAAAACACGATGGTGAGGGATTTTTTTTTTTGGGGTGATTTTTTCTAGTTCTGGATTGACTGCAGGATGCTTCAGACCGATCGATGTTTGCTCTGATACCAAATACGACGCAGGACAACCAGAACAAAACTAAAGCAACGGAAAAATAAAGATATGACCTAGGAGTCAGCACCGCCTTGCTTGGAGCCGTACCAAGCGAGAAAACCACTAAGAGTCAGCACTAAGCGAGAAAATCACTAGAGTCAGCATCTAGAGTAGACCTGGAGTCAGTACCAGACCAAAGAAAGACTAAACGATCATTTTTTCATTCATCAAAATATCAACTATCTCCATAGGTTGCTTATAAAGGATTGCTAAATCCTAAGAAACCCTAATTGTTTTATTACAAAAATAACCTTACTTCCAAATTAAAATACTAATAGCTCAATAAACTAATAAAACCTAAAACATAAAAATACATGTGGTTAATCTCAATTAATATATGATTAAGATATGCTTGCTTACAAATTATTTGCTTTCATCAAGCACCATATCATTGTGCCATTGGTTTGAAGATATTGAATCAGCTTGTTTCTTTCTGAAACATGGAGAGGTTCTTTCTGACATCTCATGATGTCATTTGTGCTGAGTCAGTAGCGTTATTATATATATATATATATATATATATATATTTTCCTGTGTCTTGGATTTTGTAGTGAAGGTTATTTTTCTTGGATAGAATGTAAACTCTTTATTTCTTGTTTGATAACGTTTATAAATAGTCTGCTTGTGATCTTTTAATTGAGGAAGCAGGTTGCTTTGAGCAATCTAAAATTATTGAAAGGAGTTGGTTTTATGTCAGATCCTGTTTTGGCCGATTCTTCTTTGACAATCCAGTCCAGTCTGCTCCTTATCTGATATTTATTGGGTAATTGTCTTTTTGGCTGGTTGGCTGTTCTTAACTGATTTGGAGTGGAGGAATGCTTGAATTTCCAAAGAACTAATTCTGTTCTATCTTCTGTTATGTGATAATTTTTTGTCTAGAATTGGGAACTTAACGTCCTCTATGTCAGTTGTAACCAGTTTGTAAAATGAACGTGTTGTGCAGTTGAGGTGATAGCTGGGCTGTGCTTTGACAAGTTTGTTCTTAATATTACTGAAAATAATAATGAAGATGAATTTTGGTTGCTTACACGCTTATAGTCTTGATATTCTGCTTATCCCACTTGACAGATGTCAATTGTAATTTCAATTGAACTCAACTTGACTAAGTCTTAATCCCAACTAAATTATGGTTGACTATATGTATCTTTTCCTATCATTATACAGCATCCAAGGTTATACTCTCTTTTTAACCTGAGTTAAATCACTCTCTCATTTGTGCAAGGATTCTCATTCATGCATTGTGAGTTGTGACTAAGTTTTATGCTAGCTATCAATTTACAGCACCCACCACTTTTCTTTGGGCTTGGTACCAGCTGTATATAAAGATTAGGACACTAAGCATCACACAGGCAGAGTTCCATTTGACTCTGAACGTTTCTTCTTGTTATCTTTCTGTGTGAATGAGCAGCCTGTGTTTCTATTTAATTAGGGATCATGGGTGTAATTGCTGATTGGGTTTTTAATATAAATTCTTTTAGTTAAATTTTTCTTCTTTTTTCCATAATAGATAAAGATTCTTGGTCAATGTTTTGATTACAAATATGTCATCTTGGTTCATCAATTGTCAGCCCAATTCTGGATTGCCTTCTATGCTTCAACATAAGATAGCTATTTCTTTCAAGGATCAGTCAGTTTTTCAAGATTTCCAGGAACCTCTAAACTTAAAAATGATAGTAATACACTGATTTTTATATTAGAATGGTATCTTTGCATTTTTTTTTCTTTACAAACTTTTATTTGAATGTAGTATCAATTTTTTTTGTTGAAACAACCCCTCCCCCCCCAAAAAAAAAAAGGGGTTGGAAGCAAGTTGCATTCATTGGCTCTTTCAGTATCCTTTAAAGTTTTATCATTGATTTAATGGGGACATCATTTGATGAAATTCGGATGAGATTGGTAAGGTACTGGTACATTTAACTTTTTTGAGGCAAACGATCTTGATATAACTCATTAGCCGTTTATGTTTTTTCTATTTTGGTATTTTTTAGTTAAAACTATTGTTGCCTTGTGGTGTACAGATTCCTATTTCTTGGAGGCCAGTTATTTAGGATCCCTTGATGCTTTAAATTTTTTTGATTATTATGCAATCACTTAAAGCCATTTTTTGAAAGAGGTTTGTATTTATTATATCCCTTTTGTAAATTAACCTTTTTCTTAATAATTATTTTAAAGCTGCCCTGGAGAGATATGTACTTTACTCTGTATCTTGTTGCAGTATCTAACTTTACTTTCATTATTATAGTTTTTCTGATATGCAGTTAAACTTTGGTTGTTGTTAATTTGTGGGGACTAATATTTTAGACATTTTAAATCCCATTTACTATTACATGGGGGTATGCCTGAATAAGGTATTCACTGATGATTCATGTCACAATTTAAATCCCATTTTGATTTGACCACGATGTTTTTAATCATACTATTGGCTTGTAACAATTTTTGAATCCTTTTAATTTTGTTGATGCTTGACAAGTTGGCTTTTTGACGAAAGTGCATTTCCAACTTTCCATCTTTGTGTCAAATGGTTCGTTTGGAAGGAAAGGAATTACCGGACATTCAAAGGCATTGAACAACCTAAGGTGGTAGGGCAGTTGATTTTTTCTGTGCACTTTGTACGATTGGATGGCTACTATGGGTGGTCATTCCTTCTCTAGTTTGTTGGATCTTCTTGATTGTTCTACTTTTACTTAATTTAGATGCACCTCCAGCACACTGGTGCTGTTTCCTTGTCTTTCTTTTCATGTTATGGGCAAGTCCAAGGGGTTCTTCCGTAGAAAGATATCATTATGTTATTTACAAAAAACTAGTTAGCTTAAAAATTTTATAGTTTAGACTTCTTTAAATGTGATGATTTAAAACCAACATGTAAACTCTAATGGGAAGGGTTGGAGAGGGTAGTAGGGGGAGGGGGATGTAGGCTTGTCACTTGTGAGGAGATACTTGTTGATTTCATTAGAGAAGTCATTCTTAGTGTATGCTTGCAAACAAACCATTCCAACAATAACCATGATGTTTTGATTGTTGTTTCTTTTAGGATATATTTTGTTTCCTTGCTATTTATTTGGTAGAAATTTATTTCTTAAGAATAAATTCCTTGGTTATTTTCCTTTTTGTAGCTAATGGAAAATATGTGATGAATTTACTTAAAGCTTCATAAACATACATCAAGACTATTGAGCCAGTGATCTTTTTCCAAAAAAATATTTCTGGAAATTTTATCTAGCAAAGCAACAAGAGCCTTGGGATAGCTAACCCATAAAAAGTTAAAGAAAAGTTAGTTGTTTTCTTTATCTCTCAATATTATCATCTTGAAAATTGTTTTTTGCACATTGTGAACCAAATCATGATGGGGAGTTGGGAGAATTCATTTACATAACTGGAATATGTTGATTACTTTAAAACATAGGCTGTTTTCGGTCATTTTAAAATTTACTTAAATATTTGACATTTATTGCCCGTCTATATACTAAAATAATAGTATATTGTTTATATTTATTTATGGATCATTTTATCCCCACTGAAATTTGTTCCCTTTTGGTTTGGAGGAGGGTCTAGCTGATGATGATAATTATCATGCATTTTTTTCATCTGCTTGGCCGCTTTAAAGTGAATTATCAGGTGACTTTGACTATATGCTCACTCAATATATGCATTCAACCGCTTCTGTTGTGCCTTATGTCGTCTGTTTGGCTTAATTTCTTCCTGTTGATTGGTAATTTTCTTAATCTCAAAATAATATATAACTATAAGATGCTTGTGTTTATAATATCCATTTTAACTATTTGGCTGAAAAAAAAATTGAAAAGCTACACCTTTTTCACATCAAGAGTTTGTTCTCTTGTAGGACAAGAACATTTTTTATTCTAGATGTTGTTTGTATTTTGTGGACATATATTTGTGTTATTTTTTTAAAATTGTTTGGAGGAAGTATAAGAGTAGTGTAATTATGAAGAGGAACTTATGGCAATGCATATCTATCTTTGTTTTGGTGCAAAATTTTCTTTTTAAGATAAAATGTAAGTATATAAATTTCCTATATGTTTCGCTTGAAATGCCTAGCTGGACTGACAGTATTGTGTTATTATAAATTTGCTTGATGGACAGCCTATACTATGGTGGAGCTTATTGTTGTGTCTATTGGATGGACTTTATCAGAACCATATTGCCTATGTCTGGTCTCTGCAATTGACCTAGTTTCCTTTCTAAAACTTTCCCTGAGACGATTCTAGATCCAGCATTGTAGTAAAGTTTTCAGTTTAAAGGGTGGTTGTAGAACCTAATTATTGTTTTCAAGCTTTCTTGAATGAAAATCAGTGGAACAATGTTAGTTGTAAGAAAATTTTATAGCAGTGTTAATTGTAGAAGGAAAAATGAGTGTGGATTTAAGACTGATTGAGTGTGTATGTGTTTCTTACAAATAAAAGAACTGGAATGATGTTCCTAAAACTTCAGTGCCTTTTTGGCCAGTTGGTGGAAGTTAGTGCCTGTTTTAGGGGTTTGTTCACACTGTTGACAGTGATCTAAGGTGTAGGGACAATCACAATTTAGTCGTCCTACCAATCTTGATCTAATTCGACTCTGCTTGGGTCATGTGAGTGGTGGTTGTGACGTTGACGTTAGAGAGGGTATAAATATCTTGGTCTGTGTGTGAGTGTGGTCGCCGAAGCCTAGGAAGAGAAATGATGTCGTTGCCGGAGTTGGATAACACCGAAGTTGCAGCAAAGTTATGGCGTTGGCTGTGAAAGGGGGCTTTAGTTCTCTGATACAATGTTGTGCTTTGGGAAATGTGTTTAGGTTGAATTAATTTACCCAAACACACATGTATTAATTTTTTTGGATGCATTTTAAATGGGGAGGGGATATTCGAAACCTGAATGTCGTCGAAAAACACTAGGAAATGCTATCTGACGTAAGGGCAAATACATATATTTAAGAGGTGAGTAATTTCAATATTACAAATTTATTCTTCACTTATACACATTCATAACAGTTTGCATTCCTTGTTGCCAGAGGTAATTATGAAGCTGGCGCTGATTTACAACCATCAAAGGAAGTTGTTGGTCATAATGTCTTACGCAATAGAAACAAAGGAAGGGCTGGGTAGTGAATCATAAGAAATGAGCCCTTTAGTTGCTGGAGGAGGATTTTGTTGGAGATGTTGCCACAATGTGGAGGACTTTTAGAGTGACCGATAATGCAGTTAATATTTATGGTTCACATGTTACTTTATGTGAGGGATATGGTTAGTCCATTAACCAATTATTCATCCAGAGCTTATGGGGAGCTCTGTTTTTTGGGCTGGATGTATTTTATACTATTGAACTTTTGGAAGGGAGCTTTTGTCTTGGGATGGGGGGTAAAGCAGGAAGGAGGATATGAAGCTGATTCTATTTTTTGTTTGTTTAAGATTGAGGATGGTTTATTTGGGTAGTTACAAGGGTGTATAAACTGAATGATGATTTGGGGATAGCAGAAATTGGGGAAGAATTCTCCTTTACGAGTTGTAGTGGGAATAGACATGTCATATTTAATGCACTGACATTGGGGGGGACATTTTATTGCATTGAGATTTTCTAGTGAGAGATATGTTTGTCTTAAATGCTGTTAGCTATTTTGGAGTTCTCCAGTTTTATGTTAGACAATGCTTTGGTGGATATTCCTTTGAAGGGCAGCCTGTACACATTGGTCCAACAATCAATTGTCATCTTACTTTTCTCATATGACCATAGTTCAGAACAACAGTAGAAATAACTCCCTAATAGGATGCACACCTAGAGAAAATAAAGCTTCCACAACCTGTAATCATAGACAAGGGGTCATGATGAAGTTTTGAACTGAACAGAAGAACTTCCAAATCTGTTTCAGTGGGGGACAATTAGAATCACTCCAAATTTTGGAACAAAAGGGGGGTGATTGGGGCATTGTGGGGTCAGATTTCTTTTAGAAATTGATATCTTCATAATATGTTCTTTAGGGGGTCTGTCATCTCTTCTTAGTTCTTACGATATCACTTGCCCGAATACCTTTGACCATGTCAACTGGTGGTTAGATGAACTCTAGTATGCATACTTATATTTATTTATTTTGTTTATGTTCATATTTTTGATTGAAACGTCAATCTTGAGTTTGTGGTTCCTATCAAATTGAGATCGATGTGTACTTTAGTATTTTTCTATTCTTCTGCCAATGAGGTCTTCCTCCTCTAATACAAATGGATAGTGAGTAGGCAGTTTTCACAGTTGAGCATAATACTATTGGATACTTAGCCTTTTGCACATTCTGAGTCTAATAGAAATCTTAACTCTCACATATACCAATTTTACTGTTTATTTATTTTGTTATTAAACTGTTTGTCTTTCTTACAAATAACAAATGGATGTGATATTGATGGTTTGCTATTTCAGTAAAGCACTGATTCATAGATTTCATATGAATGCATGCTAATTATTGAATTAAATCTTAAATAATTGTTGATGCAATTGTGTCACTTGGGTTCAAGGTTTAGAGAGGTACATTTTCGAGGTATGACTTCTTTGGGTGTATATTTTAAATTTTTGAGAAAACAATCATACTGACAGATGGATAAGGATATATTAGTATGTGCATTTGTCCATAGAGAACGGATATTGGAAGCTTCAAGAAGGCTGAAAATAATTATAAATGCATCATTACAATTCCATTAGTCAATTTGTGTTTATGAATCATTACATTTCTAGGTCTTTGAGAAAATTATGATCTATGTTCAAAGAAGATGAAGATTACAAATAAATTGAGCATCCCATTTTAGAAAGAGAGCCAACACATAAATAGCTTCTGATAATAATCTCTCCCCCTTTGCAGTTTTTTTTAGAAACCTCCCCCTTTGCAGTTGATTGGCCAATCTTTAATTCTATTAATGATGGATTTAGAATGTCAGGTTAGTTGGTGATAACATGGTTTTAAGTTGCTGAAGTATCTAACATATGATTTATCATATATATTTTGAATTTGAGGTAATGCAACTGCTACAAATGCTTAGTCACATAAAAAAATTAATAGAGAAAGACAAAAGGATATGTAGTATGTTATTCAGCTGATGGTATGGCTGATAGAGTGAATCAAGGCAAGTTATTCTTTTTGGCAAGTTGTTAATTGAGTCAAAAGCAACTTCTAAATTGAGTTCTATTTGCAATATTGTACTTTATGTATATACTAATGCTTATCCTGCAACTTCCAATTCCAATTTAGTAAAAATTAATTTGCTAACATCTCTGATATAGGAACTCTTAAATGCTGAGCCACCACGTTCAGTCTTGATTTCCTCTTATGCGACTCCTATGGATTTGTTGTGCTAGAGAAATCATGGTCCACTCCCAACACTTTCTGATCATGGTTCAGTGTATCAAAAGTTTTTTTTTTTTCTTATATTTATCATTAATATTTGTTTGTAGTGCATTTGCATCAAGTCTCATCATAGAATTCATGTTTGTTTAAGGTGATGAACTTTTTTTCTTTTTTTATTTTTGTTTTGTTTGGTTTTGTTTTGTTTTGTTTTGTTTTTTTTTCTTTCCTCATTTTTTAAAAATGATTGATTCTAGGAAATATATACCATTATCTTCTCCTATAGCATATTTGTTTTCTCTTTGTGTTAGGTTGTTAGTACAGGACTTTTTATATAATATAACATTTTGGTTACATTATTATAGTGGTATTTTGTCATCATCATGATCGTCATAAATAATTGTATGCATTGATTTGTTTAGGTCTTTTGGGTTGATACTAATTATCTATAGCTAATTGGTAATCACATTGTCTCTTGGTCTAAACTACTAGGGCTGATTTGGGCTAAAAGGCATATTTGAACCCAAATTCAAGTTTTGGACAATTACCTACAGCCCTTTTATGATAAGTAATAAAATTGTATTAAAGCATAGAAACCTCCTCATGTATATATATGGTGTATACGTAGATAGCCTAAGAATTACAAAGAATGATAGTTATAATCGTAGTTGTTAGTATTGTACAGTACGCGATAAGTATTGTTATAATCGGGTTTGGAAAAGATGCATCTGGAATAGTTTTGAAAAGTTTTATATTTCATTCTTGGTTAAACTGAACAACACTTCAATTTTCTCAAAAATTGCTGATGAATTTGATTTTATCCCCGTCTTTTCTTGCGTGTATTGCAGTATGAAAATTGTGGTATGTATATAATGAAGATTATGGAGCCTATCTTGCAATTGTATGTGGTACTGTATTGAATACTCCCTTTCCCCACTTTTGCTTTCTTTCTGCAATAATTTGATATTACAAGTAATTTGCTTTGTATAGGATGGAGTGAACCTTCAATGCGGTGCAGATAACATTCAACTCTCTTTGGCTGAAGTCAAACTTGCTTGGATAGTGCATATTGTTGTTGCTATTCTCAAGAAGATGTATTTGGTGCAGTACTTTCCGCCCGTGTTTGGCAGTTGATAAATGTGACAGAGTGGGTGGGTTACATAGTCAGGTTTGTCATTAAACCAAGTTGGCCTTTTTTTTTTTTTTTTTTTTTTTTTTTTTGCATTCACATATTTTCAGAACAACTTAAAAATGCAGTATTTATGGTGTGGAATTGTCACATTTTATATCCATTTTTTTTCCTTCTTAAATATGTTTTTATAAACATTAACATGACATCTTTGTATTAGTAGCTTGGGAGTTACATGTTTATATTAAATAGTTATCTCATATATGGTTGTTGTAAAGGGATATCTCGGGCAATTTGTAAGTGGAGTCTATTAATCATGTGTTGCCTATATCAAGTTGTATCTAAGCCTGTTGCTACTAGTACTGTGATAAAGCTTATTGTTTGAGGTCCGGATATGACTTCAGGAATCAATATGAGGTCTAAAGTAACTTGCTTGACCAGTCACAATTGTAGGACATTATGAAGTATATGTTACCACTTTGTTATTTGACCTCATTAATAATCCACATTTTGAAACTTCTAATCCCCGGTCTATGCATAAAGTCAAGGTGGTAGCCAGTTTGACTCAGAAGATTTGAGGTTTCATTAGCATTGTAAAACACCTGGAATGCTAATTCAGTTTTCCTTTTTGGAATAGTTAAGCCCAAACTTTTACAATAATGTACTACCAGGTTATAAATAAACTTCTTGGGTACAGACTGACTAGATTCGGTTTTGGACTTGACATTTGGAGATTATATAATTGTTTTCCCACTTAGACCATAGCCCGATTTGACTGGTTGCCACTTGTTTTGAGTAATATAAATGTGAGGGACAAATTAGAAAACATTATATAAATAGTATGTGTTGTTTTGGGGTAATTAATTTTTAATCTTACATACTTCCTGAAAATTAACACTAATTAAATTGTATTGCACTTGGTGTTAGTTACCTCCAATTAAGTTGAACCAACTGTGAGTCTTACATTTGAATGAAGTTCAGAGAAAAGTGCTTGTTGCATTTTGGAACTTTTACTTGGTTTTCATCTTTTAAATTTTATAGTGATCATTTTTCATATTATCCATTCTTGAAAGATAATGTATCATTTACTAGTATCTATTTTTTTGTTATGAAGAGTGTGATGTATGTTGTGGCTGAGTTGTAGCTTAAATGGCACTTCCTCCCCTCTTAAGAAAGCTTGGAGGTGAGGATGCTTTTGTTGAGAGAATGGATGTGATTTCTATATTTTTAGTTGTCTTCTTTATTTAATTCTTAATGCAGTATGCTATACTACTGGATTCTTCTCCTACTGCTATTAATGTTATTGCTGCTGTCATTTAGCAAATTTGTTAATCTCTGGATTATTATTGAACACCATTTCTGAGTTTTGATGTTTGCAACAAAAGTTGACCTTGTTTGTATTACATCACACATTTATCTTGTTATGAAATTATCTTTGACATGGGTGTGGATATCTATAAGAGTTCCAATGGAAGCATCCATCCAAATGAATTTTGTGGGGTATCCTGAGATTAAAGGAAATGACTTGGACTAATGTCTTCCCCATGAGTCTTTTAATACCCTCCCCAAAGACGTGCAATGAAGAATAGAATCTAAAACCTTGCTTGTTTGCGGCCAGTTCCTGTGGCTTTGGTTATCTTCTTCACTTCCATTTTAATCACTAATCATTTAAATCTTGTTAGAATGATCCACTGTGTAATGTCACAGTGCATATGCAATGTCACAGTGCAATAATAAATGATCCACTATTTCAGTGCTTCTCTTATAAATGCAACTCCAATGTGCTTCATCTTTTCATGAGATTATCACAAGTTAGAAGCTTCTTGTAATTTGCTGTCAACACAAAGAATGCTATCCTTTTAGAAGCCTTAGCACATGGGTACTTTTATATTGGAAATGTGTATCAGCGGCATAATATGATTGCACATTGAACCTACTATTCATATTATTACAACAACAACAAAGCCTTATTCCTAAAATTTTGTAATGATGATTATTTTTCTATTCATATATATATAAATGTGTGTGTATATATATATATATATATATATATATATTTTTTTTTTCCTGTGTCCTGGATTTTGTTGTGAAGGTTATTTTTCTAGGATAGAATGTAAACTCTGTTTCTTTTTTTACCACCTTTTTAGATAGTATGCTGTGATCTTTTAATTGAGCAAGCAGGTTGCTTTGAGCAATGTAATTTATTGAAAGGAGTTGGTTTTACGTCAGATCAGCTTTTGGTCGATTCTTCTTTGACAATCCAATCTACATCTTATCTGATATTTATTGGGTCCTTGTCTTTTCGGCTGTTTGGCTGTTCTTGACTGATTGGGAGTGGAGGAATGCTTGAATTTCTGAACAACTAATTTTGTTCTATCTTCTGTTATGTGATAATTTTTCGTCTAGAATTGGGAACTTAATGTCCTCTATTTTCAGTTGTAGCCAGTTTGTAAAATGAATTTGTTGAGGTGATAGCTGGGCTATACTTCGACAAGTTTGTTCTTAATACTACTGAAAATAATATTGAAGATAAATTTTGGTTGCTTACGTGCTTATAGTCTTGATATTCTGCTTATACCACTTTACATATATCGTTTTATTGTAATTTCAGTTCAACTCAACTTGACTAAGTCTTAATCCAACTAATTCATTGTTGACTACATGTAGCTTTTCCTATCATTATATTGTATTGAAGGTTATACTCTCTTGTTAACTTGAGTTAAATCACTCTCTCATTTGTGCAAGGATTCTCATTTATGCATTGTGAGTTGTGACTAAGTTTTACGCTAGCTATCAATTTGCTGCACCCGCCACTTGTGCCACTTTTCTTTGGGCTTGGTACCAGCTGTATATAAAGATTAGGACACTAAGCATCACACAGGCAGAGTTCCGTTTGACTCTGAACGTTTCTTCTTGTTATCTGTTTGTGTGAACAAGCAGCTTGTGTTTCTTCTTGTTATAAATGTTTTGATTACAAATGTGTCATCTTGGTTCATCAATTGTCAGCCCAATTCTTGATTGCCTTCTATGCTTCAATGTAAGATAGCTATTTATTTCAAGGATCAGTCAGTTTTTCAAGTTTTCCAGATATCTCTAACTTCACCGCACCAACTTAAAAATGATGGTAATACACTGATTTTTATATTAGAATGGTATCTTTGTATTTTTTTTTCTTTAAAAAGTTTTATTTGATTATCAATTCCTCCCCCCCCCCCCAAAAAGAAGAAGTTTGCAGCAAGTTGCAGGAACTGGCTCTTTCACTTTCTCTTTAATGTTTAACGATCTTGATATAACCCATTAGCCTTTTATGGTTTTTTCTATTTTGGTACTTTTTAATAAAAGCTATTGTTGCCTCGTGGTTTACATATTTCAATTTCTTGGTGGCCAGTTATTCAAGATCCCTCGACACTTCAAATATTATTTGCTTATTATGCAATCACTTAGAGCCATTTTTTGAAAGAGGTTTGTTTTTATAATATCCCTATTGTAATATAACTTTTTTCTTAACGCTCTGTTTGTTTCAGCATTAACGTTTTCTAGAAATTAGGTCATTTTCTAAAAAGTATTTTCTGGAAAGTTTTCTAATGTTTGGTAATGACCTTGAAAATAAGTCTAACCATAAGTCTAACATATATATATATATATATATATATAGACAAGCACAAAAAAGAGAAAGATGTTACTTGGGTGGTCATAGAGCAAAGCCAGCTTCACCATTTGCAGCCTATTCCGTTCAATGGCTAAGCCACTCAAAAATACATCATCATCTCGTCCTGTTACCAGAGGTGGTTATTGGCGTTCATCTAAAGCTGAAAAATCCCCTTCAGATTTAATCCCTACAACCTACTTTACTTATCAAATTTCATGCCAAACCTCTGGTTGCTCTTTAATGAGTGGCGTGACAGTCTTATAAAGGAATCTTCTAATTCTAGAAGACTGGAACCCAAATTTTTCGAAGTGCAATTGTTTATTTTGCACTCAAAATTTTCCCACCCAGTGATGATAAAGGTTACCCATTCAAAGCTAGCTATGATTACTATGGAAGTGAGGACGTTACAGCCATTGCTGAACAAGCTTTGCTCTATGACCAACCTAGTGTGAAATTAATTTTTGTTTCCTGCGCACAAAAGAATAGAATTATTTATAGGAGTGATGAAGTGCATGAGAGAGAGATTGTTTTCCGAATTTTTTTTTCTGGAAAACAACCTATAGAAAATAAGCATTATTTTTGTTAAGGTGTTTTATTGACTAAAGATAATTTTCCATTGACCAATTTTTTTTTTATGCTACCAAACGCTGGAAAATGTGAATAACTATTTTTACATAAGGTTTTCCATCGAAACAAACAAAGTGTAATAATTATTTTAAAGCTACCATGGAGAGATAGCTTCTTTACGTTGTATCCTGTTGCAGTATCTAAGTTTACTTTCATTATAATACTTTTTTTTGATTTGCAATTAAACTTTGTTTGTAGTACTACATTTATCATCTGAACACATTGTCACTAAAATTTATAACATCTGCTTTATATAACATATCTGATTTTATTATTATTCCCCTTGATTTTCTATGCACCTGGACTACTTGACTTGGTTCTTTTGTTCTTACAGCTCTAAATGAAGCTTGAAGTTTTTTTGAAGGCCAATTTAGTTTATAATCATTCTAAGTCATGTTTCTTTTTTATCATAAAGGAAAAAATCACCTAGATATTCCTCACCATGATAATGTTCCTTTCATGTGTTGTGGCTAAAACACGTCATTTATAAATTAATCACCCTTGAGGTAGATTTTATCAATATGGAGCTCAATCGCTTTGTAAAATCTATAAATTTTTCTTATGTGAACAAACACCCAATGTAATTTGTTAAGGGTCTCAATAAAGCTTTTGAATCATTTTTATGGAAGTTGTTATAACAATGGTTAGACAATTAAATTTGCCTTTTTCTAGTTATTCAAGCTTTTGGGATAAATAGTAATTTACTATGGAATTAGAGCCATAAAAAAATACCTCCACTTAAATGATTAAATCCCATGTGTTGGGCATCACTTATTAAGGGGGGATTCTAGGCCCACATGTGAGAGGAAGTGTTAGAATCATTGCTTGATTAAATTCATCATTTTCAAGTTGTTGTTTAGTGATTTAATAATTGTTTACCATTTGTCCCAAATAGTAATTTGGGCCAAATAGTATGTGTGCTTGAGCAATCATTTTACCGAATCTTCTCTATTTCTTCATTTTGTAGACATTTTCTTTTTCATGGGTTCGTTTTTGTTTTTCCATTCATAAAGGGAACAAAGCTGTTAGGATTGATGCTTATCATAATTATTTTCCAAATTAGGGGATACATGATACATCCATCAATTAGAGGAGAAGTATGGGAATTTCTACTAAGTTGTTATGATCCTCAGAGTACATTTGATGAAACTTAGCAGATATGGCAGCATCAAAGGTAGTCCAATTTCCTTTTCCATGAAATCCAAAATTTAGTTTCTTAAGGTTTGTAATGGGTAGCACATTTTCTTTCTTTTCATTTAATTATAAAGGGTAGCACATGGTGGGGAATTAATGGGGAAGGGTGAGGGAGAGATTTATGATGTTGTTGCTTAATGGATCAAATGAGTGATTAAGTTCAATTTTCTTTTGGGCCATTTAATTGTCTTCTTTTATGTGCTAGATAATATTGCACTAAATATGAAAGCAAACATAACAAATAATACAGCAATTGATGTATGAGGTTTGTTTACCCCGACAGGTTTTTCCAATTGAACAAACACAACTTTCAGCCCCATATGATTTTTAAACACAAACTCATGCCCCTCACATATAGTTGGTGTGTATTTCTAGGCCAAAAATATGATGGTTACACTTATTTCAAAATCCATGATTCACCTACTTAAAACTTGGAAGAACTGCTCAGTAACTTTACCAATCTTCTCAACTCTTGAGATTCAAACAAACTTCTCCCTCTGCATCCTTTCTGCAACTAACCAAGCCGTAGAATTCCTAATTTGTTAAAAACAATCCAAATGGCTTGAGTGAAGCAATCCAGCACCGCTAATGAAGCATTGTCAGTGCAACCCATTTCTGTTGAACCTCGGTCGGATGATTGTAAAATGGCTATTCAAGATATCGAAAAAATCCCAGAAGACCAATGGAGCAAAACTACCTTCATCTGGAGCTTTCTGCAGTGTTGTCCCAAAGTCATTGGTAGATTCCATCCCAATGACTATAATAAAATGAAAGGCATTTTTCCACTTATCCAAGGAATCTCTTTCTTGGCATTTGTATTTGAGATAGAGCTTTGCTAATGTCAGTTCCTTCAGTAAATTTATTTGGTAATAAAATGAAATGCAATGAAAAGAAGAACAAAAACAAAGACACAGTAACCAAACAAGATATGATTATATTTTGTTGACTTTGTTTAAACTTTCATACTTCAGTTATGTTATTTACTTAGTCATAATTTGGGCTGTACTTGTACCGCCGCTTGTGAACTGAGACCCCTTTGAAACATCTTTAGAGGCATCTAAGACAATTCTTTTTCTGGGATTTTGTTCATTTTTCAATGGATTCCAGCACCTGGCTGTTCTTTTGTTCTTTTTTTGGTTTTGAAAGAAAAGAAATTGCTTTGAGCTTCTGTGTTTTTGGAAATGTGGAGACGCTAGAACTCCTCCTGATTCTTTCTACCAGGCCTGCCCTGAGTGCACTTGTGTTCCAGAGACCCACTTCAAAATCAAGGTAATTTTTTTTAATATAGATTTTCTTTTGAAACATTAATGTTTGGATTTTTAGATTTTTAGATACCCTTTTGAATTTTTTGGATACCCATTATCTTATTTAGTCATAAATCTAGTGTGTCACGGTCTGTTACAGTGTCACTACCAATCACTCATCAGATTACACATTTCTAAAATATTTACATGAACAAAGTGCATTTGTAAATTCATTAGGATAGGCAATAATATATTGTTTTTGACATATGTGCAGAAGTTGAAAATAACAAAGAAATCTCTATATATACAAATGTTCAGGAAAAAATGTTGGAGAAGCTAATAAAGTGCAATATGGTACTATTAAGAATTTTCCGAATCATTTAACTCAATTATCTCATCGATCTTGTATAGGCTACATTTATCACCTAAGCATTCAGTCAATAAAATTTCTATAACATCTGCTCCATAACATATCTGATTGGTTTTCTATGCACCTGGTCTACTTGACTTTGTTCTTTTGTTCTGAGAGCTCTAAATGAAGTTTGAAACTGTCAATTTAGTTTAATACTTATTATAGAGTCATGTTTATTTTTATTTAAAGGAATCAATCACCTATCATTTTACCGTCATAAAAAAAAAAACAAAAAAGAGAGCAATAAATCACCTATATATTCTTCACTATGTCATTAATGATAATGCTCCTTTCCTGTGTTGCAGCTAAAACCTATGTCATTTACAAATTAATCACCATTGAGGTAGATGGTATAAATATGAGCTCAATTGAAAAATACATTGAAAATTGACCCTAGAACTCCTGCTAATTCTTTCTACCAGACCCTAGAGCTCAATTCTTTCTATCAGGCAAAAAGAATACATTTAGTAGTTTTTATTTATATTATTATTTGAAAAATGCTAAAGGTATTACATATTTTATTGTATAAAGTTTACAAACTAATGTGGTAATAAATGTGATTGATGAGCTTCAACCACCTTATATATAAATATTTAAATTTTCTTTTTGTGATTGGTGACATAATATAGATTATGGAAACTAAGTCAATAAACTAAAGCTATGACCCGTGAGGGAGGTTAAATAATAATAATGATAATAATAAGGAATCTGCTCAATGGGATTGAATTTTGGAGTTTTTTTTTTTTTTTTTTTTTCCTTAGAAAATTTAAAATCCTTCGGATTTCTAAAGTTTGTGGAAATTTTTGTGAAATAAGGATTGCGTATTGTTAACGTGTCACTCCCAGTCAAAACGACAAGGTACCAAATCAATTTGCATGTTGTTAGGGAGAAGGAAAATTTAACCCAACGAAAAAAGGAGTTGACTGCAAAGACTCCTACTCTTACTGCTATCAATCTGTCTCTCAATTCCTTTGTCTGTTCACTTCCAATTTTCCAATTCGATTTGATCTATCTCTGTACAAATGCAGAATCTTTCAATTATTTTTTTTATTAGTCTTTTTAAATTAATAATGTCACTGTTGGTAATTTTATTGGCAAATATTTTAGTATATATATTTATTGATTTGATAAGAAATAGTTGAATTCTAGTTTATTAATTCGGATTATAATTAACAAATAAGAATCTCCTTGTTAAAGAATACTACTCAACTGATAAGGAAAGATTTCCTTCTTCTGTTAAAGGAAAGATCATCAACAACAACATATATTATCACTACAGAAGCTTAAAATATATAATAATATAATTTCCCAACAATTAGAAAACATTGTGACATTCTTCAAAGTTTCAAAAGATAATTAGTGTTACGTACAAGACTGAATAGATTTGAGTAATGGTTTTGTCTAAGCATTATTTTATTTCATATACATCCTTGGTTAATACTATATTTTTTATTATGTACCCATTAAGACGGAACACATTAATAATTATTTAAATAGAGTTGTAAGTTATGAAACATTTGGTGGCACTGGAATTATTGCGCAGGAAATGGAGTAAAATTTCTCTAGCTAGTTGTCTAGTCTTTTTTGCAGGCATATAGAGAATGAAGGGTCATTGAATAAAGACGAAGACGAAGACGAAAGACTTGGTAAATTGTTGTGTTGTCCAAAAAGTAAGAATATATATGAAAGCTCATTATTTTGTCATTCCCACTTTAATTTTCTAGAAAGCTTAAGACTTGTGGTCATGTGGAAAGACTGCACCCCTGGAAACTTCGTGGAAGAAGACCTTTCAATTTGTGCAAGAATGATAATTATTAAATTTGCATGAATTTCGTTTTCATACTACTATGCCTAAAGAACTCGACATTTAAAATACAGTCCCTATTAAAAGAATCTAATAACTACATATATTGTTGATGAATTTTTTTATTTATTTTGATAGTTAGAAATTAGAGTGCGTAGATTTGAATCATATATGTCTTTGTTATAAACATTAGAAGGTGTCAACTATTTGAGTTATAAGGCTCTTAGTAATACTATTAAAGGTATAACTCTTTTTTCAAGCTATATCATTTTAGTCTCATAGGCTAAACGTTTGAAATTGCTTTTGGCTAATTTTTTCTCCTTTTAATTTTCAGTTTCCTTATATAAAAAATAAAAATGTAGACAAATATATTGCAATGCGTAACATTTCCAGGAATCACTTATAAGTTTCTAGATTCTCGAAAAATTATTGAGTACCATAAATGCGTACTCCCCCCTCTCACAAGAATTGTGGGTCCCATCATAAAAAAACTCCATTTGCATGTGCTGACTCGACTTTGTTTCCTTATTTTCATATATAATTACTCCCGTTAGGTACTCCTCATCTCTTGCCAACTAATATTCCCATTTCAACTCATCTTTTCTTTCCTTCTCATCTCCTCATTCAGATATTCACAACCTATATCATTTAACTAATCAAACAATTGAAAGGACTCCCACTTACAAATGGTAAAAACTTTAGAGACTAGAAAAAAATGGTGCAAGTCTACGAAACCAAGCTTTATAGACTGAAGTCTGAACACAATTATATGTTTAGGCTCGCTTTACTTTTTAAACAATTGCTGTTAAGTTTGCACACAAATTTTCCTTCTCTTTTTAGTATTTGTGTATCTAAGTAAGAAATCTTACTTTTTGAATTAAAAATAAAATATGAAAAATAAATATTATCTAAGTAATGTTTATGTATAAAAAGGTCTACTTATTGTGTCAATCACATTATTACGTGGCTTTAGGCCTCCACACTAAAGGGAGTCTTGTTTCTTTGTGTCATTGGTGAAGATCTATCAATAATGTTTTTATTAGTTTTTTTTTTTTAATTTATGAAATCTATAATATTTTTGGACAATCTTTAACCTATGATTCGAGCAATGTATCGTTTAACAAATCAAACAATTAAATAGTACTCACACTTGTTTCTCAAAAAAAAAAAAAAAATAGTACTCACACTTTGATTTAAAAAAAAAAAAAAAAGAAAAAAAAAAAGACACAATTTAGAAGAATATCTACAACTAAGTGAAATTTGCAAGATAGCCAAGGCATCATCTCTATGAAAAATCTTTTACCACAAATCAGAAAAATTTCAACCAAACCCTCAATCTCAACAATACATTAACATAAAATACTCACACAAATGGTGACGAGAGATGACAGGTCAATTTATATATATATATATATATATATATATATATATATATATAGAGAGAGAGAGAGAGAGAGAGAGAGAGAGAGAGAGAGCAAATTCAAGAGACCAAAAACGGTGGGTCATTGCAAAATGGTGGATATGTGAGAACTGTGGAAAGATGATGGGTGACGATCATTGTCTTGATGAGAGTTTAAGGCCTTTGAGCAATGGTCATCATTGAATATGTTAAATGTGCTTGAATGGTTACTTATCTTTCTTTAATGACTTGCTGGTGATATTTTTGCCCATTAAAGGTGGACAACCAATTGATTTTCCTGGACTCATCAGTTTCCTTTCACACTTGTATTGTCCAGTCTCTAAGAAAGTAAAGAAAAATGAAATCCTAAAGCTTTTATCATAAAATGGAAGTGAATTTTGTTGTCGTAAATTATTGTTCTTTCTTATGTTTACACAACAACCGAATGGAGCATTGACTAGGAAGAACTATCTACCTAAGTTGAGGTTTTATTTTTAACCCCAAATTTTGACAACTAAACCGAAGAAAATGCATAAATTTAGATAATAGATTTCATAGTTTTCTAGGAATCAGTTAGTGGTGTCTTTGAAATCGAAGTGTTGGTGTGGAAAAAGTATTTTGTATCAAATGATACAATATCATCTGTATGAAAATTCAAAAAATAAGAGACATATGTACTAAAATAACTATCCACTAACACATGTCTTTTAGTTGTTAGTGGGGTTATTATTTTTTTGCAAGTGCATTTCTCACTTATTGGATTTTAATACCGTTGATATAGTATCATTTGATACTAAATACCTTTTCGTTGGTGTGGGCAATAGGTTTGCCAAGGAGGTTGCTAAAGGGGTTGTGTTATTATAAGGAAAAATTCCTAAGGAGTAGACCTAAGGTACTAGCAAAAAATTTCGATACTAAATTTGGACTTGATTTATATGAAATGATAACAAAATAGTGTGGCCAAAAAAGATTTTTTTTTTAAAAAAAAATTTACAAGATGGAATGTGCTCAATGGGATTTGGAGTAATAAAGAAAGGGTTAATCACATTTTCTTTCTTTCACCTAAAAGTCTAGGGATTTCTAAAGTTTGTGGAAATTTTTGTGGAATGAGGATTTCGTGTTGTACAGCATGTCACCCCAGTCAAAAAGGCAAAGGTACTAAGTCAATTTGCTTGTTGTCAAGGGGAAAGAAAATTTAACCCAATGAAAAAGCAATTGACTGCAAGGAGCCAAAGACTCCTGCTCCAATTAGAAACATGGCGACATTCTTCAGTTCAAAGTTTCAAATCAAAATTAGTATTACGTACTAGACTTAATATATTTGAGTAATGGTTTTGTCCAAGCATTATTTCATATACATTATTTGTAAATATTATATTTTTTATTATGCACCCATTAAAACGCAACACATAAATAATTATTTAAAAATAGTTGTAAGTTATGAAACATTTCGTGGCACTAGAATTATTGGGCAGGAAATGGAGTAAAATTACTCTAGCTAGTTGTCTAGTCTTATGTGTATAGAGAGTGAAGGGTGATTGAATAAAGATGAAGGACGAAGACTTGGAAAATTATTGTGTTGTCCAAAAAGTAAGAGTGTGAAAGCTAATTATTTTGTCATTCCTACTTTAATTTTCTAGATAGCTGAAGACTTGTGGTCATGTGGAAAGATTGCACCCTTGGAAACTTCATGGAAGAAGACCTTTCAATATGTGCATGAATGATAATTATTAAATTTGCATGAATTTCATTTTCATACCATTGTGCCTAAATACCTTTCAATCCACTTGAGTTATAAGACTTAGCAATATTATTAAAGTTATGATTCTTTTTTCAAGTTGTAATATTTTGGTTTAGTAGGCTAGATGTTTGAAATTGGTTTTTGCTAATTTTTTTCTCCTTTATTTTCAATTTCCTTTTATTAAAAAAAATGTAGACAAGTTTCATTTTATTAAAAAAAATGTGTGACAAATTTACTGCAATATGCGACATTTACAAGAATCATTCATAAGTTCTTAGATTCTCTATTTTCTTCTTCTCAAAAAAAGAAAGAAAAAAAAAAGTTCTATTTGCAGGTTTTGACTCAACCTTGTTTCCTTTTTCTTCATATATAATTACTCCCATCAAGTACTCCTCATCTCTTACCAACTAACATTCCCATTTCAACTCATCTTTTTTCTTTCTCATTCAAATATTCACAACCTTTTGCTCCTATATTGCAATGACTTTTCCTACCAACAAAGGAGAGAAATATCGTTTAACTAATCAAATAGTTAAAAGGATTCCCACTTACAAAAGGTAAAGACTTTAGAGATGAGAAAAAAAATTTGTGCACTTGTGAAACCAAACTTTATAGACTGAAGTCTAAATACAATTACATGTCTAAGTCCACTTTACTTTTTAAACAAATGGTCTAAAGTTTTCGCAAAATTTTTCCTTCTCTTTTTAGTATTTGTGTATTTAAGAAAGAAATCTTACTTTTGAATAAAAATAAATATTATTTAAGTAATATTTATGTATAAAAATGTCTACTTATTATGTTGGTAGCATTATTATGTGCCTTTACACCTCCACGCTAAAGGGAGTCTTATTTTTTCAATATCATTGGTAAAGATCTATCAATAAATTTTTGTTTTAATTTATAATACTTTTGGAATTTTTTTTAGAAGAAAAAAAAAGTAAGAGTATGAAAGCTCATTATTTTGTCATTCCCACTTTAATTTTCTAGATAGCTGAAGCCTTGTGGTCGTGTGGAAAGACTGCACCCTTGGAAACTTCATAGAAGAAGACCTTTCAATCTGTGCATGAATGATAATTATTAAATTTGCATGAATTTCATTTTCATACTATTGTGCCTAAAGACCTTTCAATCCACTTGAGTTATAAGACTCTTAGCAATATTATTAAAGTTATGATTCTTTTTTCAAGTTGTAATATTTTGGTTTAGTAGGCTCGATGTTTGAAATTGGTTTTTGCTAATTTTTTTTCTCCTTTATTTTCAATTCCTTTTATTAAAAAAAAATGTAGACAAGTATCATTTTATTAAAAAAATATTATGACAAATTTACTGCAATGTGCAACATTTCCAGGAATCACTCATAAATTTTTAGATTCTCTATTTTCTTCTTCTCAAAAAAAGAAAAAAAAAAGAAAAGAAAAAGAAGAAGAAGCTCTATTTGCATGTGTTGACTCAACTTTGTCTCCTTTTTCTTCATATATAATTACTCCCATCAAGTACTCCTCATCTCTTACCAACTAACATTCCCATTTCAACTCATCTTTTTTGATTCTGATTCAAATATTCACAACCTTTTGCTCTTATATTGCAATGACTTTTCCTACCAACAAAGGAGAGAAAAAAAGGATTCACACTTACAAAAGGTAAAGACATTAGAGATGAGAAAAAAAATTTGTGCATTTGTGAAACCAAACTTTATAGACTGAAGTCCAAATACAATTACATGTTTAACTCCACTTTCCTTTTTAAACAAATGCTCTAAAGTTTTCACAAAATTTTTCCTTCTCTTTTTAGTATTTGTGTATTTAAGAAAGAAATCTTACTTTTTGAATAAAAAAATAAATATTATTTAAGTAATACTTATGTATAAAAATGTCTACTTATTATGTTGGTAGCATTATTATGTGCCTTTACACCTCCACGCTAAAGGGAGTCTTATTTTTTCAGTATCATTGGCAAAGTTCTATCAATAAATTTTTTTTTTAATTTATAATACTTTTGGAATTTTTTTTTTAGAAGAAAAAAAAAGTAAGAGTATGAAAGCTCATTATTTTGTCATTCCCACTTTAATTTTCTAGATAGCTGAAGACTTGTGGTCGTGTGGAAAGACTGCACCCTTGGAAACTTCATGGAAGAAGACCTTTCAATATGTGCATGAATGATAATTATTAAATTTGCATGAATTTCATTTTCATACTATTGTGCCTAAAGACCTTTCAATCCACTTGAGTTATAAGACTCTTAGCAATATTATTAAAGTTATGATTCTTTTTTCAAGTTGTAATATTTTGGTTTAGTAGGCTCGATGTTTGAAATTGGTTTTTGCTAATTTTTTTCTCCTTTATTTTCAATTCCTTTTATTAAAAAAAATGTAGACAAGTATCATTTTATTAAAAAAATATTATGACAAATTTACTGCAATGTGCAACATTTCCAGGAATCACTCATAAATTTTTAGATTCTCTATTTTCTTCTTCTCAAAAAAAGAAAAAAGAAAAAAGAAAAAAGAAGAAGCTCTATTTGCATGTGTTGCCTCAACTTTGTCTCCTTTTCTTCATATATAATTACTCCCATCAAGTACTCCTCATCTCTTACCAACTAACATTCCCATTTCAACTCATCTTTTTTCTTTCTCATTCAAATATTCACAACCTTTTGCTCTTATATTGCAATGACTTTTCCTACCAACAAAGGAGAGAAATATCGTTTAACTAATCAAATAGTTAAAAGGATTCCCACTTACAAAAGGTAAAGACTTTAGAGATGAGAAAAAAAATTTGTGCGCTTGTGAATCCAAACTTTATAGACTGAAGTCCAAATACAATTACATGTTTAAGTCCACTTAAATTTTTAAACAAATGCTCTAAAGTTTTCACAAAATTTTTCCTTCTCTTTTTAGTATTTGTTTATTTAAGAAAGAAATCTTACTCTTTGAATAAAAAAATAAATATTATTTAAGTAATATTTATGTATAAAAATGTCTACTTATTATGTTGGTAGCATTATTATGTGCCTTTACACCTCCACGCTAAAGGGAGTCTTATTTTTTCAGTAACATTGGTAAAGATCTATCAATAATTTTTTTTTTTAAATTTATAATACTTTTGGAATTTTTTTTAAGAAGAAAAAAAAAAGTAAGAGTATGAAAGCTCATTATTTAGTCATTCCCACTTTAATTTTCTAGATAGCTGAAGACTTGTGGTCGTGTGGAAAGACTGCACCCTTGGAAACTTCATGGAAGAAGACCTTTCAATCTGTGCATGAATGATAATTATTAAATTTGCATGAATTTCATTTTCATACTATTGTGCCTAAAGACCTTTCAACCCACTTGAGTTATAAGACTCTTAGCAATATTATTAAAGTTATGATTCTTTTTTCAAGTTGTAATATTTTGGTTTAGTAGGCTCGATGTTTGAAATTGGTTTTTGCTAATTTTTTTTCTCCTTTATTTTCAATTCCTTTTATGACAAGTATAATTTTATAAAAAAAATATTATGACAAATTTACTGCAATGTGCAACATTTCCAGGAATCACTCATAAGTTTTTAGATTCTCTATTTTCTTCTTCTCAAAAAAAGAAAAAAAGAAAAAAAAAAGGCCCTATTTGCACGTGTTGACTCAACTTTGTCTCATTTTTCTTCATATATAATTACTCCCATCAAGTACTCCTCATCTCTTACCAACTAACATTCCCATTTCAACTCATCTTTTTTCTTTCTCATTCAAATATTCACAACCTTTTGCTCTTATATTGCAATGACTTTTCCTACCAACAAAAACAAAGGAGAGAAATATCGTTTAACTAATCAAATAGTTAAAAGGATTCCCACTTACAAAAGGTAAAGACTTTAGAGATGAGAAAAAAATTTTGTACGCTTGTGAAACCAAACTTTATAGACTGAAGTCTAAATACAATTACATGTTTAAGTCCACTTTACTTTTTAAACAAATGCTTTAAAGTTTTCGCAAAATTTTTCCTTCTCTTTTTAGTATTTGTGTATTTAAGAAAGAAATCTTACTTTTTGAATAAAAAAATAAATATTATTTAAGTAATATTTATGTATAAAAATGTCTACTTATTATGTTGGGAGCATTATTTTGTGCCTTTACACCTCCACGCTAAAGGGAATCTTATTTTTTCAGTATCATTAGTAAAGATCTATCAATAATTTTTTTTCTAAAGTTTATAATACTTTTAGAATTTATTTTTGAAGAGGATACTTGCATTTAAAAGAAAAAGCAAAAAACCTAGCTAAAATCGCCTACAAGAATAGAGTTAATTGGTGGTGGAACTTCCTAAGCGCTTTTGGAAAATATTTAAAAGATGATTTGAGCAATGTATCATTTAACTAATTAAACAATTAAAAAGAACACACACTTTAATTTCAAAAAAAAGAGAAAGGTTGCACAATTCAGAAGAATATCTCTGACTAGGCGGAATTTGCAGCCGAGGCATCATCTCTATAAAAAATCCGATTGATTAATCTCAATGGTTGAAATCACAGCTTGATAGATCCTGTCTTTCATAGAGATATGATACCTTGTCTATTTTGCAAAAGTTATTGTTATTATTATCGGCAATATTATATTATTTTTGAATATACAGTAAAGTTATATCATTCCTTAAATAAATAAAAATAATAATAAAAAAACTGAAGGAAGAATTAAAAAAAAAAAAAAAAGCCATGTAGTTTCGCATATAACTCAAAAAAAAAAAAAAAGAATGAAAAGTAGAAGACTTGGGTTGACTTGGTAGCACTATATAAATGTTCATAATATTCATTCTATCCCACACGCCGCACTCACCTATATTCACTCTTTTGCTTCCTTGAAGGCTGAAGGGTATCATCTCATCTCATCTCATCTCATCTCATCAAAATGGGTTTTTGTTCTTTAACTTTCAACTATCAACTCTTCTTCTTCTTCTTCTGTCTACTCTCCTTGCTCTTTTCATCCTCTTTTTCTTCTTCCTTCTCTTCAAACCCACAATGCTCTGCTCTACTCCATTTTAATAAATCTCTGTCTCTTGACAGTTCCGCTTCTCCTCCTGTTGATATAACTAATTTATCTTCTGGACCTGTGAGATCAAATATTAAAATGTGTGATAATTCGTATCCAAAGACAGGCTCTTGGAAGGAGGATAAGGACTGCTGTAGTTGGGATGGTGTCGAGTGTGACAATGCGACACGCCATGTTATTGGTCTTGACCTTAGTTGCAGTTGGCTTTCTGGCTCCATTCATTCCAACAGTTCCCTCTTCCTTCTTCGCCATCTCAGGTCCTTGAATCTTGCTGGTAATTTCTTCTATTACTCCCTAATTCCTTCTGAGTTTGGCAACTTTAAGACTTTGACTCATCTCAACCTCTCCTTTTCCTATTTTTCTGGCAAAATCCCATATGAAATCTCCCAGTTGTCTTCGCTTGTTTCACTCGATCTCTCTTACAATTATCGATTAATCATCGAAACACCAGTCTGGAAAAGAGTCGTTGATAACCTAACTCTGTTAAGGGAACTTCTTCTGGATTCCACAAATATGTCCTCAATTAGACCTAATTCTTTGATGAATCTATCCTCCTCTTTGACAACTCTTAGTCTCCATGGCTGTAACTTGCGGGGAAAACTCGAAAATAACTTCCTCTGCCTTCCGAGTATACAAACCCTTGATCTAGGGAATAATTTCGATCTTCAAGTTTCCCTTCCAAACTCTAATTGCAACAGCAGTAGTTCCCTGAAGTTCTTAGATCTATCTGAGATAAGGTTTTCGGGAGAATTACCTGATTCTATCGGCAGTCTAAAGTCCTTGAAGTATTTGAATCTCCAATATTGCAATTTTACTGGGTCAATTCCAACGTCACTAGGAAGCCTCACTCAAATTACTCATCTGATTCTATCAATCAACAATTTTTCTGGGCCAATTCTAGCATCACTTGGCAACCTCACCCAAATTACTTATTTGAATTTACGTGAAAACAAGTTTACTGGGTCAATTCCATCATCACTTGGGAACCTCACTCAAATTACTTATTTGGATCTGTCATATAATAGTTTCAGAGGTGAGATTCTTTTACCACTTTTAAATTTTAGGTGTTTTTGGCATAGGCATGAACTAACAATTTCTCCTCTCAAAATAAAAAAACTAACAATTTCTAATTATTGGTGAATATTTCAACAGGTTTGCTGCCATTGTCACTATTGAACTTGCCCAATCTCTCAACTTTATACCTTCACAACAATCAATTTGTTGGTCCCCTTCCTAGTCATGTAAGTGGTTTGAATCTAATTCGTCTCTCTTTAAGTTCAAATTCCCTAAATGGAACACTGCCATCTTGGTTGTTCAGTTTGCCATCTTTGAAGATGTTAAGCCTTAATGATAATGAATTTATTGGTGAGATTGGTGAATTCATGTCCGATTCATTAAGGTATCTTGATTTGCGTTATAATAAGCTACAGGGCTCCATACCTAGGTCAATTTCTAGACTTGTGAACCTTACTTGCCTATATCTCTCATCAAATAAATTGAGTATTATGTTAGAGTTTGAAATGTTTTCAAAGCTCAAAAATCTCCAATCTCTTGATTTTTCACATAACTTACTTAGCATCAACAATAATGTCATTGTCACCTATACCCTGCCCAATCTTATGCAGTTGAACTTGTCATCTTCCAACATTAGTGAATTCCCAATTTTCTTAAAAACAGCAACAAATTTAACATCCTTAGACCTTTCCAATAACAGAATTTATGGTCAAGTTCCTAGATGGTTGGGGGATGTGGGGAGGGATACATTAGGTTCCCTTGATCTTTCTCACAACTTTTTGACAAGTATAGATAAGATTCCTTGGAAGAACTTACAATTTGTTGATCTTCGGGCCAACTTGCTTCAAGGACCATTTCCCACATTAAATTTTCGTTACTTTAGATATTTCTTTGTCTCCAATAACAGTTTAACTGGAGAAATACCCTTTTTAATTTGTAATGCAAGTTCCCTTGAAGTTCTAGATTTGTCTCATAACAGCTTAAGTGGCATGATTCCGAAGTGTTTGGCAAATTTTAGTGTCCTCTCAGTGTTGGATTTGAGAATGAATAACCTTTGTGGTACCATCCCAGCCACATTTGCTAAGGGAAATAATTTTAGGAATATTAATCTTAATGGCAATCAGTTAGAAGGGCAATTGCCACGATCTTTGGCAAATTGTAGGAACTTGGAAGTTCTAGATCTTGGAAACAATAAGATAAATGGAGCCTTCCCTTCTTGGTTGGAAAGTCTTCCCAAATTGCAGGTTCTTGTCATAAGATCAAATAGATTTAAAGGTCGTATATTTTGCAATCCTAAAACCAAATTTCCTTTCCCAAAGTTGCGAATCATAGACATCTCCAACAATCACTTTAATGGTTCTTTGCCAATAAAATATTTCAAATATTTGAAAGCCATGACAAATGTGGATGAAAGTGAAGTTAGATTGAAATATATGGGAGAGGATTATTATCAGGATTCTTTGAATGTGATGATGAAAGGGTTGTATATTGAGTTGGTGAGAATCCAAACTGTCTTCACAACCATTGATTTTTCAAACAATAGATTCACAGGGCAGATGCCAATGATACTTGGAAGGCTTAAATCACTCAAGGGGCTCAACTTTTCTCACAATAACCTTACACGTTCTATTCCATCATCATTTGGAAATTTGACAAATCTTGAATGGTTAGACCTCTCTTTCAACAAGCTTAGCGGTGAGATTCCCATGCAATTGGTAGAGCTAACGTGGCTTGAAGTTTTAGATCTATCACATAACCAACTTACAGGACGTATACCTTTAGGAAAGCAGTTCAATACATTTGATAATGATTCATACATGGAAAATTCGGGATTATGTGGATTTCCATTGTCAAGAACATGCAACAATGAGACAAAGCAACCAACACCATCGATCTTACAAAAAGAAGACAATTTAGAGCATGAAAATGGGTTTGGTTGGCAAGCTGTATTGATAGGTTATGGATGTGGAGTGATATTTGGAACATTGATGGGATATCTTATGTTTAAATTTGGAAAACCAAAGTGGATTGTGAGGATGGTCGTATTAGAGCAACATATCATGCTCAGAAAGCTGAAGAATAATGCCTATAGACGTGGTGGAAGAAAATAACTGGTCAAAACAGTTTGTGGGTAGTTTTGCTAGATTTTTTTTCAAGAAGATTTCAAAGTCATGTTGTACAATGTTGTAATTCGTGGAAATGACTTCGATTTCGTAAAATGGTTGCGAGTCCATGTAGAATGCATATGTTGCGGCTTTTTTCATTTCCAAATCTTGGAATTTTTTTAACTATGGAGGAAATTAGGGACATACTGGAATCCGACTCCAATGGCAAAAAAGAAACATACTCCGAATCTGATTCAGATAGCGAAGCCCAGTAGAAAAAATGGAGCTCTCCTTCAACTCTTTCCATGTGTCAGAATTTGGATGAAGCTTCTCATTCACTCTCTTCTTCATTTTTCAAACAATGGAAACAACACATAATGGTGATTAGGAGAATATCACCCTTCTTTCATGGCCCCCAATGACACAGGACACCATTCTTTGCCAAGGTATCCTTCTTCTTTACTTACATCTTTGTGTGCCTTTTTCACTTTCTTCTCTCTCTCTCTTGCTCTCCCTTTAAATGTAAAGGCTCATTCATAGGGAAATCAAGCTGCTGAGCTTTGTAATTATTATTTATATAAGTATTTGATTTATTTATTTATTTTTATTATTATTTTTTAATGCATCTGGTTGGTGTTGTCACTATTGAAATAATTGGGAGGCCCAAGATTTCTTTGGGTGCATAGTTTCTGCTTTTTTTAGCATCAAATGCCCAGTAACATACAAGTTTGATACCTCTGATGTTTCAAAACATATCAATAACCTTTGTGCTCTTGAATAGTTCAAGACCTTTGTGTAGACAGTAAGGCCTCGTTCTCTCTTTCTTATTTTTATTGTTGGGTTTGGTACCATATCCTTATATATATTTAAATTTTGCTTTTGTTTTTCATGTCCATTTTTTTATTCTTTGGTGAATGCATTTCTTAATATTTCAATGTTGTGGAATTTATGCTGGTTTTAATTATACACTTGCTATCTATGTTGAATGTGAGTATTGTCACTTTTCGACTAAAAAGCAAAAAAAAATGTGAATTCAATTTGATTGAAGATTTAGGATGATTTTGAGATTATATATAGAAATTTGGTGAACTGTAAGTCAACTTGTAGGTGTATACTTGATATGATTTATTCTCTTATTTACGATCTTCAAGTTTTCATATATGAATGTGGAGTGAAGGTATAAATAAAGTATCTCACTGTATTCTTTTTCTCTTTTTTGGCTGTATAGTTTCACTATATACAGTTATAGTGGAAACTTTCCTGGTTTCATTTTGTCCTTTTTATTTTTCATTCCTTTTCCCTTTTAGCAATAGTTGTTTTGCAAAAGGTTAGTTTTCTTCCATGTTTGATTTCAAGGTGTGACCCATTTTCCCTTGTGATTAATGTATCAAAAGATCTATGCCTTGAAACATGTTATGAGTAGGATGTAGTTAGATTAATTGCATTAAGAAGAAGCTACTAAAATTTATTTAATCTACTAAACTTTGTAATTCTGTAGGAAATCAGCTTGGGAGTAAATCAAGACCAAATGTTCTGAAATGAAGTTGTGGAAATTAATCCAGCATTCATATTGTATTCCTAGCATTCCATTAGTTGCTGACTTGCTTTGAGAAATAGACTTTCCACTTGAGACAATTTGTTAAAATGGGGTTATCAAGGTGACATGTTGTGTCTTCTGCAAGACCTGTCTTGAGAGCACTTGTTCTTTGCTTTGAGTATCATTTTCCAAAGAGGTTATGGGAGCAAGTCATGATGTCTAATTAAATCCAAGGTAAATGTTTTGAAAGTAGTTATGTGGGGTAAAGAAAAGTGGAAGGAAAATGTTTTAAAAGCAATATAAGCAAACTTGCTAGGTTTGTAGTGGGTTATTATTTTTGCTTAAAAGAAATGTTTGTGTATTCATTGGCGATGTCAAGTCTGAGGAGGCATAAAGGCCTAGTTTGAGTTTTTCAAGAGAAAAAAAATTCTTTCTTAGTTTTATGCTTGCTCTGCAAGTTTGATTCTTTTTAAGTTTAGGTGCAGCTTCATGTTTTGTGTCTTTTGCTGGTGTTTGCTTATTGTATGGTTTGTTTCATTGATAAATTCATTCATTCATCCCTTTCTCTTTTTTCTTAGAGAAATTTTCCACTTGAGATAGGCTATTAAAATGATCAAGGTGACATGTCATTATCAGTTGATTATTAAATTTGGGAGTAGGAATCATTAGTTGTTGTTTGAGTATCCTTTATCAAAGAGTCTACGAGAGAGTTAAATTCTAATAAAATCCTAGTTATATAGCTTGCATAAGTGGTTCTGTAGGGTATGGATAGGTTGAAGGGTAAAAGTTTTAAAAGAACCATATGCAGACTTGGTTAATCTGCAGTAGTTTATTAAATTTGGCTTCAAAGAAATGCCGTTGTATTTAGCAGCAATGTCAAGTCTGAGGATGATATCTTGCTTTTGATTAGAAGAAACAATGCTCAGGTTGAGTTTGTGAAGAGAGTGAAAAATTTTTAGTGAATAGTTTTATGTTGTAATTATTTTTAACTATGGTTCAAAAAAAAATGTTTGCTGATTTCTCTGTTTAGGTGTCGCAGCTTTTAGCTGCTGGTGTTTTTTTGTTAGTATAGTTTGTTTACTTTTAAAAAAATCATTCATTTGAAGAAAAAAAGTTTACGATTATCTACGATTCCCGTTGGGCCTTGACCATTTTTCTTATTTTCTACCTTGCTAAAAAAAACTATGAAAATAGCATGCACTCAAAACAGAATTCCCTTGCAGTCAAACTTTAATGTTCTCACTAAAGTAACACTTTTTTGGCCAAACTTCTCTTCTGATCCTTTGATAATCTGGTTGTTTTAATTTCTTCCCTACACATTTGATTGTATCAATTTTGTTCCTCATCTTTCAAATGAAGACAACTTTTGAGGATATATTTGACTTGATTTTGAAAGTTGAGGGATGAAATTGACATAATTAATAGTTCAAGGACCTCTATTTTAAAAGTTGAAGGACAAAAGCGACACAATTAAATTTATAGGGGCAAAATTTGGCCAACACTTTTTATTGATCACATTGCTTCCATACTGTTTAAGGCATTTTCTGTCTTTTATTTTGTCAATTTTTTTAATCAAACTTCTACATTTGGATAGAAAGTGCAAGATACTGCAACTTTTGAGATAGGTCTTGGAACAATCAAGGTTCATATCCTTTACGTGTTAAAAGAGAGAGGTGATTGAGATTTCTATATGCTATGCAAGTGTGTGTATCTTTTTTTTCTTTTTTTTGGGGGGGGGGGGGGGGGTGGGGGATCAATTTTATGGTTTTTTTTTTTTTTCGTCTTTTTTATTATCATTATTATTGTTTTTTTATAGGTATTATAATTGTTATTTACACACACACACATATTCTATTGTTATGATATTAAATTTAATGTTGAAGCAAATTTGTGTTTTAGGTTCAACTCTTAGAGACCAAAATGCTTAAGATCTATCGAGGCAGGCCGAATCATGTAATGCTAAATGTGGTAAAATCTGGGAAGGTCCTATTATCTAAAGGTTTGGCTTTGTTGTTTCATTTTTCTTTTTAGGTTGTTTGAAGTGTTCATGAGAGTTAAAAACCTCTGAGGCAATACCGTAGAAATGTTGTTTTGTGGATCTTTTGCTTTAGTGATGTTCTAGTGAATATCCATGAATGGGAGGATCAACACTAAAATAACGTAATTTGCTTGCTAAATTTTCCTTTCCATTCAACAGTAACAAAATACATTTCATTTTTTTTCTTTTTCCTTTTTTAGAGTGCCTAGTTTCAACTTCAGCACTTGCAGGGACTTGTTAAATTATAAGGCAGCAAGTAAGCTCCTCTGCTATGGCATGCACTAAAATTTTACTATTAGCTTTCATTTATGATTAGGAATTTATTTCTTTATGTAAAACTAACCGTTTCAAATCTTTATTTGGTTATCTGTTTGACTAAGAATGCAGAGCTGCCATTACAACAGACTATACTTATGTCAAAGTCATCAAGATGTTACTCTGCTACTGCTGATAGGGTAGGTAACTCATTTTGGTTATGTTCAGAAAAGCATCTTTGAAAGTGCTTCTAGATTTTGAAGTGCTAAAAATAAGTGCAAGTTTTGAATTCAAACATTAAGACAATAATTTGATTGATTAATCCAAAGATGATTTGGTCTTCTTGACATGTGTCAACAATCATATTAATAGATTTTTTTAATATCCAGTGTTTTGGATAAGAGAAGAAATTATAGTAACCTGCAGACTTAACCTTATGAAAAAAGATATTTAGAACGTAAGATCCATGCTATGTCTTGTACATTTTCTTTACCTTACTTTTCTTGGCCAAAAAATAGATAGTTGTTTGTTGAGATTTTGGTTTTGTAGAGTTTATGATATTCCATTGTTTTGGATCTAATAGTTTCGTGCTATGTCTTACTAGGAAAAGAACCAGGCATAATAAGTATTGTCATAAGACTACTTAAGCGGCTTGTTGCTTCAAATTTGGGAATAGTTGCCAAAGGAAGATGATTTGCAATTGAAATAATTGGGATTACTATGAGTTTGATCATAAGTCTACTCAAGAAGCAAAATCAATTAGTTTTGAATGTTGCATGTTCTAAACAGTTGAAAGTATTATTCTAGTTTACGTTTTGTATGTATTGGAAAGCACATTACATATCCGATTATTGATTATAAATGGACTATAAGCAAGTATATGTTTAATAAAATGGACTATATAGTTTGTGTTCATATTTATATTAGTTCCTGCTTAAGTTTTTCTTCGGTAAGTAAGATAACTTTTATTGTAAAAAGAAACTCCATGTAAAATGGACACAGTAGAATAAAAAAGAAAAAATTTATGCACAAAGAGTCAGCGATTCTATAAAACCAGGTAGTGAACTTGCTCCTGTTTAATTATTCAAGTTGTAATTTTTGTTGTTTGCTCATTTCCTAATTTACTGAATTGGTTTATGTTCTTATCTTTTTTCCCCCTTTTTCCTTCTGATTTTTTATTCATTAGAATGAGAATGAGAACAAAAGTATTTATCATCTTATTATAACATCAGATATTGTTTTATTCATTAGAATAAGAATAAGAATAGAAGGTTCCAGTTTATTTTAGCAATTTCATGCTTTAGCTTACAAGACAGCCCATTTTTCCCTGTACCTTTGAGTTTGCCAGCAAACTGGAATTCATAGGATCCATTAATTCCCACCCCTAAGCCTTTGATATGGCCGTCCAACATATCTAGTATGTGGTCTACATGACTTCAAATTGGTATGGCCTCATTTTGAAACGGATGTGTGGACAACTATCAAAAGCTTTAACTCAAAACTAAAATGAGTTAGTGTTTGACAGTTAACATTTATGTTCGTATTGAATATTTTTCTCTCTTTCTTTCCTTCTTAGACATGAATATGAACTCTATTCCAGTTCACCTGATTCGGGGTATAGTAACTAAACGATCTATTAAAACTCCCAATAGAGTAAAAAAAAAAAAAAAAAAAGAACCCCAATAACTACTGTGACACAAAGAAAATGCAATGGGGTATGTTCTTATAGAAGCTCAAAGGCTAGTGGGAAATGGGAAACAATTCCTACCAACCTGTTTGGGGGAAATTATACACAATGTTTTGTGATTTTATTGATCATTTGATCAAACAACACAATGGAATTGTGCATTGGTGAGGAATGTGTATGCACCTCATGTAACCAACTCTATTGTTAAGAAGCCTCCTAGATTGGGAAGTTCAGATAAGCTGATTTGGCCCCGTGAATCAATCAGGTCTATTTAGAGAATTAGAGTCGAGTGAGTCTACTGGCTTCTTCATAGTGAATGCAATTTGTTGGAAGAAGCAGAACTCAGATATGGTTATCAAATGTGGACAGCCTTGTGAAAGCTAAAAGTCCTTACTTTATTCCTTTGGAAACTATTAAATGATAGTCTTCCAATGCAAAGAGAGTTTGCAAAGAGGAATGTCATCCTTAATGGTCCGTTTGGATTGAGGGAGAAGGAGGGGGAGTAGAGTAGAGTAGAGTAGAGTAGATTTAGTACAAAATTAGCTTATTTTTAGCCTATACTACTCTACTCTCCTCCACTCCCCCTCCTTCCCCCCTCCATCCAAATGGGCCATAATGCTTCTTACCCTTTATATGCTTCAAAAGAGGGCTCTTTGGACTACTTATTTACTGGAAAGCACAAACAGGCATTTGGCCTGCCGCGCTCTTGTCTGACATATACGGGACATGGGAAATGCGTGGACATGACAGCATATGTGTCCTAGATCTTTTTTTATTTTTTGAAAAATGATGGACACGGCAGGACACGGTTGGGACATGGCCTGTGCTACCAAAAAAAAAAATCTGTAACACACTATCTCTCACACCAATCTCCTCCCACTTCCTCTCACACTGATCTCCTCCGCTGCCAATCTTCTTCCCATCCCGATCTTTTCTTCTTCTCCTTTAGCTCTATCTATTTCTCTTTTGCAGTTCCCCCCTTTGCCCTTATTCTTGTTTTGTTTGTCTTTTTTCTCTCTTTTATTATTATTATTATTATTTTTTTCCTATTTCACACTATCACACATGTAGAGCTCTTTTACCTCCAACCATCCACGTGAACAAAAGATGTGTAAATATGTGCTTCTTTTCAAATTTTTGTCTTTTATGAGTTAAAATCCATTACTAAGTAGTTAAATTTTTACAATTCTTTTTTCATTACTTAGGTAGACAATAGACATGTGTATATATTATTAGTGGTTAGGCTTTAATATGCTTATAGAAGAATTTTTAACAATTATTTCAAAATAATAATATTTTTGTTATAAAACATTTTTTCTCTTAATTTTTCAAAAATTGTCATTTCACCCCATATCTTACCCATACATGTACCCGTATTCGTATTCGTATTCATGTCCGTGCTTCCTAGCTTATTTATTACATGTGACTTAGATTGTGCAATGTGGTTTAAATCACCACACAACATTAGAACTAAGGTTCTTCAGCCATTGTCAATTCAGAATTGGATTGTTATTTGGTTGAAACGAGTGTATAATTTTGTTAAAATTGATATGTTAATTTAAAAAAAAAAAAATTAAAAGCTTATATGGATGTTGATGTGGCATTTTTTTATGCCAAATAAATTTTATTAATAATCACGACATCTTCATGGTTGCAAGTAGTGCACTATGTATGTGATATTCATTAGTGAGATGATGATAGAGACTAAAATGAGAAGAATTTTTTTTTTTTTAATTTTGAGGGCCAAAATAGGGAAAAAAAAAGTGGGAACCAAAATGAAAATCGGCCAAAAATGTAAGGACAAAAATGGTATTTCTGCCAATATGTTATACAACAAACATCTAAATGGGTTTTAGGTGTTGTTTGTGCCACTCTGCTAGCATGGACAATATGACTCTAGAGAAACAAACTTCAAATCTCAGAGCTCTCCAACAACATAACCAAGGAATGATTAAAATTAAAATTTTAAGAGAGCTCACTTGACACCGTGATATGATGGAAAGATTGCAATAAGAGGGATCAAATTACTAATTTAGTCCAAGTATGAATGGTATTAGTTAAACTGAGCTCTCTCCTACTCTGTGAGAGAGGGAAAGGGTTTTATAAGCTTTTTAAGTGTTGGTTTGGTAAGCGCCTTTTGGATCCAAATTGTACTTATTTTTGCCAACCTACTTGTTGTTGCATTGGGTAACTTATGAAGGTATCACAAGTAAAGGATCTCCCTTATATGATATTTTTCTCCCTATATTCACTCTTTTGCTTCCTTGAAGGCTGAAGGGTATCATCTCATCTCATCAAAATGGGTTTTTGTTCTTTAACTTTCAACTATCAACTCTTCTTCTTCTTCTTCTGTCTAATCTCCTTGCTCTTTCCATCCTCTTTTTCTTCTTCCTTCTCTTCAAACCCACAATGCTCTGCTCTACTCCATTTTAATAACTCTCTGTCTCTTGACAGTTCCGCTTCTCCTCCTCTTCATACACCCGTTTATCTTCCTTCTAATTATAGATCAAATACTCAAATGTGTTATAATTCGTATCCAAAGACAGGCTCTTGGAAGGAGGATAAGGATTGCTGTAGTTGGGATGGTGTCGAGTGTGACAATGCGACACGCCATGTTATTGGTCTTGACCTTAGTTGCAGTTGGCTTTATGGCTCCATTCATTCCAACAGTTCCCTCTTCCTTCTTCGCCATCTCAGGTCCTTGAATCTTGCTGGTAATGACTTCGATCCCTCCCTAATTTCATCTGAGTTTGGCAAATTTGAGACTTTGACTCAGGATTTTTTTAGAAAATAACTACAAAACCCAAACAATATCATAAGTTAGGAAACGTTCCAAACTAATTTGGTTTCTAGCAATTCGAGTTTAAAGGACTCGATTTATGGTTTGTGAGACTGGCCACGTAGGCCAGAAATCGAGTCCATCGGACTCGGTTTCTAAGCAAAGAAATCGAGTCTACTGGACTCGATTTTCATGCATGGAAACCGAGCCCAGCGGACTCGATTTAGCAACGCAGGGGTGAGATTCCAGCAACCCAGAAAATTCAAAAACGAAGAAGAAAGAAGCAACGAATGAACCCAGGTGCCGATTCTGACCAAACCCAGCCGGCGAAAGCTTCAGGCGATGCAAAACGCAGAGAGACACGTCCGATCGGCGCCTGGGTTTCATCGTTTTTGCATCGTCGCGGCGGCGAGACACGTCCGATGAGGCGTTTTGCATCGCCTGAAGCTTTCACCGGCTGGGTTTGGTCAGAATCGGCACCTGGGTTCATTTCGTTGCTTCTTTCTTCTTCGTTTTTGAATTTTTTGTGTTGCTGGAATCTCACCCCTGCGTTGCTAAATCGAGTCCGCTGGGCTCGGTTTCCATGCATGAAAATCGAGTCCAGTAGACTCGATTTCTTTGCTTAGAAACCGAGTCCGATGGACTCGATTTCTGGCCTACGTGGCCAGTCTCACAAACCATAAATCGAGTCCTTTAAACTCGAATTGCTAGAAACCAAATTAGTTTGGAACGTTTCCTAACTAATGATATTGTTTGGGTTTTGTAGTTATTTTCTAAAAAAATCCCTTTGACTCATCTCAACCTCTCCTTTTCCTATTTTTCTGGCAAAATCCCATATGAAATCTCCCAGTTGTCTTCGCTTGTTTCACTCGATCTTTCTTACAATTATCGATTGATCATCGAAACACCGGTCTGGAAAAGAGTCGTTGATAATCTAACTCTGTTAAGGGAACTTCTTCTGGATTGGACCAATATGTCCTCAATTAGACCTAATTCTTTGATGAATCTATCCTCCTCTTTGACAACTCTTAGTCTCCATCGCTGTGGCTTGTGGGGAAAACTCGAAAATAACATCCTCTGCCTTCCGAGTATACAAACCCTTGATCTAGGGTTTAATTTGCATCTTGAAGGTTCTCTTCCAAACTCTAATTGCAACAGCAGTAGTTCCCTGAAGTTCTTAGATCTATCTTACATAAGGTTTTCGGGAGAATTATCTGATTCTATTGGCAGTTTAAAGTCCTTGAAGCATTTGAATCTCATTCATTGCAATTTTACTGGGTCAATTCCAACATCGATTGGAAGCCTCACTCAAATTATTTATTTGGATCTGTCATACAACAATTTTAGTGGATCAATTCCAGCATCACTTGGGAACCTCATTCAAATTATTTATTTGGATCTGTCATACAACAATTTTACTGGGTCAATTCCAGCATCACTTGGGAATCTCACTCAAATTACTTATTTGGATCTATATGAAAACAAGTTTACTGGGTCAATTCCATCATCACTTGGAAACCTCACTCAAATTACTTATTTGGATCTGTCATATAATAGTTTCAGAGGTGAGATTCTATTACCACTTTTAAATTTTAGGTGTTTTTGGCACACGCATGAACTAACCATTTCTAATTATTGGTGAATATTTCAACAGGCTTGCTGCCATTGTCACTATTGAACTTGCCCAATCTCTCAACTTTATACATTCACAACAATCAACTTGTTGGTCCCCTTCCTAGTCATGTAAGTGGTTTGAATCTAATTCGTCTCTTTTTAAGTTCAAATTCTCTAAATGGAACACTGCCATCTTGGTTGTTCAGTTTGCCATCTTTGGAGATGTTAGGACTTGGTGATAATGAATTTATTGGTGAGATTGGTGAATTTAAGTACAATTCATTGGACTATCTTGATTTGGGTTATAATAAGCTACAGGGCTCCATACCTAGGTCAATTTCTAGACTTGTGAACCTTACTTATCTACATCTCTCATCAAATAAATTGAGTATTATGTTAGAGTTTGAAATTTTTTCAAAGCTCAAAAATCTCCAACATCTTGATTTATCACATAACTTACTCAGCATCAACAATGTAACTTTTACCTTGCCCAATCTTACGCTGTTGAACTTATCTTCTTCCAACATTAGTGAATTCCCAATTTTCTTAAAAACAGCAACAAATTTGGAATCCTTAGACCTTTCCAATAACAGAATTTATGGTCAAGTTCCAAGATGGTTGGGGGATGTGGGGAGAAATTCATTATCTTATGTTAATCTTCGGGCCAACTTGCTTCAAGGACCATTTCCCACATTAAATTTTCTTAACCTTCAATATTTCTTTGTCTCCAATAACAGCTTAACTGGAGAAATCCCCTTTTTAATTTGTAATGCAAGTTCCCTTGAAGTTTTAGATTTGTCTCATAACAACTTAAGTGGCATGATTCCTAAGTGTTTGGTACACTCTAATGTCCTCTCAGTGTTGGATTTGCGAATGAATAACTTTCGTGGTACCATCCCAACCACATTTGCTAAGGGAAATAATTTTAGGAATATTAACTTTAATGGCAATCAGTTAGAAGGGCAATTGCCACGATCTTTAGCAAATTGTAGGAACTTGGAAGTTCTAGATCTTGGAAACAATAAGATAAATGGAACATTCCCTTATTGGTTGGAAAGTCTTATGAAATTGCGGGTTCTTGTCTTAAGATCAAATAGATTTGAAGGTCGTATATGCAATCCTAAAACCAAATTTCCTTTCCCAAATTTGCGAATCATAGACATTTCCAATAATCAGTTTAATGGTTCTTTGCCAAGCAAATATTTCAAATATTTGAAAGCCATGATGAATGTGGATGAAAGTGAAGTTGGATTGAAATATATGGGAGACAATTATTATCAGGATTCTTTGAATGTGATGATGAAAGGGTTGTATGTTGAGTTGGTGAGAATCCAAACTATCTTCACAACCATTGATTTTTCAAACAATAGATTCATAGGGGAGATACCGAAAATACTTGGAAGGCTTAAATCACTCAAGGGGCTCAACTTTTCTCACAATAACCTTACAGGTTATATTCCTTCATCGTTTGGAAATTTGACCAATCTTGAATGGTTAGATCTCTCTTTCAACAAGCTTAGCGGGGAGATTCCCATGCAATTGGCAGAGCTACCGTGGCTTGAAGTTTTAGATCTATCACATAACCAACTTACAGGACGTATACCTTTAGGAAAGCAGTTCAATACATTTGATAATGATTCATACATGGAAAATTTGGGATTATGTGGATTTCCATTGTCAAGAACATGCAACAACGAGACAAAGCAACCAACACCATCGACCTTACAAAAAGAAGACAATTTAGAGCCTGAAAATGGGTTTGGTTGGCAAGCTGTATTGATAGGTTATGGATGTGGAGTGATATTTGGAACATTGATGGGATATCTTATGTTTAAATTTGGAAAACCAAAGTGGATTGTGAGGATGGTCATATTAGAGCAACATATCATGCTTAGAAGGCTGAAGAATAATGCTCACAGACGTGGTGGAAGAAAATAACTGGTCAAAACAATTTGTGGGTAATTTTGCTAGATTTTTTTTCAAGAAGATTTCAAAGTCATGTTGTACAATGTTGTAATTCGTGGAAATGATTTTGTTTTCATAAAATGGTTGGGAGTCCATGTAGAATGCATATGTTGTGGCTTTTTTCATTTCCAAATCATGGAATTTTTTTAACCATGGAGGAAATTAGGGACATATTGGAATCCGACTCCAATGGCAAAAAAGAAACATAGTCCGAATCTGATTCAGATAGTGAAGCCTAGTAGAAAAAACGGTGCTCTCCTCCAACTCTTTACATGTGTCAGAATTTGGATGAAGCTTCTCATTCACTCTCTTCTTCATTTTTCAAACAATGGAAACAACACATAATGGTGATTAGGAGAATATCACCCTTCTTTCATGGTCCCCAATGACACAAGACACCATTCTTTGCCAAGGTATCCTTCTTCTTAACTTACATCTTTGTGTGCCTTTTTCACTTTCTTCTCTCTCTCTCTTGCTCTCCCTTTAAATGTAAAGGCTCATTCATAGGGAAATCAAGTTGTTGAGCTTTGTAATTATTATTTATATAAGTATTTGATTTATTTATTTATTTTTTTAATGCAGCTGGTTGGTGTTGTCACTTCTGAAATAATTGGTAGGCCCAAGATTCCTTTCCACTTGCATTCTGGTTTTCAGTTATTATAATAATTCTTACTTATCAAAAAAATGTTATTATAATAATTTTTGTATTTTATTGATCTGATTTGTTTGCTTTGGGTGCATAGTTTCTGCTTTTTTTAGCATCAAATGCCCAGTAACATGCAAGGTTGATGCCTCTGATGTTTCAGAACATATCAATAACCTTTGTGCTCTTGAATAGTTCAAGACATCTGTGTAGACAGTAAGGCCTTGTTCTTTCTTTCTTATTTTTATTGTTGGGTTTGGTACCATAGCCTTATATATATTTAAATTTTGCTTTTGTTTTTCATGTCCATTTTTTTATTCTTTGGTGAATGCATTTCTTAATATTTCAATGTTGTGGAATTTAAGCTGGTTTTTAATTATACACTTGCTATCTATGTTGAATGTGAGTATTGTCACTTTTCGACTAAAAAACAAAAAAAAAAAATGTGAATTCATTCTAATTGAAGATTCAGGATGATTTTGAGATCATATATAGAAATTTGGTAAGCTATAAGTCAACTTGTAGGTGTAGACTTGATATGATTTATTCTCTTATTTACGATTTTCAAGTTTTCATACATGAATGTGGAGTGAAGGTATAAATAAAGTATCTCACTGTATTCTTTTTCTCTTTTTTTGGCTGTATAGTTTTACTATATACAGTTATAGTGGAAACTTTCCTGGTTTCATTTTGACAGAGTAAAATCTAGAATGAGTATGACCATGACTAAATCACCAACTACTCACCCACCACCATAACTCCATTTGTAAAGAGGAAAACAAATTAAATTTTATGTAAAAAAAAAAAAAAAAAAAGAACAATAAAAAAAACAGAATAACCAAACCAACAAATAATTATTGTTCTTTCTCCCAAAAAAAAAAAAAAATTATTATTATTTTTTAATTTATTATAAATATATAGATATAATTTTTGGGTTATGCTCCTGGTTATTATTGGAGCCTGTAATTGACCAGCAGCTCGTGATCTGGGACCCCTTTGAAACATCCTCAGAGCCAATTCATCTTTCTGGGTTTTTGTTCATTTTTCAAGAAGTTCCAGCTTCTGGGTGTTTTTTGTTTTTTGGTTTTGAAAGCAAAGGAATTTCTTTAATTTTTTGTGTTTTCTGGAAGCGTTTTTGGAAATGTGGAGGGACCCTGGAACTCCTGCTGATTCTTACTATCAGGTCCGCCCTGAATGCACCGATGTTCCAAAGACCCGCTTCAAAATCAAGGTACGTTTTTTGTTTTTGTTTTTTTTATGACATATATATTATTCGGATTTTTTGATACCCTTTTGGATTTTTTAGATATATATGCATACACACACACACATATATATATACATGGCATGAATTAAGGAAGGTGGAAATAAGTAAATGATAGAGATTGGTTTGTTTGTGTTGGAAATTTATGATTTTTCTTGAAATTTGAGATTCGTGAACAATTACAAATTGTTAATACTTCTATGTTTGAAGGCAGGTATGATAAGAATATAGTTAAGGTCTTTCTGAGATGGTGACATTGGGGCCATCAAGGTCTCATTTAATATTTCAGATTGTGTGCATTTTCATACTTAATCGGATTGTTATTAATCTGGACATTCAAAGAGAAATTTCCTTGTGAGGGTGTTGCCTTAAAATTACTATTGATCAAACTTGGCAGGGCTCTTGTTTTCACAATGTTTCTTACTTCCAATTTAGAGAATGTGTTTCTCTTTTTGTCATTGGAATAGACGAGAGGGTATTTGTAAGATTGAACAGTTGGAACCAAAAAAAGGAACTAGTCATATGCATTTATAAGTCTATCATTCTTGGTACTTTGTGAAATGTAATGCATTGAATTGAAGATCTAACCAGTATCTCTCCTATCAAGAGTTGCTTCTTTACAAATCTGATCATGTTTCATGCTACTTAAAAAAATGAATCATATGTAAAGTCATATTGATGCACTCACCCTAGGTAATACATATGGATTGAATATTCAAATTTGTGAAACTTTCTCTCTGTTGCTTGCAACGTCTATTACTGAAGTTTCTATTTTTAATCCGCTTATGCAGTCTGGTAAAACATTAAGTGTAAGGAAATGGCAGGCTGCATTTACTCCAGAAGGGTATCTGGATATCAGCAAGACTCTAAGTCGAATCCATCATGGGGTAAGTGCCTCTTAATAATTCAAAACCATCCAAAAAGTGTGTTTAAGTTTATTTTTATTTGGAGACTATGAAAGTCAGCTTGCACCAAAGCATCGCTATCATTCTTAGTTGATATATAAGATTAATAGCCAAGAGCTTTGTAGCTCAACTGGCACTTCTTAACGTTCCCAACAAAGAAGTCTAGGGTTCATAACCCCTCCCATTGTAACTATCAAATTATCAAAAAAAGATGTTTAAGATTAATATAGTATCTTGAGAAGCACAGAAAATCTATTCTCTTTAAATCAGGTTTGAATGTTGAACCGTGGAATTAACAAACTTATTCCCTTTGTATTTAGATAATATAGCCACTTTTTTCCCGTTCTAAAATAAGTTTCCTGGATAGGTAAACATGACTTGCAGATCCTTAAGGGATATCTGCTTTCATATACTATAAACCCTTGTGGGGGAAGATGCGATTTGATCCAAAGATCGTTGCATTGGATAATATGAATGCCTCAAAATGTATTGTTGCTCCTACTAGCATAGTTGACCACCTTTCTGCACACTCCTTGCCCATGTAAAGTTTGCTAATCAGGTTGAGGAGTTCAATGACCCTCGGAATTGGAGATACTATCAAGTCAAAGTAATTTACTTAATAAATGATTGTGCACATCATGATGATTACACTTCCTTTTCTGGCCTTCATGACCTCCCTAAACAATTGCAGTAATAAGCATTGCTTCCTTAATTAGTCATAAATGTAGCGTGCTGTAGTCTGCTGCGGTGTCACTACTAGTCTCTCATCAAAATGCAAATTTCTAAAATAGTTACTTGAACAAAGTGCATTTGTAAATTCATTAGGATAGGCAAATATTGTATTTGATATATGAGCAATAGTTGTAAAGAACAAAGATATCTCTAAATATACAAATGTTAAAAGAATGTTGGAGAAGCTAATAAAGTGTAATAATGATATTATTAACTAATTTCCTAGTCATTCAACTTAACTATCTTATCGATCTTGCCTAGGCTACATTTATCATCTGACCACACTGTCACTAAAATTTCTAACATCCGCTCTATATAACATATCTGATCTTATTATTATTCCGTTTGATTTTCTATGCACCTGGACTACTTGACTTGGTTCTTTTGTTCTGACAGCTCTAAATGAAGTTTGAAGTTGTTCTACCAATTTAGTTTATACTCATTCTAAGTTGTGTTTCTTTTTATCTTGAAGGAAAAAATCAACTAGATATTCTTCACCATGATAATGTTCCTTTCATGTGTTGTGGCTCAAAACCTATGTCATTTATAAATTAATCAACCTTGAGGTAGATGTTATCAATATGGAGCTCAATTGCTTTGTAAAATCTATAGATTTGTCTTATGTGAACAAACACCCAATGTAATTCATTAAGGGTCTCAATAAAGCTTTTGAATCATTTTTATGGAAGTTGTTTTAATAATGGTTAGATGATTAAATTTTTCTTTTCCTAATTGTTCATGTTTTGGGGACAAATAGTAACTGTGGAATTAGAGCCATAAAAAAAAAACCTCTACTTAAAAGATTAAATCCCATGAGTTGGGCCCCACTTATTAAGGGGGGCATTCTAGGCCCACATGTGAGAGGAAGTGTTATAAATTTTTTTTTTATTGAATTCATCATTTCCAAATAGTTGTTTAATGATTTAATAATTGTTTACTGTTTGTCCCAAATAGTATATGTGTACCTGAGCAATCCTTTTACGGAATCTTCTCTATTTCTTCATTTTGTAGATATTTTCTATTTCATGAGTTCATTTTTGTTTTTCCATTCATAAAGGAGACAAAGCTATGAGGGTTGATGCTTATCATAATTATTTTCCAAATTAGGGGGTACATCCATCAATTAGAGGAGAAGTATGGGAATTTCTACTTGGTTGTTATGATCCTCAGAGTACATTTGAAGAACGTGAGCAGATACGGCAACGTCGAAGGTAGTCCAATTTCCTTTTCCATGAAATCCAAAATTTAGTTTCTTAAGTTTTGTAATGGGTAGCACAGTTTCTTTCTTTTCTTTTAATTATAAATTGTATCACATGGGGGAATTAATGTGGAAGGGTTAGGGAGAGCTTAAGGGTGTTGTTGCTTGAAGGATCAAATGAGTGATTAAGTTCAATTTTCTTTTGGGCCATTTAATTGTCCTCTTTTATGTGCTAGATAATATATTCCCTTTTTCCTATGTTTTTCAAGAGATAATCATCCATTTAGATTTAAAACTTTTTTTTTTTTCCCAAACAATCAAATTAAAGTGACAAAAGCACAGGTGATTATTATCAGTCTTAACCTGTAAAAAACTAACAACAATTATTTACACCTATAGCATAGGCATCCTTTTTTTAAAATTATTATTCTGTTATTTTTGGATCCACTGTAAGTTTTATCCTTTAAGCATTCAATATATATATATGAAGAGTTCAAAGTTTGCTGTACCATCTGCTGATATTTAGAGACTATCCATTTCGTAAATCTTATGTCTACTCCTTCAGAATGCAATATGCTAGGTGGAAGGAAGAGTGTGGCCAAATGTTTCCTGTAGTTGGAAGTGGTAGATTTATCACAGCGCCCGTAATCACTGAAGATGGTCAACCCATTCAAGATCCATTAGTGCTTTTAGAAACAAACCCAGACAAGGGAGAGGCATTACCTCCTGATGACAATGGTGGGGCAAATGTTAGATGCAATGGTTTGGAAACAGTGAAGGATAAGAAAGCAATCCAGTGGATGCTGACTCTGCATCAAATAGGTTGGTGGTATTCTTTAATTAAATGCTCATGTCTTTTGTGTTAGGGCAAAATTTGTTTTTACCTTTCTGCATAAGCTCGCATTCTGATGATTGATTTAGCTTGTAAAGTACTTATTATATGGAACATTATTATTAGACATTTCAATTGGTGATGATCACTAATTGATCTCAGATGAATGCATCTTGGGGATGAGATTGTCATCTAAAATCCTTTGTTACGATTTGAAAGAAAATACAATCTCAATAAAGTCTTTTCAGCATAAATTCTAGTTGCCTGGAATCTTCCAGTGTTCAACTCTCTTTCGCTAAATTTGTGCTATGAAATTTAAATGTCAATTTATTTCTAGAGAATTTCTGTCATTCTTATTTTGCAATTTTGCTTCAATGTTTTTTGAGTTGTTTCAATTATTTATTCTGTGATCACTTTGTATTACTTCATTTGTCCCATAATCAGTTACTTTTCCAATTTTGCTTGTTTGGTAATGTCTGTCCCATGTCAAAAAGTCAAAGTTTAATTTTATGTTCCCTTTTGTTATTTTGAAGCTTCCACCATTCATCAATACTTAACTACAATAATAAATAATAATACAATGGCAAGCCCATACAAATATTTTGAATTACTGAAGCAATTAAGGAACCTCCTTAAAATGTGCATTTTTTTTCATAAGTGACACTCATTGTGGGATGGATGGAGTAATGGTTATTTATTATATATTATGATTTAAAGTTTTTGTACAGATTTCCAAATTTGATTTAATTAGCATGCATTTGACCTTCATTTCTTATGTGGGTGTAATTGGTGCCAATGAAATTAAAATACTGTTCAACAAATCAAGATTGCATATGAATCACCTAGTTTGTCGATCTTTTCTGCTTGTAATGCTGTAGTTCTTAGTTGTTTGAAGTTTGAGCATTGATTTATTTTTTGGTGTAAAGCCATTGCAATATGTTTATTTGGAATTTGCATGCATATAGTAAATTAGAGCATAGTTGTATTTAGTTATAAGAGCATGTTTGTACTCATAGATTTATTTTTTGATGAATTTTCTGGTTGGCTTGATATTAATGTCAGGTCTTGATGTGGTTCGGACTGATCGGACATTGGTGTTTTACGAGAAGCAGGAAAACTTGTCAAAACTTTGGGATATTCTTGCTGTTTATGCCTGGATAGATACAGATGTCGGTTATTGTCAACGTGGGTGATTCAAACGGATAGCTAATGTGTGGTTAAGGGCTTGTTCAATCAAATGATTAGTCACATTGCTTTATTGGAAATCTGCTTGATCCATTATATTGCCGTGATCTCCATTCTCCACTACCATTAGCTTTGCCACCCAGTAATTATTAACTTTGTTCAATAAGGGACTGTAGCCTGTAGCTTAAATTGTCATGGGTTTGAGTAGATATGATGTTTGCACCATAAAAGAGTGAAAAATACTGGATATGAATACTGTTTATTACATGCTTGAAATGTTATGAAATAATTTTTCAACATCTATGGCTAGGGACACATATCTAGTGGACTACTTTTAGTATAAAGTGTGTACAAATCTAGCATGATCATCTTCTTTATGATGCTCTCGTAAATGCTACTTGTTTAATTATAACATTTGAATGGAAAAATAATGACAAACATGATTTGCAAATTGGGGTCCATTTGCTACTTGTTTAATTATAACATTTGAATGGAAAAATAATGACAAACATGATTTGCAAATTGGGGTCCATTTGCCAGTGGGTCTTGATAATATGTATCTCCATGCTCTCATGGCAATTTCATGACATGAAATCATCAGATATTAGGTCCAGGAAGCTCCTTAGATCCCTCTTTCTCTATTAGTAGGTAGAGAGAATTGTCCAAATAACCATTTTTTTACATTAGGGTCCATTTTCCTTTAATTTCTTTTCCATTGTATCTAAATAAATGGCATATCAAGAAATAAAATTATATATTTTAATATGGACAAAGTTTAGCTATAAAATTGGTTGTAACCTTAAGTTACAACCTTACTTAATATCTTTCTTATTGGAGGTGAACTTTGACAAATCCACCATTGGATTATATCTCCTTCTTATATCCTCCATGCTTGCAAAATTTCTAGAAAATTAAAGATTAATAACTATATCATCAATAAATTGTTTAAATTACAAATTTATGTAGTTTAAAATTATGCATAAAATATAAACTTATAGATTATATAGTAAATAATATACGATTGAGACAAAATTTGACGTGTATTACGAGCGTAAAAAACATGCAATTCAACAGTTAGAATTTCAAAATATATAATAATTTTTATTTTATTGAGTAAGAACGTAGCCTTAGGCTACAATCAATTTTGTAGCTAAACTTTGTTCTTTTAATATTCACCCAATATCAGCTCTCTGTTGTGTTCCATTATACTTGTAGTAATGTTTTTTTTCTAAGGTTCAAGAGTTGGAACAACCTTTGATTCTTTCACTTGTTTATTAAGGGAAGAATAATAATCATTGATGTAGTCCACTTATATTGTTACATGTGGGTCTAGCATTCTTATCTAAATATATATATTTCATTGAAATTCTTCTCATTTACATTCCTTCCTTGCATAGCAAGAGGTAACAAAAATTTACATCATTATTGCAACACAATATTGGATCTTCTATCTAAAATTTATGACAATACTGAGCAGGTATGAGTGACCTCCACTCCCCCATGATAATTCTTCTTGAAGATGAAGCAGATGCATTTTGGTGCTTTGAACGGTTGAGGCGCAGATTGGTACTTTTTTTCCCCATACAATTTTTTTGTTGGTCATAATATTTCACTTTAAGTAGTGTACTTTAGTTATTATTTAGATATCTCCTACTATGCAAAATGGCTTGCTTTGGGTGGAAAATTTTGTAGGCCATATTATTTCACTTTAAGTAGTGTACTTAAGTTAAATATTCTCTGTTAACAAGTAACCACACTATGTTCCATTCTATATAATCTGTCAACTTTTCTCACAATAACCTTACAGGTTATATTCCTTCATCATTTGGAAATTTGACCAATCTTGAATGGTTAGATCTCTCTTTCAACAAGCTTAGCGGGGAGATTCCCATGCAATTGGCAGAGCTACCGTGGCTTGAAGTTTTAGATGGAGATTCCCATGCAATTGGCAGAGCTACCGTGGCTTGAAGTTTTAGATCTATCACATAACCAACTTACAGGACGTATACCTTTAGGAAAGCAGTTCAATACATTTGATAATGATTCATACATGGAAAATTTGGGAATATGTGGATTTCCATTGTCAAGAACATGCAACAACGAGACAAAGCAACCAACACCATCGAGCTTACAAAAAGAAGACAATTTAGAGCCTGAAAATGGGTTTGGTTGGCAAGCTGTATTGATAGGTTATGGATGTGGAGTGATAATTGGAACATTGATGGGATATCTTATGTTTAAATTTGGAAAACCAAAGTGGATTGTGAGGATGGTCATATTAGAGCAACATATCATGCTCAGAAGGCTGAAGAATAATGCCTACAGACGTGGTGGAAGAAAATAATTGGTCAAAACAATTTGTGGGTAGTTTTGCTAGATTTTTTTTCAAGAAGATTTCAAAGTCATGTTGTACAATGTTGTAATTCGTGGAAATGATTTTGATTTCATAAAATGGTTGGGAGTCCATGTAGAATGCATATGTTGCGGCTTTTTTCATTTCCAAATCATGGAATTTTTTTAACCATGGAGGAAATTAGGGACATACTGGAATCCGACTCCAATGGCAAAAAAGAAACATACTCCGAATCTGATTCAGATAGCGAAGCCTAGTAGAAAAAACGGAACTCTCCTCCAACTCTTTCCATGTGTCAGAATTTGGATGAAGCTTCTCATTCACTCTCTTCTTCATTTTTCAAACAATGGAAACAACACATAATGGTGATTAGGAGAATATCACCCTTCTTTCATGGCCCCCAATGACACAAGACACCATTCTTTGCCAAGGTATCCTTCTTCTTTACTTACATCTTTGTGTGCCTTTTTCACTTTCTTCTCTCTCTCTCTTGCTCTCCCTTTAAATGTAAAGGCTCATTCATAGGGAAATCAAGCTGCTGAGCTTTTTAATTATTATTTATATAAGTATTTGATTTATTTATTTATTTTTATTACTATTTTTTAATGCAGCTGGTTGGTGTTGTCACTATTGAAATAATTGGTAGGCCCAAGATTCCTTTCCATTTGCATTCTGGTTTTCAGTTATTATAATAATTCTTACTTATCAAAAAAATGTTATTATAATAATTTTTGTATTTTATTGATCTGATTTGTTTTCTTTGGGTGCATAGTTTTTGCTTTTTTTAGCATCAAATGCCCAGTAACATGCAAGGTTGATGCCTCATATGTTTCAAAACATATCAATAATCTTTGTGCTCTTGAATAGTTCTAGACCTTTGTGTAGACAGTAAGGCCTCGTTTTCTCTTTCTTATTTTTATTGTTGGGTTTGGTACCATATCCTTATATATATATATTTAAATTTTGCTTTTGTTTTTCATGTCCATTTTTTAATTCTTTGGTGAATGCATTTCTTAATAATTCAATGTTGTGGAATTTATGCTGGTTTTTAATTATACACTTGCTATCTATGTTGAATGTGAGTATTGTCACTTTTCGACTAAAAAACAAAAAAAAAAAATGTGAATTCATTCTGATTGAAGATTCAGGATGATTTTGAGATCATATATAGAAATTTGGTAAGCTATAAGTCAACTTGTAGGTGTAGACTTGATATGATTTATTCTCTTATTTACGATTTTCAAGTTTTCATATATGAATGTGGAGTGAAGGTATAAATAAAGTATCTCACTGTATTCTTTTTCTCTTTTTTTGGCTGTATAGTTTCACTATATACAGTTATAGTGGAAACTTTCCTGGTTTCATTTTGTCTTTTTTATTTTTCATTCCTTTTCCCTTTTAGCAATAGTTGTTTTGCAAAAGGTTAGTTTTCTTCCATGTTTGATTTCAAGGTGCGACCCATTTTCCCTTGTGATTAATGTATCAAAAGATCTATGCCTTGAAACATGTTATGAGTAGGATGTAGTAAGATTAATCGCATTAAGAAGAAGCTACTAAACTTTATTTAATCTACTAAACTTTGCAATTCTGTAGGAAATCAGCTTGGGAGTAAATCAAGACCAAATGTTCTGAAATGAAGTTGTCGAAATTAATCCAGCATTCATATTGTATTCATAGCATTCCATTAGTTGCTGACTTGCTTTGAGAAATAGACTTTCCACTTGAGACAATTTGTTAAAATGGGGTTATCAAGGTGACATGTTGTGTCTTCCGCAAGACCTGTCTTGAGAGCACTTGTTCTTTGCTTTGAGTATCATTTTCCAAAGAGGTTATGGGAGCAAGTCATGATGTCTAATTAAATCCAAGGTAAATGTTTTGAAAGTAGTTATGTGGGGTAAAGAAAAGTGGAAGGAAAATGTTTTAAAAGCAATATAAGCAAACTTGCTAGGTCTGTAGTGGGTTATTATTTTTGCTTAAAAGAAATGTTTGTGTATTCATTGGCAATGTCAAGTCTGAGAAGGCATAAAGGCCTGGTTTAAGTTTTTCAAGAGAAAAAAAATTCTTTCTTAGTTTTATGCTTGCTCTGCAAGTTTGATTCTTTTTAAGTTTAGGTGCAGCTTCATGTTTTGTGTCTTCTACTGGTGTTTGCTTATTGTATGGTCTGTTTCATTGATAAATTCATTCATTCATCCCTTTCTCTTTTTTCTTAGAGAAATTTTCCACTTGGGATAGGTTGTTAAAATGATCAAGGTGACATGTCATTATCAGTTGATTATTAAATTTGGGAGTAGGAATCATCAGTTGTTGTTTGAGTATCCTTTATCAAAGAGTCTACGAGAGAAAGTTAAATTCTAATAAAATCCTAGTTATATAGCTTGCATAAGTGGTTTTGTAGGGTATGGATAGGTTGAAGGGTAAAAGTTTTAAAAGAACCATATGCAGACTTGGTTAATCTGCAGTAGTTTATTAAATTTGGCTTCAAAGAATGCCGTTGTATTTAGCGCAATGTCAAGTCTGAGGATGATATCCTGCTTTTGATCAGAAGAAACAATGCTCAGGTTGAGTTTGTGAAGAGAGTGAAAAAATTTTAGTGAATAGTTTTATGTTGTAATTATTTTTAAGTATGGTTCAAAAAAAAATGTTTGCTGATTGCTCTGTTTAGGTGTTGCAGCTTTTAGCTGCTGGTGTTTTGTTGTTAGTATAGTTTGTTTAATTTTAAAAAAATCATTCATTTGAAGAAAAAAAGTTTACGATTATCTACGATTCCCGTTGGGCCTTGACCATTTTTCTTATTTTCTACCTTGCTAAAAAAAACTATGAAAATAGCATGCACTCAAAACTGAATTCCCTTGCAGTCAAACTTTAATGTTCTCATTAAAGTAACACTTTTTTGGCCAAACTTCTCTTCTGATCCTCTGATAATCTGGTTGTTTTAATTTCTTCCCTACACATTTGATTGTATCAATTTTGTTCCTCATCTTTCAAATGAAGACAACTTTTGAGGATATATTTGACTTGATTTTGAAAGCTAAGGGATGAAATTGACATAATTAATAGTTCAAGGACCTCTATTTTAAAAGTTGAAGGACAAAAGCGACACAATTAAATGTATAGGGGCAAAATTTGGCCAACACTTTTTATTGATCACATTGCTCCCATACTGTTTAAGGCATTTTCCATCTTTTATTTTGTCAATTTTTTTAATCAAACTTCTATATTTGGATAGAAAGTGCAAGATACTGCAACTTTTGAGATAGGTCTTGGAACAATCACGATTCATATCCTTTACGTGCTTAAAGACAGGTGATTGAGATTTCTATATGTTGTGCAAGTGTGTGTGTATCTTTTTTTCTTTTCTTTTCTTTTTTTTTTGGGGGGGGGGGTCAATTTTATGGTTTTCTTTTTTTTCGTCTTTTTTATTATCATTATTATTGTTTTTTTATAGGTATTATAACTGTTATTTATACACACACATATTCTATTGTTATGATATTAAATTTAATGTTGAAGCAAATTTATGTGTTTTAGGTTCAACTCTTAGACCAAAATGCTTAAGATCTATTGAGGCAGGCCGAATCATGTAATGCTAAATGTGGTAAAATCTGGGAAGGTTCTGTTATCTAAAGGTTTGGCTTTGTTGTTTCATTTTTCTTTTTAGGTTGTTTGAAGTGTTCATGAGGGTTTAAAACCTCTGAGGCAATACCATAGAAATATTGTTTTGTGGATCTTTTGCTTTAGTGATGTTCTAGTGAATATCCGTGAATGGGAGGATCAACACTAAAATAACGTACTCTGCTTGCCAAATTTTCCTTTCCATTCAACAGTAACAAAATACATTTCATTTTTTTTTCTTTTTCCTTTTTTAGAGTGCCTAGTTTCAACTTCAACACTTGCAGGGACATGTTAAATTATAAGGCAGCAAGTAAGCTCCTCTGCTATGGCATGCACTAAAATTTTACTATTAACTTTCATTTATGATTAGGAATTTATTTCTTTATGTAAAACTAACTGTTTCAAATCTTTATTTGGTTATTTGTTTGACTAAGAATGCGGAGCTGCCATTACAACAGACTATACTTATGTCAAAGTCATCAAGATGTTACTCTGCTACTGTTGATAGGGTAGGTAACTAATTTTGGTTATGTTCAGAAAAGCGTCTTTGAAATTGCTTCTAGATTTTGAAGTGCTAAAAATAAGTGCAAGTTTTGAATTCAAACATTAAGACAATAATTTGATTGATTAATCCAAAGATGATATTTGGTCTTCTTGACATGTGTCAACCAATCATATTAATAGATTTTTTAATATCCATTGTTTTGGATAAGAGAAGAAATTATAGTAACCTGCAGGCTTAACCTTATGAAAAAAGATATCTAGAACATAAGATCCGTGCTACGTCTTGTACATTTTCAGATTTTCTTTACCTTAGTTTTCTTGGCCAAAAAATAGATAGTTGTTTGTTGAGATTTTGGTTTTGTAGAGTTTATGATATTCCATTGTTTTGGATCTAATTGGTTCGTGCTATGTCTTACTAGGAAAAGAACCGGGCATAATAAGTATCCTCATAAGACTACTTAAGCAGCTTGTTGCTTCAAATTTGGGAGTGGTTGCCAAAGGAAGATGATTTGCAGTTGAAATAATTGGGATTACTATTTTGCTGGTGCTATTTTGCATCTAGCAATTTTTTGAATATACTTTTTCTTACCTATCAAAAAAAAAAAAAAAAAATTGGGATTACTATGAGTTTGATCATAAGTCTACTCAAGTAGCAAAATCAATTAGTTTTGAATGTTGCATGTTCTAAACAGTTGAAAGTATTATTCTAGTTAATGTTTTGTATGTATTGGAAAGAACATGACATATCCGATTATTGATTATAAATGGACTATAAGCAAGTATATGTTTAATACAATGGACTATATAGTTTGTGTTCATATTTATTTGAATTTGTATTAGTTCTGGCAATGGTGTTATATTGCTATATTTTAGCTCTTAAAACACTAAAATCAAGTTACAGCAATGGAGTTAAATCTTTTTTTTTTTTTTGCTCCATTGCTACAGTGCACATCTATAGATAGATGTGCACTGTTCATGAGAGCTAAAAAAAAATATTATTTTATTTTTCCGGTTGATTAAAATATTAACCATGCCTCTCCCTCTCTCTCATTCACTCTCATCTCATCTCTGAATCTCTCTCGTCAAATATTATGTTCGTTCTCTCTCTTTTTGTTTAGACTAGTGGTATGAATGAATTAAATAAGAATTTTGTATATGTTTTTTTTTCTTTGAGAAAAAGATTTATCTGATACCATTAAAATCCTGGTCTGTATGAGTCTAAACAATCTGGAGTTGTTGGTTTAAGATGGGTCAATGATGTAAGTAATGCCCTTTTAGCTAATTTGGACTGGCAAGTTGGTTTTGGCTGCAACAAATTATGGGCGCAGTTGGTAATGCAGAAACACAATAAAAGTTGGGCTTTGCCTTTCACCCAAAATGACCGGTAGCCAATACGAATCGAGAAATCAGTTTTTCCAAAAAAAAGAAATTGGGGGTAAGGTTGCTTACCACCAATTCTCTTAAACCCCGCATAAACGAGAGGTTTATACATTGGGTAGACTAGGTATAGCCTTAATCATTGGGTTTAGACATTATTTCAATGATTTTTAATCATTTCAAAAAACGTCAGCATACTCCAACTAATTCCTAAAAAATATAAATTTGTATAAAATTAGAACTAGTAATTAATCCCAACATTCTGCTCACAATTCATCCACTCGAATCCCATTTCTAATATATATATATATATATATATATATATATATATTACTTTTGTACTATTTTTATTGGTAGCTTGTAAGGCTTATAACCTTGAGGTCACGGGTTCAAATCCCGTCTCCACAACATTTTTTTTAACAAACCTTCTCTTAACAGTATTTTAACAAGGTTTTCGGTGATGTTAGTAGATGGTATACGAACTGTTCCCAAAAGGTAACGGAGGTGTGCAAAGGTTGGTATTACAAAAACTCCTAAAAGGCTAAAAGTTTACACTTCCTTCAAGCATCAGTGATTACTGATTAGTATTGATGCCTCAGTGAAGATATGGGATGATCCATGGATACCTTCCTTGACTTCTTTCAAACCTCAACCCATGCATCGTGTTCATCCAGACATTAATTGAACTTATAGATGAGCAAACTAGACAATAGGATCATTCAGTTACTGCTAATCAGATCCAAAGAATTTATTAATTTATCTCGATCTAGCATTAAGTATAAGCTGATTTGGGTTTCCTATGGCTAGAGAAAATTATACCGTTAAGCAAACCTACCTCACTAATCAGGCAGTTTTTTTTCTTCAACAAGAGCCATCTACCATCCATAGTAGGAAATTCAACCTCCCAGATTCCTTATGCCACAGGTGTAATGGCTGTACTAAAACTCATGAATACCTCTTTTGTCCTTTTCTATTTGCAATTACAGTTTGCAATAACTCTATTTGGCCTTTTAACTTTACATTATTACATCTATAAATTTTGTTAGGATCTTAGTGTATCTTGAATATTTGTGGGTTAAATTGTATTTGATTGAGAGGTCAAAGTACTGAAGCTGGAATTGCTGCATTGAGAATCTCGATTGAGCGAGATATGTCTATTAGGCGAAGTACAGTTTTAGAAAAACAATTAACTTGCAATCTCACCTGAGTCTCGCCTGATACTCGGTCGAGCAAGATTGCTAACCTAAGAGAAATCAGTTACACCCATCCAATTAGCCCTGTCATATAAGTATATAACCCTCTAATCCCAAGAAATACTAGATCCAATTCACAGATTGAAGAGCTAGAGAGCTACCTATTTTCCTTAGGAGTTTTTCATTCAGTAAACACTTTGCAGTGTTTGAGTGCTTGTGACTGATTTTGGAATTAGCTATTTTGTTTGTGCATCAATGCATATATTATTTGTCTGATCAAATTAACAATTGGGCTTAATTTAGTAAGTAACATAAAATTGATATAAGCCATAATTTACGGTATAATCGCTTTTGTAATCTCTCAAATTCTCTGCCAATCATTGAATGGGCTCAAAATGATTCTCAATCCATTTAATAAGTACCTAGGTGTGGTTAAAAGACAAGAGCAACACTAGCACACTTTTTGCTGCTATATTTGTGATCAGCTCTGGTGGTCTAGAAGCAAGCTAGTTCATGAGGGCCTTGACATTATTGAAGGTAATGTGAATGCCAATATGCTAAATAGCTGAGCACTGATTAACCAAATTGGGAGATTGCTAATCTTTTGTTCTTGATATGAAATTCATGCTCTATGTTGTTGGTGATTGTCAATTTTGTTATATTCTGAGAAAGGCAAATTTCTTAGGCTCATAATCTTATAACATGGGCTATATCTAGTAATGCCTGGCAGCCCACTAATGTTCCTTCTTGGGCTTTTGTTGAGGAGTTGGGTTTTTAATCCAAGAGGAAAAGATATTATTGAAGAAAATTTTAAAAACAGATTTGATTTTGAAGTTGTTAATTAAAATAAGCATTGAAATAGACAACAAATTAAACACAAATTTAATTGTCACACATAATTATAAACTCATACTTTTTAGTCCTAGTATCCATATTAACAAAAATAAATAAAAATATGTATTCATCAACATAATAATTTAAAGGAGTAATTCATATGTGTATATATATATATAAAAGACATTTAATTAGATAATTTGATTAAGAGTAAATGGAGTTCATATAAAAGATTAAAAAATGAACAATATAGTTGAAAATTTTCAAGAGAATTTCTTTATACATGCTTCAATTTCTTTCGTAGACAAGAGTTTCTATGAACAAAAGAAAAACATTTATTTAGTTGGAAATTTGAACCCACATTTTCAAACTTACCAACAAGCATTTTAGAAAAATATATTTATACTATTAAAGTATGCCTAATTTGCAAACTTCCAAATATTTTGAGACCATGTTTATTAAACTTACAAATTGGATGATTACTTGTGTTCACCTAAAAAATAAGTTCCACATAAGCAAGTCTATATGGGTAACACATGACTCCGTGCAATAGGCACTTCTCCATAGAAAATTAGAAATTAGGGATAAGCAAAAGTTGGGTTCGAATGCAGATCTGCATGCTGAGAATGACAATGAATTGGGCAACGTTGTGGTAGGTATGGGAGCAATTTGAGACCATGTTTATTAAACTTATAGATTGGATGATTACTTGGTGTTCACCTAAAAAATAAGTTCCACATAAGCAAGTCTATATGGGTGACATATGAACCAGTGCAATAGGCACTTCTCCATAGAAAATTAGAAATAAGGGATAAGCAAAAGTTGGGTTCGAATGCAGATCTGCATGCAGAGAATGAAAATGAATTGGGCAACATTGTGGTAGGTATGGGAGCAAGGAGACGAGAGGTGGGCAAGGTCAATGGAGGATAAGGGATGCTAGTGAATGTTAAGGGGACACAGAAAGGTCGAGTTTACCAAGTTCAAGAAAGAGGACTCAAAGGCTGACATAAACAAGTTGGTTTTAGGTTTCAAAAACCAATTATGTAGAATATATATTTCAGTGAAACCCTCTGTGATGAATTGGGTTGGGAGAATTTAGTTAAATTCTCAAATTTATGTTCAACCCTAATAAAAATAATTACAAATTGGTTAATTGATGAAGGCAACATATAACCTTATTTTACTAGTTGACAAGTGGCTAGTGTACTAGTTGGTTTCCAATTATTTTTGAAATGATGCAGATAAAGAGAAAGAGTTGAAAAGTTTAAAGATGAAATATGCCTCGCTTTAAAGGAATAACTATGGTTTTCAAAACTAGACCAAAACTCTCGATTGAATCGAATTAACTATGAGTTGAGAATTAAGAAAATTAGGAATTTAAAATAATGGCCATCTTTTCACATAAGGATCAATCTTTTTATGGCATCTAAATATCTTGCTTTTTTTGGGTTCAGAGCATGGTTATGATTAAAAAAAAGAAAAGAAAATGCAACGTTACTGTAGATAGTAAATCTTTCATCAGGACAACAAGTCTATCTAATCTCGACCTCGCACTCAAGATTCTTTTTTGGATTCAGGTTAAGATCATTATTATTTTTGTCTTGCGTTGACAATCACATGAAAGAGTAAAGTATTTTTAAATCTCGTCATCTCCAAGTCTAGAGTTTCTCTTGGACACACCAAAACTTGTTTGTTTAGTACATTGTAGATAATATGCTCTAACTTATTCTGAATCAAACAATCTTCAACAATTTTATTTCCATTTAAAATCTTATCTATCTCATACTCCTTTTCTTTATTCTTCTCAATCTCTAACATAATTGTATCCATAAAAAAACTACAATTCAATTATTTAGTGAGAAAAAAAAAGATGAAATTCACCAAATCCATAAAAAAAAACTAAATATAAATGAAAAATGTAAGGAAATATAGGGCACGTTTGGTACGCGTGTTTAAACAACAGTTTTCAGTTTTTTTGGAAATACATGTGGGTGAAAAAGTGTATAAAAATACATATAATATTGTTTAAAAACTGAAAACTTGTGTTTGAACTCGATTACCAAACGGGACCATAGACTTCACATATCATTGATACGAAAGCCATGAATAATAATACCTTAGAATACATCTCAAAATCTATAATAGAATTTGGGCCCAGACTAAAAAAAATCACCACATCAAATAGGCCCATTTCTCAGGCCGTATAAGCCCAAACCTTGCTTTAAAAAAACAAAACAAAAACAGAAGTCCCTCAACTTCTTCCTCAAGGCGCTGAATCGCTGATGCTTGTTTAGTGTTTTACTCCACAAAATCAAATCAAAAGTTCTCAAACCCCCACACACAGAAAAATTAAGAGAGAAAAGCGAAAACTCATACACTCATAGATCATGGAGTGCGTGTTCGGATTGGTAGGCAATGGGTTCGCCATAGTGGTAGCCGATTCCTCTGCAGTTCACAGCATACTGGTTCACAAGTCCAACGAAGACAAGATCATGGTCCTCGACTCTCACAAACTCATCGCCGCTAGTGGCGAGGCCGGCGACAGGTTTTCACTCTGATTTTCAATACCACCCCCTTTTGTTTTTTTTTTTTTTTTTTGCTTTCTTTCTTTGTTGGATTTTTGGGTTTTGATTGGTTTTTTGAGTTGTTGGGTTTTTGTTTATCTGCAGAGTTCAATTCACTGAGTATATACAGAAAAACGTGGCTTTGTATCAATTCCGTAATGGGATTCCTCTGACCACAGCCGCTGCAGCAAACTTCACTCGAGGCGAGCTCGCCACTGCTTTGCGTAAGGTACAAAGTGTAAACTAATTTAGGTTTTTTTTTTTTTTTTGGTTTGTTGTTGATGTTAAAATTTGGATATTTCATTTGGGAAAATTGCAATGAGGATACAAAGAGAGAAAAAAAGGAATGATTTTGGGATCTGGGTGTTTGAACAATTGCAATGGGGTTGGGGATTCTAGGGTTTTTTGGTTAATTGGAAGGTTTGAAATGGGTTTTATGGTAAATGCAAGGAGGATAGAAAGAAAAGTATTGTTTTTTTTTTAGATAAATGTGTGATTGGTTGTTTGTGATTTGATTATTTGAAGTTCTGGTCTCTGTTGGGAAAATGGTAGGATTTGCAATAAAAACCAAGTCTTAGTTCCAAAATTTTATGGTCGGCTATGGATCCAACAGATTAATCAGGGTCAGCCATTTAGTAGGAGTTACATTACCAAAAAAAATGGGTTTAGTGATATTCTTAAGGACAGTGTTATTAGGTCTAACGAGTTTAACTCTTTTCTTTTATTATGTCTCATGTGGTATTTTGCTTGGATACCCATTAAAAAAAATTAAGTTAAATTGTGCAATTTATAGGAAGTGGATAGTTTTGTATGCTTTTGATTGCTGAACTGGGCTTGTATATATGAATGGGAATTTTTCTATGAAGAGAAGTCCTGTAAGTGTAATTCTGAGCCAAGAATGAATTTGTTGTATTATCAACTATGATATCTTGCCAATGAGATTTGGCTTAAATGGTATTTCCTCTTCCCACAAGAATGAGTGGATGGAAGGAGAACCGGATTCAAAACTCATTGATTCTGTACGTAACTTACCAATGAAAACACTGTGATACCTTGTATTTTTTTTAATCCTTGGAGAGATTAGGATATTATGATTTAGAGCATGACATATTGCCTATATCAAAGTATCAAAGGCATTTATTGTTTCATTTACTTATTAAGATTGTAGTAGAATGAATATAAGTTATTATTTGTTGGTCCATTTCTTCATTGCCCTATAGCTAAGAAGTTGTGGACTATGGTATTGGGTCTGTTTGGTGTTCAAGGGGTTATGCTGAGAAGGGTTTAGGATATGTTAGCTTTCTGGCAGGGTCAGTTTGGTCATCATCGGAACATAGTCATTTGGAAGGTATTGCCACATTGTTTAATGTGGCGTTTTTGGAGGAAAGGAATTTAGAAGTTTCGAGGATTGTAAATGGTCTATTCTTGATCTTAAGTTATTTTTCATTCAGTCTTTGTTTGATTGGATCCTAGCTTTGGAATCCTTTCTTTTACTTCTTTATTAGATCTGTTTGATCATTATAACTTGAGAGATTGATTGTGTTGTAACCATAGTATACCCCTTGTGTACTTGGGCTAATTTTTCATAAATAAAGTTATGCTACTCATAAAAAACAGAAGAAAAAAAAAAGGAAAACTTAATGTGTAAATGAGCATGATTTTGCTTCATTGTTAGTGTCAAGCATTTCAGGCCAAACTAACTCATGATAGATTAAATATGATGGAATTAAAGCAACAGTAGAATACCCAAAACGGATATCCCAAATGGTGGATGGAGATCTAGACTGGGAAGATGAGGGCCATTTTATATTATGAGTAGTTAAATAGTTATGATAGTTAAGGGTGTAACATCAGAGATTTGGGATCCAGTTTAGTGGGGATTGGTAGGTGTTAAAATGCACTATTTGGTAATATGGATTTGGACTTTGCATTGGGGACTTGGTGCTAATATGGTTTATGGAGACCTAAAAATCACGGACACAGACAGGAAACCAGAAGGTACAAAACACAGTCACATGACAGTTATTGAAAATTTAGGACATGACATGGAAAGGACATAAAGATTAATTAATATATATACTTTTAGGCATATTTTATGTTTATTCTAGGTTTTTAAAAATTAGTAATAACCAATTTTTTTTTTTTTGAAAATGTATCTAATATAAATTTAAAAGAAATAATAGGTAGCAAAAAACTACATTGATACCTAAAAATTGATGTTTTGAGTGCAAATAAACCACAAACAATTAACCAAAAACAGTAATTAGAAAAATGCAACTAAGTGTCGGTCACGAGAAAGGGAACTTTAAACAAAGGAACTCTTAAATAATACACATTGTTTTTGTTAAATTTTTTCTCTCTTCTTTGGGGAACGTCGTCGGTCTATGATATTTTGTAAAAAAGAAACCAGAAACAAATGATATCGGTCTAATCTGAGGACCACCCAAATAAAGATTAAGCTTCTCTGCCTGCTTTTATTATAGCAGCAATGTCTCTTTCCTAATTGTAATCAAATTGAAATATATATACCCAACAGAGAAGAACGCTAACATTAATGCTCAATGGTCTTCTCTAGTGAACTTGCATTAAGATCAAGAGGTAATCATTTAAGCCAGTTGACATAGAGTTATGCCAGTTATGTTCAGAAGTTGCCATAATTTTGTGTTCATTTCTGTGTAAATGTGAGAGAGAAACCTAAAAAAAAAGTGTCTATGAGAGAGAGAGAGAGGAGAGATAGGAAGGCGGGGGGTTGTAATTATATAATCATATCACATATAAATGCTTGTTCTGGATCTGTTCTGTGATTGTGCCCCTTTCATTGAGTTGGTCCTAAGGAGTTACAGTTGCTAATGCGGTTGCCTAGTACATCCACATGTCGAGACATATGCATCTTATAGGCATAATTGCTAGGTAGTTGATACTTTGGCTACTTGATATAATTGTGTTTTTTTTTCTTCAGAATCCATACTCTGTGAATATCCTTCTGGCTGGCTACGACAAGGAGACAGGCCCATCTCTTTACTATATTGACTACATTGCTACACTTCACAAACTTGACAAGGGAGCATTTGGTTATGGGTCCTACTTTTCCCTCTCCATGATGGATAGGCACTACCACAGTGGCATGTCAGTGGAAGAAGCAATCGATCTGGTTGATAAGTGCATATTGGAGATCCGATCCCGGCTTGTTGTGGCACCACCAAACTTTGTTATCAAGATTGTTGATAAGGATGGAGCAAGGGAGTATGCCTGGCGTGAATCTGTCAAGGATGGTGCAGTTTCTACAGCCTGAATTCCTTTTTATGTTTTAATTTAAATGAGTTAAAAGGGAAAGTTATATATCTCTTCCTGAACTTTAGTTTGAAATACTCGTACTGACTATTCTTGTTTCATTTGCTGTTATGCCAGAATAGTTGTATTGTTGAAAATTAATGCAGCTCTTGTGTTTTTCCATTTTCTTTTTCTTTTTTTCTTCAAGTGGGTCTTGTGTGACCTTGCCTTAATTTAATTCTCATAATACTTTCCACAATTAACGACTTGATGAAGGATGATTTGTTTATCGTTTTACATTTACCGTGAGCAGCAAAGAAAAGGTCTAGTTGCAAAACTTGTAAGAGCTTATTTTCTCATTGATGTAAGATGAAATGTCAACACCTTACTTTGTCTCTTGAAAGTAATGGTGAAGGAATTTGTTAGTCATGCAGAACATGCCAGGCTGTTGTATTGGCTAAATGCACGATCCAATTGGGTTATTTTGAATTAAAAATTAAGGTTAAACACGTTTACAAGATTTGATAAAACAGAATATAGATCATTGCATTCAGAAAGGCCACTCATTCCGTGCAAGTGGGGATAGGTTTATACCTTCACGAAGCTAAGCCATAATTTCACACCCGGATAAGTTCAAACATAAAACATCAACCTTTGAACGGACTGTCGTTAGACACTTGTCATTGAAATTGGATATATCTAATTTAAACCTTGTTTCCTCAAAAATTAGAATCTGTATTAATGTTTTATTTTACCTTTTGAACTTTGAAGTCAAATTATTTTAAGAAAAACTTGTTGCACATCGGTGTGTATAGATACAATGGTGTACAACAATTGAAAATCGTGAGTTGAAGAGACAAATTCCAACTTGAAATAGTTTTAGTTCAACACTCTGCCCAATTATATATAAGATTGGCAATAAAAAAGCAAAAGGAATATCCTAATGATCAATAAGATGCGTTTATTGGTTTGAATGAACTGTGACTGTAACGCAGTAAAAATGTTGCTCAAATTTGTGGGGAATTCAATAGTCACAGTTCACAGCTTGCTACTCATGCTATTGACACAAAAAGGGGGTCAATATTTAGATTATACCCTTCAAGTGGGTGAATTATTGTTAAGTTGGTCATAATAAAACTACTGTAAAGTTTGGTAAAAGAGATTATTAATATTACATATTTGAAAAAGTGATAGTTTTATAAAAGACAATAGACAATCCTAATAAGAATGTTAAAATTTAAGGACTAAACTGATTGAAAAAAAAAAACTTTTATCAGTAATAACGATAATTCAATAAAAATTTAAAGGTTACAATTTAGATTTTAGTGAAAAAAAAAAAAAAAACACAAACAAAAACAAAACAAAAGAAACCTGAACAGATAGAAGTAAAAACCAAAAATATTTTCTAAAAATAAAAATAAAGGATCCATTTAGTATAAGTATTTAAATACATATTTTTAGTTTTTAAATAATATTATATATATATTTATATATTTTTTTACTTATAAATATTTCTAAAAAATACAAATAACGTTATCAGGACCACGCGGCCCAAAAATATTAAGGGATGCACTTCCATTAGGCCAATTTAATTAATTGAAGGCATTGACGGGTCTTCAAAGTCCAAGGCTCCACTAATAAAGAAACCAACAAAAAAGACGCTTTCACTTCTAAGCTCCACCAATCAAATCCTTTTAACAATAGACCCACCTCCTAAAAACAATGGGACTCTCATTCCCTCTACAGAACAGAGCAATCTCACTTTTCAATTTTCAGTACAGACCAGTCTTACACACACTTCCCTACAGAGAGAGCAGTTTCACTTTTCAGTTTTTACCTTTTAATGATAAATGGGTAAACTGGGATCCCTTTTGATTACCCAGTCATACCCTTCTTGTGAATGCTTTGCCAAATAAGAGCATTTCATTAAGCATGCTAACTCCAAAAAAAACATCATTATTGCCGTTAACTTCCATTACACGTCCTTAATGTCCCATTAGCACGCGTTCAAAGTAGTATTTAAATAACACACTCACTTTCTCTACTCATTCAAGTAGCTGAAAAAATAGAAAGCCAATCATGAGAATTTTATTTTCAAATAACATTAAATATTAAAAAATTTAGTTAGTTGTCACGTTTCAAATTAATATTGAAAACTAGCATCTCGAGTGTCTAAAACTTGAGTTCCAAGATAAAAATCGAGTTTTTAAGTCTCGATTTGTAGAAATCGAGTTTTTAAGACTCGAGTTTCACTTCTTCTTTGGAGTGTCAGATCGTTCTTCGTTCTTCGTTCTTCGACAGCAGATCTGAAGACCAGATCGTGCCTCTTCAAATCAGCTCTTCATCTTCAAATCGTCTCTTCGTTTCTTCAGATCGTGCCTCAAATCATTCTTCCTCTGTTTTTCTTCAGATCTCCAAGTTCAAATCGGTTTTGCTTTTTTGGAACTCGAGTCTTCGTTTCTTTAGATCGTGCTTCAAATCGTTCTTCCTCTGTTTTTCTTCAGATCTCCAAGTTCAAATCGGTTTTGCTTTTTTGGAACTCAAGTCTTAGAGACTCGAGATCTATAGATTGAAATCGAGTTTATAAAACTCGAGATGCTAGTTTCCAACATTCTTTCTAATGCATCTTAACTTACGATATTCTCCCTCTTCACTGTGTTATGATGCATATTCCCTTCCAATCATGATGACGATGAAGATCAGAGTTGACATCTTCAGCTCTCTCTCTTCTCTTCTTCCTTCTTCTTCTTCTTCTTCTTTTTCATCTAAACCCAACAAGTTAGCCACTTCTTCTCTGCTCTATTATCAACTGCCAAGCTTTGAACATAAAGATATAACAACCATCGTTCTCGTTTTTGTGACTGTCTCAACTGATTAATCATTCTACTCTATTATTCACTTTCCTGAATTTTTTACTTGGGCTATATATATATATTTATGTGTACAATAAATTAAATGGGTCTTCTTTGTTTTGCATTTTGGAGTTGCATATATATGAGATTTGAGACGGATTGAACAAATGTTGCTCTTTTTAGCTCAAAAAACCAAAATTGTAGTAGTTTTTTTTTTTTTGGGTACAAATTTCATGATATTGGTGAAGATGAAGATTAGTGCATAAACTATAAAATTAGTGGGCTGAAGGGAATTCATGAGTGTGGTGTTTTACGATTTGTATCGGTTTCTATGTCTTTGTGTTGAACCATGTGTTTGAATTGTGTCAAGGTTATGTGGCTGAGTTTTTATGAAGAAAAATTATGTGTATAAATGGTGTCGTGTTTCAGGGTATTGGCGAAAACTCTATCTAATGAGGAACCAGAACATGCCAGCTTCCCACCTAGAGGTTGGAATTCCTATGATTCCTTTAGCTGGATCGTTTCCGAAGAAGAGTTCTTGCAAAATGCTCAAATCATATCTGAGCGTCTAAATGCTTATGGATATGAGTTGTGAAGACTGAAGATGTCTATAATTGATTTTCATTCAAATTGATTTAGCAGTATTAGGATTAACAAATTTACTCAATTTTTATCTCTGCAATGCAGTATGTTGTGGTGGACTTTCTTTGGTATCGGAGAAAGGTCAAAGGCGCTTACACTGACTCTCAAGGATTTGATGTAATTGACAAATGGGGGAGGATGGTCCCTGACCCAGATAGGTGGCCTTCCTCTGCTGGTGGAAAAGGGTTCACTGAAGTAGCCAATAAAGTGCATGGCATGGGTTTGAAGTATGGGATTCATGTTATGAGAGGAATAAGTACACAAGCAGTGAATGCAAACACCCCTATCTTGGACACAACCACGGTATTGTTCTTTATTTCCACTATAACTCAAAAAGATTGAAATAATTGTAAAATTGGAAGTGTTAGAGCATGCTTCGTTTATTATAGTTTCTTTATGAAAGAACAAGGAAATCTAACTAATTGGTACCTCCTAGTGTTTTCAATGGAGACATCTAAGTTTCAAATATACCCTCCTTCAACTATCTAATTATCAAAAGAAAATCTTCATAAATATAAAAAATGTTATAGGAATATGTAATGCAACTAACAAAAAAAAAAAAAAATGTCAAGAGTTAGAATTAGAAATCATTGCTTAAGCTTCTGTTTTTATATATTTATTTTTATCAGGGAGGTGCTTATGAAGAATCGGGCAGAAAATGGAGTGCAAAAGAAATAGGGGTTAAGGAAAGGGCGTGTGCATGGATGTCACAAGGTTTCATTAGTGTAGATACCAAGTTGGGAGCAGGAAGAGCCTTCTTGAGGTCACTCTATGAACAGTATGCTGAGTGGGGTGTTGATTTTGATAACTTGACCATTTTTAATGAAAAGTTTTCCTGCGTACTCTATACGCATTGTCACAACACATGCCATCGCTTTTGTATCATTTTGGGTGTTCTGGACATTCCAAGAATTTATGCATGTAGACACGTAAAATTTTTTATTTGTGCATGTAGTACAACTGTAACTTTGTACAACATTTTGATTGCATCCACTACCAATCGCAACAAACTCAATTGGACAGTCACCTGATTGGCAGCTAAATCTTTATTTTTCACATTTTAAGTTTGACATTGATTGCTTCTGTTTTCCTGTAGTGAAACATGACTCTGTCTTTGGTGCCGACTTGGATATAAATGAAATAAGCGTTGTGTCAGAGGTAAGCTGCATACCTCCCGTTCTCTACGTTACTATCACATCTGCTATATTTTGTTCAAATTTTGCATGGTTGACTTATTACATTGCGTGCCTTTGCCCAGGTTCTAAAGCAACTTGACCGCCCCATATTGTATTTGCTGTCTCCTGGAACCAGTGTGACCCCAACAATGGCCAAGGATGTGAGTAGACTAGCAAACATGTACCGGATAACTGCAGATGATTGGGATTCATGGGGAGATGTTGCAAGCCATTTCGATGTTACAAGGTGAAAGACTGTTCTGTTTCTGTTTAAGAGTTTTGGAGTTTATAAGTTACCTTTCAATCATGATTTCTTTTCCATTTACTGCTTTTTGACCTGTCGTTACAGAATACATAAAATCCTTTTTCTTTTTTTAATTTAATCAGGGACTTTTCTACCGCTAATATGATAGGAGCTAAGGCCTTGCTGGTAAAGTCATGGCCTGACTTGGTTATGCTACCACTAGGATGGCTTACTGATCCAGGTTATAAGAATTTTCTTTTTTCTGTTCCTTCAAACATCTAATGTGGAAATATATTACCCTTATTTACTCTGGTTAGTAGGATTGAATGAACCACAAATCATTTGCACGTGATAGAGTACTGTTAGATAAATCAACGAACATGGTTATTCTTTAAGTGATGCTTGCTCTTACATTTTGGGGTTCTTCACCTAGCAGTTTTGAGTGTCAAACAGGTCCATGCACTCAAATGTGCATCACTTCAATGTTTACAAACAAAGAACTTGCCATTCCAAGTCCGTGGAGTGACTTTTACTAAGACAGAAGTATGTCTAGACAAGTGGTGTGGCTTCAGAAGTCCCAGAATATAAATGATTAGATTTGATTGTTTAATTTTAAAGTTGAGCCTAGCTTAGACATATAAAAACCCACAATTAGCTTTAATATTTTGAAATATTTTAGGTTCAAATGACGGTCCTCACAGAACATCTAACCTTAATGCAGACGAACAAAGAACTCAGATATCTCTATATGTTAGAGATATATTAGCCTCATTAGCAGTCTTGTCTTCTTGGGTGTCATCTGCAGCCGTTGTTGTGAGCAGCACCACTGCCCCCACCGTGACTTTAGTACGTCAAAGACCACTGCCTTACCGCCACCACCGCTTCCGCTTCTCCGATCAGACCACAGATTACATCATCGGAACGTACTCTCTCCGATCTGCCTTTCTGTGAATTTTCGTCTTCATCGGACCTTCCATGCGCCACCAGAATTCTCGGCGTCACTGGCACGCGCCGTCACGCGCCGACACGATCCGCCACGCGCCGTCACGCGCCAGGGATCTTCTGCTGACGTCAGCCCTAGGTGACGTCATCTGCCACGTCATCCACCACATCATCTGCTGACGTCATCCGCCACGCACCTGCTGACGTCAGCGCTGACCGTTGACCGTTGACTTTGACTGGCCGTTGACTTTTTTGCCAGAGTTGACTTTGCAGTCCAGGTGCTCCTTACCCAGTTTTTCGCGTAGATTTCATTTTTGCAGTCTGTTTTTGCATATTTTGCTTCTAAATGAAGAATAAGGACAGGTCTTCTTCTTGTTGCAATAATTGTCGTCGACAATCCAGCAAAAGTTTTTGCAATTTTTGCAAACGTTTTGGCCACAGTATTGAGACTTGCTATCGTCGCAACAAATCAGCTGTTACAATTTCTGCTGCTACTGTTGCTAACACTGAGAGTGTCCAACCAATGGCTCCTATCTCTGCACAGTCTAAGTCTTCAGAACGCACTTTCACCATGTCCACAGATGACCTTAAAAATATCATCGCCAATGTCGTTCGTATGGTTGGTAATGCATCTTACTCCTCTTCTCTCTCAGCTTTATCTGGTATGTCTCCCTCCTCTTGGCTTATGGATTCCGCTTGTTGCAATCACATGACACCTCACTCGTCCTTATTTTCTGAACTCAAACCTGCACCACACCCTCTTAATATTTGCATAGCAAATGGTTCCACAATGTCTGGTCATAATATCGGTTCTGTTTCGACTTCCAACCTTTCGGTTCCTGGGGTCTTTAATGTTCCTGACCTTTCTTACAATTTATTTTCTGTGGGATAATTAGCTGAGTTGGGTTATCGCATTATATTTGATTATTCTGGGTGTATTGTGCAGGATCCGAGGACGGGACAAGAACTTGGGACCGGTCCCAGAGTTGGGCGTATGTTTCCTGTGGACAACCTTTGTCTTCCACTTGTTGCTCCTGTTTCTGTTGCTGCAGCTGTTGCAGTTTCTTCAATTCCTTCCCTTGCACTTTGGCATGCTCGTCTTGGTAATGCATCTTCCTCTCGGGTACAACAATTGGCTTCTAGAGGTTTGTTAGGTTCAGTGTCTACAGAAAATTTTGATTGTGTCTCATGTCAGTTAGGAAAACAACCAGCTTTGCCTTTCAATTCTAGTGAATCAATATCCACTGATATCTTTGACCTTATTCATTCTGATGTTTGGGGGCCTTCCCCGATCTCTAGTATTGGTGGATCTCGATATTTTGTTGTCTTTGTTGATGATTATTCCCGTTATAGCTGGATTTTTCATATGAAACATCGTTCTGAATTATTGCAAGTATATTCTAATTTTGCAAAAATGGTTGAAACTCAATTTTCCAAACGTATCAAAAATTTTCGATCTGATAATGCTCTTGAGTACACTCAATATGCTTTCCAAGCTGTTTTGCATTCCTATGGCACTGTTCATCATCTAACTTGTCCAGGTACCTCTCAGCAAATGGTAGAGCCGAACGAAAACTTCGTCATATTCTTGACACTGTTCGTGCTCTCCTTCTCTCTGCCAAAGTTCCTGCTCCTTTTTGGGGCGAAGCTGCTCTTCATGCTGTTCATGCTATTAATCGCATTCCAAGTCCTGTTATCCACAATCAAACTCCATATGAGCGCCTTTATGGGTCACCTCCAGATTATCGCCACCTTCACTCCTTTGGTTCTGCTTGTTTCGTTCTTCTTCAGCCACATGAGCATAACAAACTTGAGCCTCGGTCAAGGCTTTGTTGTTTTCTTGGCTATGGCGAAACTCAAAAGGGGTATCGGTGTTATGATCCTGTCTCTCATCGACTTCGTGTCTCCCGCAATGTTGTATTTTGGGAACATCGCTCCTTTGTCGAGCTCTCTCACTTCCGTGCCTCCCTATCTTTCTCCTCTGTCTTAGATCTTTTTCCAGATGAGGCACATATTCCTTCTGTAATCACTCCTGATCCTCCTGTAGTTGCTCCTGATCCTACTGTAGTTGCTCCTGATTCCCCTGTAGACTTCTCTGTCCAACCACCAGATATCCTTGATCCCTTTCCTAGTTCACCATTTAATGAACAGGTGGAAGATGAACAGGTTGAAGACGAGATACCCAACCCTGAGCTTGGGTCCCCTGCTCCTACTCCGCCTGACGATCATGCACAAGACATTCCACCTTGTCACTCAACTCGGGTAAGATCCATTCCTACACATTTACTTGACTATCATTGTTACACTGCCCTTGCTACACTGCACGAGCCTCACACCTATCGTGAGGCTTCCACTGACCTTTTATGGCAGATTGCAATGAAAGAGGAGCTTGATGCATTATCTAAAAACCATACTTGGGACTTGGTGACTCTCCCTTCTGGGAAATCTGTGGTTGGTTGTAAGTGGATCTATAAGATTAAGACTCGCTCTGATGGGTCCATTAAGCGCTACAAAGCTCGTCTTGTTGCAAAAGGTTTCACACAGGAGTATGGGATTGATTATGAAGAGACTTTTGCTCCGGTTGCTCGTATCTCATCTGTTCGTGCCCTCTTGGCTGTTGCTGATGCCAGAAAATGGGACCTTTTTCAAATGGATGTCAAAAATGCATTCCTTAATGGAAATTTAAGTGAAGAAGTTTATATGCAACCTCCTCCTGGTCTCTCTGTTGAATCAAATAAGGTTTGTCACCTTCAACGTGCACTTTATGGCCTTAAACAAGCTCCACGAGCTTGGTTTGCCAAATTCAGCTCTACCATCTCTCGCTTGGGTTACATGGCCAGTCATTATGATTCTGCCTTATTTCTTCGTCGCACTGACAAAGGCACTATTTTACTTCTCCTGTATGTGGATGATATGATCATAACTGGTGATAACCTTAATGGCATTCAAGAACTCAAGGTTTTTCTCAATCAGCAGTTTGAGATGAAAGATCTTGGACATCTTAGCTACTTCTTGGGTCTTGAAATCACTCATTCTACAGATGGACTTTATATTACTCAAGCCAAGTATGCTTCTGAACTATTGTCTCGAGCTGGACTCACTGATAGTAAGACTGTTGACACTCCAGTTGAACTTAATGCGCATCTGACTCCCACAGGAGGGAAACCATTGTCTAATCCTTCTCTTTATAGACGATTGGTTGGCAGCCTAGTTTATCTCATAGTCACTCGTCCAGACATCTCCTATGCTGTTCATCAGGTGAGCCAGTATTTGTCTGCTCCACGATCTACTCACTATGCTGCTGTTCTGCGCATTCTTCGATACTTGAAGGGCACTCTCTTCCATGGCCTTTTCTACTCAGCTCAGTCTCCTCTTGTACTCCGTGCATTCTCTGATGCTGATTGGGCAGGGGATCCCACTGACCGCAGGTCCACTACAGGTTATTGCTTTCTTCTTGGTTCTGTTAGAGATATATTAGCCCATTAGTATAGGCCCAAGCCTAATTCTACTTTGTGTGCAAGTCAAGTCTCCTACTTGTACTAGAAGTCTATTAGTCTAGGGTTTAGTTTACTATATATACACAAAGTAGAATTAGGCTTGGGCCTATACTAATGGGCTAATATATCTCTAACACTATAAAAACAAATCAGTTAGCTCTCTACATCCCTTAAAATAACTAAGCACTCCATTTTGACCTTCTCTTTCTTATTTTCACAGATGACTTAGTGGTCTATGGCTAAGTCTCCTCTCATGTTTGGAGGAGATCTGAGAAAGCTTGATGAGACCACATACAACCTTTTAACAAATCCTATCCTGTTGGAGATAAATTCTTTTAGCTCAAACAACATGGAGGCATGTGTATACATCTATTCTTTTGTAGTCTTGGGAAAAATAAACTTTGTCTAAATAGCAACATAACATAATTTAGTTGTCTGTACAGTTTCCTTATATTACTAGTACGAACGGTTTTAAGAGTAAAAGCGATGTTCTTGACAGCCAGTTAGGAAGATATCTGACAGATGTAAGTACATCGGATACACATGTTTTGAGCCTCATAAACTGCACAAATTCAAAAGCAATTGGGTGGTCTATTAAAGCTCTGGACCAGGACCTTGAACAAATCTGTGGAAAGAACACTTAGGAAGCAAGCATCAAGAGCCATTTTGCCTATACAAGAAAGAGCCTCAATTTTCATCGTAAAATTGCTTTCTTTCTCTGATCTGATAGTATCAAAATGTTTTTTTTTTTTTACAATATTTTCATGTTTACTTATACTAAATTTTTTATATCAATGTTTAATTATATAATTACAAATTAATTTCAATACATTTGTTCTGATGCAGAGATGAATGGATGTCCCACAAACAACAATATCAAGGGAAACTCCAATTATTTGCAACTGATAGAATGGACTTTTGCTTGGGGGTTCTCCAAATCAAAAGCTTACTTCAAAAGACCATTGCCTTCCTCAAACTACCGTCACAGTGCTAAACTTTATTCAAGAGATCTTCTTAACCTTATCAAATCTCAAGATTTCATCAAGCTTCCATCTTGAGTTTGAGAGGGAGTGTTAGATATATATTAGCCCATTAGGATAGGTCCAAACCTAATTCTACTTTGTGTGCAAGCCAAGTCTTCTACTTGTACTAGAAGTCTATTAGACTAGGGTTTAATCTACTATATATACACATGTTATGATTTATTGTAATACAGGATTTATACTACACTATAATATATTATTGATGTAGCCCTTTAGAATTTCCTCCGTGGATGTACGCCATTAGGCTGAACCACGTAACCCTCGTGTGTTATTGTATTCTATACTTTATGCTTTCGCTTCCGCATCCATACTAGCAGCATATTCAACATGGTGTATCAATGCTAATATTTAACATCCATTAATATGTGTATATTCCAGAATCCTTCTCACGCTAGAATTCTATTCATACTGGGACTTTATGAACTAGGGTTAATCGTGAGACACAAGTCATTTCCACTTAGGGTTTCTTGGAAACCACATAATGACCAGTTGAGTGCCACGTAGTTCTTTGATCTGTTCATCTTGTGTCCGTTCACATAGGATCCGTCCACTTATTAGCCAATTTGCCTGGCATCATCTAGTCCATCTAGTTGGATCCGTCATCCCCAATTTTCTTCCTCTTCAGTTGCCTTCTTACCTCGTGGGTCCGTGATCTCTGAATGGAAGGGCTTGTAGGGTGACGGTTCAATCCAGCCTCTAGAGAAACACACCTAACCTTGACAGGCTGGCCTAAGATCATTAATGACGAAGGACACGTGGTGTTTATTGAATGGTCACTCACTTGGATTGAAACGTCCCTTCGTCTTCCGTGCCGTTCCCTCTATATAAACCAAACTCTCTTCCTTTCATTTCTTTACTACTTTCTACTAAAATCTACGATCAGAGCGCACCCGTCATCTTTGTCAGACGATTACACCGTTTAGCTGTTGCATCCGTCATCAACGCCTCTTTACTGTCTATCCTCAACCTGGTAAACACCCTTTTCCTTCTACTTAATTTCCTTTATATGCACTTTATTTTTCTAGACTTTGCACTACCATCACCCATTATAGACCCGTCAGAGTCTTAGGTTTTACCTTCACGTGTAGGTCATGTCTAGTACGTCAAGTAACCAGTCGTTTGTCTGTGACGGAGCAGGTTATGATGAAGTGTACTCGTCGGGTCAAAAAGATCTTGACAATCCAACTGAAGAGAGGAGTCCGTCAGCCACTTCTCCTTCCTCAAGAGGTGAGGGTTTGGAGACGGTTAGGCTAGAGGATGATTCTAGTGATGGTCTGGACGATGTTGAGCCCCCAGTACAATTCGTCGTGGGTCCTAATGGACTTAGGGAATTTTTCATGCTACCCTTGTGGACGGTTAATGACTTTGGATCCACAATCAAGGAACCTCATTTCAAAACACTTAGGAAAAAGTACTAGATTCTAGATAACATAACTCTCTGTCTACCCTACAAATCGGAGAAATGCTATTACGAAGGTGTGGACGGTGTAGGGGTCTATGAGCAGATGCTGAAGGCAGGGCTTAGATTCCCCCTAAGCTCACTCCATCGTCACCTTCTTTAGTACTTGGGCTTGTCCGTCACCCAAATTTCACTAAACGCCTGGAGGGTTTTTCTTGGAGTAGAGGTCCTGTATGGAGTCATGTCCAGCGGGGCTCGAAGGTTAACAGTAGAGGAATTTTTCCACTACTACCATTTGACCAAGATTGCCTAGTCAAAGGGCATGTACAGTTTTGTACCTAGGAGCCCATTGTTGAGGCATGTGCGTGACACCCCAAGCTTTAACAGAAACTGGAAGAGTCGTTACTTCTTTATGGAAGGGGATGAGTGGATGTTCCGTCTGGGTGATAATGAATTCATGCTTGTCGACACAACATGGGGCATAATGCCTTTGTCCGGTACACACCTGTCCTAGCATGTGCCCGTCTTTCATTGATTGCTTATACTTATGCCTTTTATAGCTTTAGTTTCTAACTTACTCTAACCATCTTTTTTGCAGCTCAGGATTGTCCACAAGTCTCTCTTGAGCAGTGGAGTTTTCTTGAGAAGATCTTCAGCAAGACCAAGTTGGAAGAAAGGACGTGGACTTGACTGGTCACCCTTGACACTCTCCACTAGTACTGTGACGGTCTAGAATCTACTCCAGCAGCCCGTCGTTACGACACTCAAGTGCGCCAACATGAGTCCGTCAATAATACTTATTTTGATTCTTTAATTTTACATTATGCAACTAATTTTTCTGTCCACCTTTTTAGAGATGGATGTCACCAAGAGGAGGGCCATCATCAAACAACATGCAGCCAAGAAAAAAGAGGGAGGTCAATTCTCCAAGGGGATGGGTTCATCCCACCCATCCACCAAAAGGAAGCTGCCGGAGAAGCAAGAACGTCTCCCATAGAAGCCCAAAACCATCCTTGAGCCCGTCGTGGGGCTAGAGAATGAGGGCAAAAAGACGGTTACCCTTGCTAAGCATGGAGCTGGAAAGGGCTTAATGAAGGGTCCGTTTACAACCTAGGAGAAGCCATTCGTCCTCCTCCGTGAGGATTCTAAATATGCCTTGGAAAAACTTTCGTCCATCATAACGCCAGACGATTATGAGGACTTAGATAACCATGCGATGGAGGCGATAGGTGAGATGTGGCTCTTCAGCATTTCCTAGGTAATTACATCCGTCCATTTTCTATCCGTCCTTTCCCTCTAATTATCTAGCCACTACCCACCTATGTTTTCAGGCGATGGTGATGATGAAGGGGTTGATGGGATGGTGCCTGAACCAAGAGACGACATTGGACTGTGTACAGGCAAAAGCTAATGAGACGGAGGATGAGCTGATCGGGCTTAAGGCTTGGAAGGTTGGTATGGAGAAAAAATTTGATCACTCAAAGAAAGTCAGGAAGGAACATGAGCAACATTTGGAGACACTGAGAAAGGTCTTGGAGGACAAAGAAAAAGAGATCAAGGACGCCAAGGACCAACTCCGTCAGGCCAAGGAGGTAGCAGTTCGTGAGTATCGCGATTCTGATGCTCTCCTGGAGGAGCTGGGACCTCCTACGCCGACGGTTTCGATGACGCTTTTCGTCAAGCCAAGAAAGCTTATCCTGACCTCGACTTCTCTCAATTCAGCATCAATCTCCAAGCCCAAGCTACAGCTCAACCCATCGCTTCTGAAAGCACGAAGGACTTGTTCCCTGATGACCCTGTTCATGGCGACGGAGATTTTGCTCCCGCCCAAGGCCAAGTCCAGTCCATTGAAGATGATCCTCGTCAGCCCCGGAATGTTGAAGAGCAAGTTGAAACCAATACCCCTCAATAGTAGGGTTTTTTTTTTTTTTTTTTGGTGTGTAAGTATTTGGAGAACAGTCATTGTTGGTTTGTAGACATTTTCCCTTCACAGGTTTTAAGCAATACTTAATTTGTTTCTCTTATACCCGTTTATTCTTATGCTTGTTAATAATGCTTGTTCACTTTAAAGTTAGGGCACAATTTATAATGGGTTCGTCTTGTTGAACCCGTTCATTTTATGGACAATTTTAATTTACCAAGTATTTATACCTGTCCATTTATCCTCTTCGTCATTACAAGTTGTCCGTTTACGGACTTATGACGATCATCGGATTTGGTAGATTCGTCCACTTTGTGGACCTAATGGTTTTTCACCCTTTTGACTGAATCCGTCCACTATATGGATCTAATTGTTTTTCATCCTTTTGAATGAATCCGTCCATTTTATGGATTTCATCCTCTTGGGACAAACCCGTTCTCTTTATGGACTTATTTTTGATGAATCCGTCCATTTTATGGACTTAATAATATTTCATCCTTCTTGGATGGATCCGTCCATTTATGGACTAGAACGATAAATTAGTCCATGTAGCGGGCTTTGAGTATTTCATCCTCCTGGGATGAATCCGTCCACTTTATGGACTCAAAAAATTTCATCCTCTTGGGATGAATTCGTCCACTTCAATGTAAATCAGAATAAATTCGCCTATTAATAATAGACCCGTCCTATTTTTGGACTTGAAAATATTTTCACCCTCTTGGAATGAACTGTCCATCTTGTGGATTTTAGTTATTCCATCCTTCTTGGATGAATACGTCCATTTTATGGACTTATTAATATTCCATCCTTCTTGGATGAATCCATCCAATTTATGGACCTACTAATTGTCACGACCCAAATTCGTGGAGCATGAATTTAGATACATGATGAACTTGCTGAACTTATATAACTTACTAAACACAATTAATCCAAAATAAATTAAAACTCCAAAATAAAAATACTCTGAAAAATCTCTTACAAAAAAAAACCCAAACTCCACAAATTTAGAATAATCTCCAAAATACAGTGAAATCTAAAGTGGAATAACAAAATAACTAATAATCTTTTAAGACTTCAAGTACTATTGACTTCGCCTAAAACTCCCACGCTCTACCTTGCACCTTACGAAGCAATTCAAAGGTTCTGTTCCCCAACTAAACTTTAATCTGAAAATTGTAATTGATGGGGTGAGCCACACATCCAGTAAGCAATTATACACAATCTACAATAGAATAGAGTCAAGCAAGGCACGAGTTTGATTTCACAATTTAACTCAAAATATTCGATATAGTTTTCCAAACATATAAGGAACCACTGAACACACACACACACACACACACACACACACACATATATATATATATATATATATATTCAAATCTTAAAGTTATTCGAAAACACATACAGATAATTGATCAGAGCACAGTATCACATATACACATCACATATTCTCACATACAATCCTGTGAGCGGATACCAACATCTAACCCCTGCTGGTGAGGGATCAACACATATTCTGACATACAATCCTATGAGCGGATTTACACACATATTTGATATATCTGATCAACTCTAAAAACACTTATTTTAAGTCACTTATCGCAAAGCAAAGTTTACACAAAATATAGTAATTTACTTGATATTAACAATTTATTTTCAAATATAGAGGCATATCAAAGATCACAATATTGAACAGCATATAAATCAAAGGATGCTTGACTCTCTTGGGGAACGAATAGAGACTGAGGAGTTTATATGAATAAATTACAATTCTTGAGTAAATTTGAAAATTAAATTTGCTAAAAGAAACATTTTAAATACCATTTGGAGAATAGGAATATGACCTTGAAATCACTTGGTTTTAACAAATTTGAAGAACAAGAACCTTTTTAGTAATCTTACATTGAAACTCAATTATTTGCGGAAAATAGATTAGTTTAAAAATCATCTTTTAAATGAGATTTGGCCATTCAAAACTTATTTAAAATAAGAAGTATCTCTTTAAAACATTATTTAATAGTCGAAATTTCCCTTTCAATGATACAAAAATACTTTTGACAATCTTTAGAAAATATAAGTTTGAAATGCAAAACTTTTGAAAACTTCTAAGAACCTAATAGACAAAACTTGTGCACATTATGCATAATTACTTACAGCACTTGAATCACTCTGACAGTCCAGCTGAAACAACCTCCAAAAAGCCTCAAAACACTCTTAAATAGAACCTATCATCAATCGCAAAATATACTTAATATCCTCCACAAAATATAAATCTTATTGACTTGTACAAACTGACTCACTAGTATTAAACTTTGCTAAACTAATAACACTTTTAATACTAGATTAGAGTCTCTCTAACTAATGATGTTCTAACCAATAATATTCCCCTACATTAATCGAAACTCATATTACTATGAGGAAGGCAGTAGCCAAAATATCATTGACCTAGGATTTTATATAAAACCCCAATGAAATATACCTGAATAGAGATTTTGTAATCCATGGCTTGTTCTAGAGACACACAGTGGCCAACCTAAGATTAATTATATAACTCCAATGAAAAACGTGAAGGCCATATTCATTAATAATATTTTGATCCATGACTTTGTTCATGGATACACCTGGTGGCAAAATCATTGACTTCAAATATATTATATATGTGCATATCCGAAGGAAGACATATGCCATAACCATAGATCCTTGAAATTCCGTGGCTCAAATCGGGGTTATATAGATATATATATCCCAACGAAACAACGTTAAAGGCTTAAAGCCATCCTAACGTTCAGGCCATCCTCTAATATATATATATATATATATATATATATATATATATATAACCCAAGAAAAAAAATGATAAATCTACCTAATATATATAACCCCAAACGTTAAAGCCATATTCATAATTAAGATTTGAAATTCGAAGATAAGATTCTAACTTTTTAATTCTTTGATTCTAATGGTGAGAAATCATACCTTGAACAAATTGTTTGTCCTTCAATTGTACGTGTTCTAAACTCCAAGGAAAACCTCTTAGCCTCTCTGATAAAACCCTTCTTATCAAAACCCTAATTTATCTTTTCCTTCTTATATTTTAACACATCCAAGATGTGGGCTTGGTGGGGTAGTGGGCTTGAGTTTAAAATCCACTTAACCTTATCTCTTTAGTCTCCAAGAGGCCCATAAAACATCTTCCTCTTTTCTTTTTATTTATTTTATTTATATTGCCTCACTAAATTGTATACACTAAAACTTTAATTTTCTCATCTATTAGTAGCACCACAAAATTGTCTACTCCCATCTTACTGTGCACACACATATAGTACCTCAACTCTATATTAAAATTGACAAGGTGCAGTGATAATCATAAAATCAAAATTTGGGGTATTACACTAATTATTTCCATCCTTCTTGGATGAATTCATCCACTTTATGGACTTGATAAAATTTCGTAGAAAAAACTCACTAGCCGTATCTAAATACTCTTCTTATTATATAAACTATTTACTCGTAGAAAAGTAATTCTCTAGGTAGAAGCTTAAAAAAGATACTTAAAAACCATTGTAGCAAAAATAAATTGTCTAAATAGTGGACTGGAAAATTGGAAATAAATTGTAGCAAAAATTAACTAAAAGTAAACTGAAGATCTGGTGGATGTTGCTTTCCACACCATCATCTCTATGGGTAGTACTTTCTTAGGTGTTCGGTGTTTTATGGATGTTGTAGCTTTCGCCAATCTAGCATCTTAAGGTGGTAGGTGCCTTTCCTCTGCCATGATGTAATTCTATAAGGTCCTTCCCAGTTGGGGCCGAGCTTCCCTTGGGCGGGGTCTTTGGTGGCGCCCATTACCTTCCTCAAGATGAGATCTTCAACCTGGAAGTCTCTATGTCTGACCTTGGAGTTGTAGTGCTTAACCATGAGGTTTTGATAACGTGTAAGTCTCTGTTCAGCTGTTGTCTTGACCTCATCCAGTAAATCGAGTTGCAGACGCATGGCCTCCTCATTCCCCCCTTTGTCATGATTGTTCACCTTGTAGCTTGTGAGTCCGACTTCGGTTGGTATGACCGCCTCACTTCCGTATGCTAGTCGAAACGGTGTCTCCCCGGTGGGTGTCCTTGCAATTGTCTGGTATGCCCACAAAACACTTGGTAGTTCGTCCGGCTATATACCTTTTGCCCCTTCGAGCCGAGTCTTAATGATCTTGAACAAGGATTGGTTCGTAACTTCAACCTGTCCATTGGCCTGCGGGTGCACAGGCAACGAGTAGTGGTTCTTGATTCCTAGCTCCAAACAGAAGTCCCTGAATGCACTGTTGTTGTACTGCTTTCCGTTGTCCGAGACAAGCACTCTAGGTATCCCATACCTACAAATGACGTTTTTCCAAACAAAACTTCGAATATTTTTTTCCATGATAGTGGCTAAGGCTTCTGCTTCCACCCATTTAGTGAAGTAGTCGATTCCAACTACTAGGAACTTCAGCTGCCTGACCACTGTTGGGAAGGGGCCTATGATGTCTAATCCCTATTGAGCGAATGGCCATAGGGCCGTCATAAAAGTAAGTTCCTCGGACGATTTTCTGATGACGTTACTGAACCTTTGACACTTGTCGCAGACTTTGACATAAGTTTGTGCGTCCTTTTGCATAGTAGGTCAGTAGTATCCTGCTCGAATTAGCTTGTGCACCAATGACAGTGCCCCCGAGTGGTTTTTGCAGATCCCCTCGTGAACTTTTCTCATGATGTAATCTGCTTCCTTGGGGCCTAAACACCTTAGGTACGGGCGAGAGAAACCTCTTTTGTATAAGACATCCTTTATTAGAACAAACCATGACGCTTGGACCTTCAATTTTCTTGCGGCGTCCTTCCTGTCCAATAGCATGCCATTCTTCAGGTAGGAGACTAACAGTGTGGTCCAATTGCTTTTAATACCTGTCTCCTGCACACTCGTTCCATCATCTATAAGTGACGAGATTTGGACGAAGGATAATACTTGATTGGGAACAATCATGTGTTCGGCTGAGGCAGCCTTAGCTAGTCGATCGGCACACTTATTCTCCTCCCTTGGAATTTGGATGAACTTGAATTGGAGACTGCCAATTCGACCCTTCACTTCCTCAAGTACTTCTTCATTCTTTCGTTTTTGCACTCGTAGCTGCCATTAACCTGACTGGTTACGACTTGGGAATCGTAGTATACGACCATGTTTTCAACCCCTGCTGCTTTTGTGAGGTCCAATCTTGCTACCAAGGCCTCATATTCTGCTTCGTTATTGGTCGTAGGGAAGTCCAAACAGATCATGCACTCGATCTTATCTCCTTTCGGGGTGTGGAGTACCACACCGGCCCCTCCTGCTTGCTTATTGGAAGATTCGTCTGTGTGGATGCTCCACTGTGGAGTCTCTTTTGCCCCTTGGCCTTCCACGAGGGTAAATTCGGTGATGAAGTCGGCCACTACCTGTCCTTTTATAGCTACGCATGGACGGTACTGTATATCAAATTCACTTAGCTCCACTGCCCACAGTGCCATCTGTCCCGCAGCCTCGGGGTTGCTCATAGCTTGTCTCAGTGGCTTATTCGTCAGGACGATAATAGTATGCGCCTGGACTTACGGCTTGAGTTTTCGTACTGTAGTCACCAATGCGAAAGCCAGCTTTTCCATTTGGAGGTACCTTTCTTCTGCTCCCCGAAATGCTCGGCTTGTAAAGTAGACGGGCCTCTGCAACCCATCCACTTCTCTCACCAAAGCCGCGCTGACAATGACTTGTGAGACGGCTAAGTATAGATAGAGCTCTTCCCTTAGCTTGGATGGGTTGAGTAATGGAAGAGACGAAAGATATAACTTTAGATCTTCAAAAGCTTGCTGACACTCGTTTGTCCACTTAAATGATCTCTTCAATGTGAGGAAAAAGGGTAGGCATTTATCTGTCACTCTTGAGACGAACTTGTTTAGTGCTGCTATCTTGCCATTCAGGCTTTGCACCTCCTTGATCGTTTTCGGTGGGGCTAGCTCCACTATAGCTCGTATTTTCTCTAGATTAATCTTGATACCTCTTTGGGATACCATGAACCCCAAGAACTTTCCCGTAGTAACCTCGAACAAACACTTATTCGGATTTAAATTCATGTTGTACGTCCGGAGGGTGTCGAAGGTCTCTTGGAGGTCGCTCAAGTGATTGTCTTCTCATAAGCTTTTCACCAGCATGTCGTCCACATAAACTTGCACATTCCTCTCAATCTGGTGTGCAAACATCTTGTTCATTAATCTCTAGTATGTCGCCCCCGCGTTTTTGAGTTCGAATGACATCACCTTGTAGTTCAAGAGTCCTTGGATGGTAACAAAAAAAGTCTTCTCTTGATTAGCTTCCTCAATTTTGATCTAGTTGTAGCTTAAAAACGCATCCATGAAGCTCAAAAGCTAGTGTCTCGTGGTCGAGTCTACTAAGGTATCTATCCATGGGAGTGGGTAACTATCTTCAGAGCAAGCTCTATTGAGGTCTATGAAATCCACGCACATCCTCCACTTCCCATTGGCCTTATTGACCATAACCACGTTTGCCAACCAGTCAGGGTAGTACACTTCTCGAATGAAATTTGCTTCCAGTAGCTTCCAAACCTTCTCAGCTATGGCTTTGTCTCGCTTTTGAGCGAATACTCGCTTTTTCTATTAGACGGGAGAGGATGAGGGTAACACATTCAACCTGTGAACTATGATTGAGGGGTCAATCCTCGGCATGTCCTCGTGACTCCAGGCGAACACGTCTTGATTCTCTCTTAGAAACGTCGTGAGCACTTGACGTACTGGCTGACTAGCCAATGTACCTATTCTAGTCGTCCGCTCGGGCTTTGAGTCATCAAGGGTCACTTCTTCTAGTTCTTCCACCAGCTCCGCTATCGTCTGTTGTTCTTCTATGCACATGGTTTGTTAGTGATCATCCATATCTAGCATGGTAATGTAGCATTCACGTGTTTCCACTTGATCCCTTCTTAGTTCTCCTATCCCGTATTCAGTGGGAAACTTGATCATCAAATGGTAGGTTGATGTCACAGCCTTCCCTGAATTCAAAGTAGGACGTCCCAATATGGTGTTGTACGTAGATGAGCAATCGATGACTAAGAAGGTAACTTCCTTCGTGATCTGCTGAGGGTAGTCTCCGACCGTCACTAATAGGGTGACCACACCTAGTAGATACACCCTTGTCCTTCCAAATCCTATGAGTGGGGCGTTGATTAGGATCAATTGTTCTCTCTATATTCTCATCTGCTGAAAGGCTGGATAATACAAGATATTCGCAGAGCTCCCATTGTCTACCAATACCTTGTGGGTGTTATAGTCTCCTACCCGTATGCTGACTACGAGTGCATCATCATGTGGGTGGTGGAGACGTTGGGCATCTTCCTCCATGAACCCAATTATAGGATTGTCAATTCATGCCATCTTTGGGGTATACCCTGTCAGTTGAACATTCTTGGAGGAATTGGAAGAAGCACTGCCCCCTATGATCATCCTTATGTCTCCTAGAGGTGGCCTAGGCCGTTCATTTTCTCTCTGGGCGAGCGCTCCTTGGTTTTGTTCTGTTCCTTCCTTGTTAACAAATTTTTGCAGGTTCCCTTGCTTGATAAGGGCTTCTATTTACTGCTTCAGGTCATAGCACTTAGACATGTTGTGACTGTGATCTCGTTTAAAACGACAAAATTTATCCCTGGACCTTTTGCTGGGATCTCTCTTCAATTTACTGAGGAATATCAATGCTCCTTCGTCTTTGATCTTCATCAAGACTTGATCAATTGGGGCATTCAGAGGGGTGAAGCTTGTGAACCTCATCATGGGGGGTTTGGAGCGTTGATCATCCCTTTTGTCTCCGGTTCTTGCCATTTTTCTCCCCCTATCCTGCTGGGATTCCTCCTACCTCTCTCTCTTTTTGCGCTTCTCCTCGCGGGCGAGCAGCGCATCTTCAGCATTCATGTACTTGGTGGCCCTGTAAAGTACATTCGACATGGTTTTCGGGTCATTCTTGTATAAGGAGAATAGAAATTACCCTTTCGCAGCCCGTTTGTGAAGGTTGCCATGAGTATCTTGTCGTTAGCTTCATCAATCGAGAGTGCTTCCTTGTTGAAGCAGGTTATATAAGATCTCAACGTCTCATCCTCTCGTTGCCTAATACTCAATAAGCATGCCGTCGACTTTTTGTATCTATGTCCCTTGATAAAGTGTGAAGTGAACTGGGCGCTTAGCTCCTTGAAAGTACTGATGGAGTTAGGCGTCAACCTGCTGAACCAAATCCTCGTGAGACCCTTCAGCATGCAAAACTTCGGCGGTAGGGGGAAGGAATTGACGGATGTGGTGAATGGCGAATCGGTTAAGTGAACCAAATCATCGAGATCGTTAGACACCTGTCCTTTGAGGGCGTTCATCATAAAGTCCATCGTTCCTTCATCATCTGCATCTCCGCGACAATGTGTAGTGGAGTCGTATCTATGACGGATGGACGACTTACATCCTGTCGCTTTGGTTTGCTTGGGGCATTGCTACCTTTCAACCCCTCTTGGTTTCTACGCTCAGCATTGGTACCTTCTTGGTCGTCCTCCTGAGTGTTGTGCCTCGCGTTCCTTTGACGCAGCTACTTTTCTAGATCGTGGTTTTGCTAAGTGAGGCACTCCACGGCCACAGCGAGAGTCTGAACCTGTCTCTCGAGGGTAGTTGTGTGTGGTTCGTCTCCTTGAACGTTGTTGGTGGTTGACATTGTGCGAGTAAGTACCATGCAACTCTTAGTCTAGGAAGCGTTTGTTATGGCTTACAAGTGGTGTTTTCCACAGATGACGCCAATTGATGATGCCGAAAAAATCACCAGTGAGCCACATAGTCCTTGTACGCTCGCAACAATACTTGTACAATGATAGGAAAAGACCTAATAGAGAGTACCGGTGTGATGCCGGCCAAATACCCTCCGAAGGTCAAGTTAGAATCTTTTTCACAACTCTAGAGTGCCAGAGTTAGGGTAAATTATGCGTACCTTTTTTCTGAGGGTCTTTGGGTTTTTATAGTAGTGTAGGACCAAACTCTTTTGCTTGCGCAACAAGTCTTTTCCTTATGGAGAAGATCTCCATTAATGCGCGTATATTCCAGAATCCTTCTCACGCTAGAATTCTATTCATACTGGGACTCTATGAACTAGGGTTAATCATGAGATGCAAGTCGTTTCCACTTAGGGTTTCTTGGAACCACATAATAACCAGTTGAGTGCCACGTAGTCCTTTGATCCGTTTACATAGGATCCGTCCACTTATTAGCCAATTTGCCTAGCACCGTCTAGTCCATCTAGTTGGATCCGTCATCCCCAATTTTCTTCCTCTTTAGATTGGTTTTTCATTTACGTATATCAGAATTGGTTTGAGAGGAGAAAGATGAGGAAAAGCAAGATGAAGATTTCTGAAACACCGGAGAATGAATTATAGTTAAAAGGGTGCTTGCTTTGTATTGGTTTCCCTCAGCCCACACCATGAAGGTCACACCTAAAATCGGTTAAACTCTCTCTTTATTTCAATCAATTAGGATTCCTTCCTTCATATTTAAAAGTTAAAAAAAAAAAAAAAAAAAAAAAAAACTCTGTTCTTTTCACTTTTCAAAATTTATTTTCCTATGCTTGAAATTTGCATATATTTTTTAATATTACTTCTTTTAGAATAACTTTTTTCTATTCAAATTTAATCTTCTTTGAGAAAATGGTAGTCTCTCTTCATACAACCGCTTTAGTGCAATTTTTAAATCCCAAGTCAGGGCATCTCACCCTTCCCTCAGTTTCTCTTACTCTAAGCTATGGTAGGCAAATAAATTTGTATCAATGAGTAGTATTTTAATTAATGATTTATGAATTGTCCTTTGTCTTTCAAAGTTGCACCACAAAACTTTATTTTGGACTAAAACTTCAACCTACAAGGTTGCTCACTTTCCCTTTTCTCTTTCTTTCTCTTCCATATTTTTAATTTTTCTTCTTAAATGTTGTTAGGTCTGTTTGGAACTGGAATACCCAACTTGATAGTTATTTATGGAAAAGTTAGTAAGAACTTGCAACCTAGGTAACTTAATGCATATAATATGGTCTAATTTTTGTGTTACCTTCAATTTTTTTACAATTTAATTGGTGAGTCTCAAACATCATCCTATACTCCAGAACTGTTTATGGGATTGTGCCTTAGCAATATTTGGGAGCATTAAAAAGCATGTGACTTTTTCACTACAAAGCATATGTATCTAGCTACAAAATGATAAGGGTATTTTTTGTGTTCTTTGATGGGATTTATTTGAATTGTACTATTTTTAGCTTCACTGAGCAAGTTATTTATTTATCTATTTTTTATTTTGATGAGCGGCTCTTGTTGCATGTAATGGCTCTTCTTGCATGTAATGGTAGTTGGGAACAATTTTGTAATGAAGTCTCTGATAATTTTTCCTCTGGATCATACAAAATGTGTATATGCATATCACCATGTTGATTCACTGAAATCATAGTTTAGATGTGACACAACTTCTGTTTTCATGGTTTTTTAAAAGGTTAGAATTGGTTATATTTGCAATTAAACGGATAAGGTAAACATACTGCAACGATGCAGCAAATGAATTTCACCAATTAGGTTCTCCTGTTGCTATTTAAACGATTCTTAACTTATTGTACATAATTTAGTAGTCCATTGTGTACGTAGAAGATGAAAAAAAGCTAAGCTTGCCTGCTTTATTTTTGGGGCTAGGAGTCAAGAAATTGTCTCTTCAGGTATGTTCTATGTTGACAATTTCAAGGCATGGCATATAGGTAGAACCAAGTTAGTTCCTTCAATGCTTCAAAAGCTGAGCAGTTGCATTGATAAATTATAATTTGTTCTGGTTGTTTGCAATACCGTGATATTACAAAGTTTATTTAAAGAGATTTTTTATATTACAATATTGTTAGCAGCTTGCTTTAATTACAAGATTTTTTAAAATGATATGAAAAAATCATATACATTAAAAAAAAAAAAAAAAAACCTTTCTAATATGCAGTATCCATTGATCATGATCTATGTTCTTGGCAAAGAATGCGACATTATCTACATACACATGTAGACATAGACATGCATACATATTTACAATGTTATGTAATGACCCATTGCTTCATGTGACAAAGATCGAGGATGCTTATCATATCTTGCCTGGATTTTCTCAAGTTATAGTGACTGTTTGGATAGTACGTTGCGCGTTCACGTTTGTGCGTTTCTTTTTTTTAGTTGCAGTTGTTGACTTTTCTCTTGTGCACATCAGTGGGTCTCGTGCATTGTTCATGAGACCTACAAACTTCACTTTTTAACAACATTTTCATTAAAAATGGGTCTTACGGCACTATTCACACATTTAAAAATTACTTTATTACAGTGTTTTCAGTTTTCAGTTTTTACAAAATAAACTGTATCTAAACAGACTCATAGTTTTTTAATGCTTATGTTGAGATTTTTTTATATAATAATTCAGCCAAACAAAAATTGAGTTATATAATTATTATGCAACATGCATCCATATTAAAGAAAAAAAAAATTAAAACTCTTCATGGTTTCAGTCCAGTATTGATCAACTTTTTAAGGAAGTTATTGAATACAAAGCATGATTTGATAAACTTTTTCTGTCATGAATTGAGCTTTTTAGATTGATTTTTTCAAGCTGGATTTTGCAGAATATAAGTGCACAACATCTCATTTAGAAACTACAACAATTGAGTTCTTGAGGAGATCATTTTCTTACCATTGGTCTGTACTTCTTATAACTGTAATTATCTAATCAAAATTAGTGTTAAAATTTGATGTCTAAATTTCTGGGTACTATTTGTAGTTTTATCTTAGTTGCATTTAATCAATGTCTTTGGACGAAGAAGTATATTAAGATCAACAACGTGCAAATGACAACCATGCTTCTCCATCAAATTCCTTCCAAGGATATTCTCACCATTTCTTTTAGCTTGGCTTTTTTTAATTGATAGGAAAATTTTGTCTCCATTGCATATGAAGTTAATGTTCAATGTAGTTGCTTACAATATGTTTAAAACATTTTATTGGTAAGAAATATATTGTTACATTTATCAAACATATGATGATTCTGCTATGTATTTATTTTTCTCTCCTCATTGTCAAAACTTCTACTTGGCTCTCTCTCTCTCTCTCTCTTTTTTGATGTGATCTAATTGTCTCTTTCAATGAACCACAAAATTTTAAAATTATTGCATTTATTAGGTACTAATAATTTAAATAAAAATACTATAATTAAATAATTAATAAAACTGATTAAGATAGTTATTTAGCTACATACTAAGTACTAACAACTAATAAGTGTTATTTTCATAAAAAAAAGTGTTGATTTCTATCATTTATAAACTTGATTGCATTTAGCTACATACTTATTTAATATAATTTTATTTATTTACGACTTTTGGAACAAATATTTAATCTCAATCCTTATCTTAAATTCATTTGAGTATTTATGATTTCTCAAATACTTATTATTTTCATGTACAAAAAATTTATTTCAGGACTCATAATTTTTACAAATTGATTATTTTTGTTAAATTGAAAATACATGTTCTTAAAACTAAAGTATAAATATATAAAATTAATTAATATAAACTACAACCCCGGGCGTAGCACAGGTTCAAAGCTAGTATAAATAATTATTGAGTTTCTTATAATTAGGATAATGCTGTAATAGATGAGCAAGAATGTAGGCCTATAAACCTTCATTCCCTTAACTCCTGGTTTCTACAATAACAAAGATATGTCTTTTTGTTTCTAGATATTGAGTACCCTCTTTGAGATTATTATATATGGGGATGGTGGCAACCAACGGAATCTTAGCAGATCGATGCTGAGCTTGATACTTATCGGTGAAGAGATAAGACCCTCCTAATTCTTTTACCTTTTGCTTTTTTGCTTCCCGTTCTATAAATTTCTTTGGGGTTTGTATCATTACTGGCCAAGGCTGTATCATGGTGTCCAACTACCTCACACTCAGACTCAAACCACTAGGCACCAAAACTGTGGACGGTAGGGACCTTGATGTAAATTACAAGTTTTTAATAGTCAAGGACCAAATTTGAAATGAGACCAAACCTAGAGCAATTGCATCAATAGGTGTACGTATAATAGAAAAATATTTAAAATTTACACATATTTATCTAAATATAACTCATATTAGTTAGTTATAATTGTGTAAATTTACAAATTTACTACAATAATTGTATATATTTATACTGAAATTATTTATTTTACATTTAATTTTTTTTCTTTACGTATCCCTAGAATGAAGAAATGAAGAAAGAAGGAAGAGAGTTAATGGTAGTTGTTGTGTGTAAAGAAAGATATACAATTAAAAAAAATCAAGAAAAATTGATATTTTAATGAAATATAGTGTAAAATAGATAATATGATGTGAGATGTTTTAAAAAATATGTAAAATAAAAAAAAAGTATGTTTTTATGTTAAAAAAAAAATTGCACAAGCTAATGCATATACTCTCTTAAAGGTGTAGATAGCATTTGAACATCTAATTTAAATATCAAGTTAAAAAAATCAAGTTACAGTGAGTAAACGTTTTTCCCAAGAATTTTCCTTTATTGAGTAAAGAAACTTTTACAAATATATTCATTAAAATTCTAAGGACTTTTTATTCTTTCACATCAATTTTTTCATATTGGTTATTAATTTCACATCCACCTTTATGCGTTAAAATATGAAAATTTTCATATCAATTATAGCCTTTTATAAATATGTGTGTAAAATAGAGAGGTGAATTAAGTATATTTTTCCAAAAAGTAATACTACTATCATAAATTATTTTATAAGATTTTTAGAAATTATTGATAAGACAAATTTTTACTGGTTCTTATCTGACTCCACCACTAATATTACTTTTTTTTACTTATCAATAACTCCTAAAAAAAAATTAAAATAGTTTGCCTTTATTATTTTCCTTCGAGATTTTAATCAACCTAACCACAAGCAAAACAATGCTTCTCACTTAACCCAAAGCACTTTAAACAACCAAACAAACTCCGGCAATGGTAATGCATGGCAGCCTTTGCATGGAAAAACTTTACGTGGGAGCATGAATGCACCCACATGCCACCATGGCATATAGCCACCCCAAGTATATTCCTATGCCAAAACCAGCCCTCACCATCCCTCCTTACACGTACTTTACATGCACATTCCAACATCTTCTACAAATACCAACCACTTCCTCCTTAGTTTCTCACCAAAACATTTCATCACAACCCCATTACTATTTCATACCACAACTCTTCAACAATGGCCAAGCTCTCAGCCGTCGCAGCTCTCCTTGCAGCCCTTTTGCTCATTGCCCACGCCACAGCCTACCGCCGCGAGTCTGGCGAGAGCTGCAGCGAGCAGCTAGCATTGTAGCTAGAGATAAAGGGTGACTACTGACTAGCAAAAATAAAGCACATCATCGTGTGCAAATGTAATGTAATTAGCTCTCTCTTTAATAAAACTAATGCGGTCTCGTTAAAAGTTAAAACAAATGCCTCTTTGTATGTTTCTTGGTTAGTTAACTTACTACTGCATCTTTTTCATTTTTGTGTAGTTGTTGCAAAATATATCATATTTGGGTCACCTTACGAATTATGATGAAAAAAAAAAAGTTATATAGGTCTACATAAGTCAAACAACAACAATCGTAATAATACGTAGCTCAACTATATAAAGATACGAAGACTAGAAGTTGTGATTGCTTTGGACAGTAACAAATTGACAATGCGATGATGCTATTCAAAAGATCAAGTATGCCATTGATTAATATGGCCTTCACGGGCTGTCCTCTTCAAGCATATTTTCTTGAGGCAAGGTTCACCTCCAAATTTGTTTGAATGAAAAAATCCTTCCAACCCAGATTGTGACTATGATCCACGTTTACTTTTAGTGATATATGTAACATATTTTATATAAGTTATGTGATGTGTTTAAATGATTTAATAAATTAAGTGATTCAATACGTATTAATTGTTTAAGAAACCATCACATAACAGATAGGAAAATATTTTTTCAAATCAATTTGAAGAAAAATTTTCATATTTATTAGGAACAAAATTATGAACAAGAAGAAAATTTGGAAAAATATAGGGACAAAATTAGGAACAACAAGAAATTTTAAGAGTGCATATTTATTTTCACAATATTTTTTTATCGCTATTGACCACTACAAGAAAAGAGTCTACTAGCAAGGGTAAAATGCCCTAGCAAAAATTCAAATGTCGTCGCAAAAAGTTATTAGCGAGGGCATATGGCCCTCGAAGGCCGTCGTATTTACTCTTGTTGCTAAAAGAGATTTTGCGACCATATTTTCGCAAATAGATAATTTACGAGAGTAATCCACTGTCGTTACTAAACAAATCCGCATTCACAAATATATTACCAAACGGCGAGAAAAGTCGATGACTTATTTGCAAATTTCAAATTAACGATGAGACAAATAATGACATTGCTAAAATTTATTTATGAGGGATTTTAACCCCTCGCAATTAGTTAGGAATAATAGTGATGACATTAAGCTGTCACTTAAAATGTTTTTGCAAGGAGTTAAAGGGCGTCGCTATTCTATCAATTGCGAGGGAGTTTGACGTCACTCTAAAGTTATTTATGACAAAATTTTTATGTCATCAGTGATAATATTTTATATAATTTTTGAAATATTTTATTATTTATTTATTTTTAATTTATTTTATATCATTTTTGTTTAACTATCATATTACAATAGTACAATAATTACTAAAAATTGATACAGTAGTATAACAATTACTAAAAAATGATCCATCGAAAGATAAAATTTCATATAAGTTCAAACTTTAAAATATAGAATATACAAAGAAATCCTGAAATTAAACCTTGTTTTAAACTTAAACAACTACAATTATGACAAGATCTATATTAGTCTTTCTCTGAGTCACTCTCCAAACTGTTTTCGGCCTCCTTGTTATTGTTTGAGTTGTCCTCTTCATTTCTGCTAGTACCTATCCTTAAAAAAAAAAAAAAAACATTAATCATGAGTTAAAATGAAACAATTAAAGTGAATTTGTATTTGTATCAATGCCTCAATAAATAAGTACACATATTACTATTTCAAATCTAATCATATAATAATATATCATAAACAACAGTAATAACTTTTTTTAAAAAAAAAAATTTAACAACGATAATAACTTAATTTGATTACTTAAACCACTATCAAAATTAAATATAAATTAAAATAATATAACAATTCCGGATTTATGTGCAACAGCCAACAAGGCCCTCCACACAATCCAAAGCTTGAAGTTAGGAAAAATATGTCTTGGCCCTTGAAGTTAACAAAAGTGAAACTTCAAGTCTAAACCTAGCCACTAGTTACAACAGGTTCAGGTTCACCCAATGCAAACCTTGGCCAATACTATTAATTATTGTCAGCAGTAATTTTGTCCTAAAACTAAAAGATAGGATAGGCCAAACCATCAAACAAGGATGCTTCTATGATCGCCTTGCAAGAGAAAAAAAAACACCAAGGCAATTCATGAACATCAGGGAGAGACCCTTAACAGTGCATGAAGACGAGTTTAGAGCTGTGGTTTTACTGGTAGAAACAAAACAAGAAGCAATCAATGTAAACATATATGGTCCAGGCAAAACATGAGCTTCAATGAAACCATACATGGAAGAAATCACAAAGTTTTGTTTGGCTCTTATAAATGTTGACTGTTTTGTACCCAGAAAACAAAAACAATTATTAGTACTGCACACATAATTTTCCTAAACAGCAACCCACATACTTACAATAAGACTCAACCCCCAAATAAAAAAGACAATATGATTTGCATGTTCCCAGAAATATGACTATTGTTTTGCACCAAAAAAAACAAGCAGTACCTAAAGCAATAAAGCCAATAAACATGTATGGACTAGTTTAGCAATAATAACAAAATATGAGCACTTACTCTCTTTCTTTCCACATGTGCACATTTAGGCCGAGAAGTTGACAGTTGCTTCAATCCCAAAGCATTTATTCTCTCTTGGTTTTGCTTGATTCTATGTGCTCTTTCCATCTCATATTTTGTTATTTTATTATGAGTGCCTTTGTCCTTTTTGGTCATTTTTTGCAACTATAGATTGACATAGAAAATAAAATACAATGTCTATTCATTACAAGTTTATTCATATTGCTTGCTCCAATTCAACAACCCACCAAAATATCAAGCACCATTAATTTCGTTAAACAAGTTTACAAATATTCAATATAGAGTACTTGCTATATACTAAAGTCAGTTGCACAAGCTTTCTTCTTAATCCACTTGCCCTTCTCTTTTTGCTTTTAGGGCACTAGTACACTACAAATAAATTTATAGAAAAATGAATCATAGATTGTAATAAGATGTGCATGCACATATCAAGTAATAAGGCTACATGCGTGTGTGTGTGTGTATATATATATCATAGGTGATTAACCATAAATTAAATTAATTGAAGAATTTAAATTTAGGTTATGTGGACTGTGTGTAACTACTCAATTATGAGCATGACTACCACTACCCCTACACGTGGTCAAGCCCCCAATCCAAGGTTTTCAGACCTGGACCATTTATTGAACCGTAAAAGGGAGAGGTTCAAGGTTTTTGAGGTCGAACCGGGGTCGAACTGTGATGACGTCATAATTAATTTAATAATTAATTAAAACCTAAATATAGATATTAAATTTATAAAACTAGCAAAATTGACAATATATCTATATATGTGAGGGAAATTTAATGATTTTCAAGAATATATTTAATAATTAAATAAGAAAGTTAATAAAATAAAATAATAACCATGAAAACATTAAAATTTATGATTAATTTTTGAAATAAAGTTGAATATCTTTGAAGGATTTTAATTATAATTTTTTTATTCATTGTAAGAGATGGATAATTTAATTAAGTAGAATGAAATTGTGTTAAGTTGTTGTTGTTGTTGTTTTTTTTTTTAAAAAAATTAAATTGCTAAGGGGTTGGACCGCATGGTTCTCACCAGTTCGTGCGGTCCAACCCCGGTTTTAGCGGTTCATGGAATTAATAAAAAATCCGGTTCTTTAGGTTTAAAAAACCGGTTTTCATCCTGGTTTCCAATTTTCACTATCTGACCTCCCGGTCCGGTCTGGTTCTGAAAAACCATGCCCCAATCATCACACCCGTTTGAATTGCAAGTAGTCAATTTTTTTCATTTTGTGTTAAAGACTTAAAGTTACTACAATGGAATCCAGTCCCAAAAGTGTAGGGCTTGTGGGACTCTATGACTCTATAATCTATTTGCCTCTCTTTTTGAGAATGAACCCAGTTGCACTTGCACCTATATCTCACAAGGAATTTTGTCTGTTTTATTTCTCATAGGCTCATAGCTCATCAATAGCAAAAAAAATTAAGTGATAGTAATCTAATTTTTGAGAATGAACCCAGTTGCACTTGCACTTATATATCTTTTCATTTTTCCCATTAAGCACAAAAACAAAGTACTCTTATTAGCAAAAGTTTCTAACAGCCACTTTCTCTCTTTTGAACCTTTTCATTCAAACAAACTCAACTGTCGAAAAAAACAAATAGAGCAAAAAAAGCAAAAAAAAAATAAAAATAAAAAGTAGCAGCACTACCCAGCAAAAGCCAAAGCCATAAAGCAGCCTCTGGTCTTGGAATATCCTCATTGATCCCCTCCCAAGTCTCAATCCCCCTTTTTCCACCAATCTTTATTTATAAATACAATAACTCTATCTCTCTCTCTCCATCATAATATATCACTTCAATGAATTTTTAGGACCATGCATGTTTGAGTCTAGAAAAACTCTTATCATTTGTTCTGTGTTTTAAGACTATGCATGATTTGTTGTTTTGTTTGAATTTTTTATTAGTTTTTTATTTTTTATTTTTTTTTGGGAAGAGACGACTTTTTTATTAGTTATGTACACAATGCAAGTTAATTTAGTTTCTTTGTTTGACTTGATTTCATATATTATAATTCAGACCCTTTAACCCACCTTATTAACCAATATTATTGCAAACTTACTTTTGTTTGTATAGAATACTTGTGATGAACCAAATATTGCAACACTACCATCCTATAAGACACAACTTCATCTTGCAGGTCATTGAGACTTCCTTTAAGCTTTAAAATTACTTATGTGTTTTTAAAAGTTATATTAAGCTATATTTTGTTACCAATTCATGCAAGGAAAACTGTCTGAATTCTACAGATGAAAAAAATTGTGCATGACACCCAGTATTTATAGCCAATGAAGACAATAAAGAAATATTCCAAGTGTCTATCCTTTGGATGCTTCTAAACATGCAATATATAAACTATAAAGAATTGTGCAGTAACCTAGTATTAATAGCCAATGGAGACAATAAAGAAATATTCAAAGTGCCTACCCTTTGGATGCTTCCTCTACCATATACACCAGTCTTAAGGCATCCCCATAATGCAATTCTCCAGTAACAGTTGAAATCTGGAAAAAAATATTTTACAACCCAATTGTAAAATTTAACAGTTTCAAAAGACACGAAATAACTATCTTGAGTTAAAGCCATGTTCAAGAAAATGTTAATGTTTACCTCTAATAGTATAATATTTGACCATTTAACTAATACCCATTCCTCAGATTACAAAATACCCCTTCCTCATATTACCCATTCCTAATACCCTACCCATCCTCTAATAGCATATATATATTAGGATAAGTTAATCAACTATCCATTCCTCAGATTACATAATACACCCACCATAAATTACTTCAAAAATTTTACTAACTAAACAAAACTAAAACCACCGTAAATTACTTCAAAATTTTCTAAGTTAAATATCTTGTTCCCATGGCTTCAAACCCAAAAATCCACAATAAGCAAGATCAAAACTAATGATCTGTTTGGATTGAGGGAGGGGGAGGGGAAGTAGAGTAGAATAGAGTAGAGTTAGCACAAAATTAGCTTATTTTTAGCCAATACTACTCTACTCCCCTCCTCTCCCCCTCCTTCCCCCCTCCATCCAAACAGGCCATAAGAACTAGTAGAAGATATACCAATAAGAATTAAACCAAAAAAAAAAAAAAAAAAGCATGATACCCATATGAAATTTACAAATCTATCAACTCTATTAAACCCAAAGCCACCACCAACGCCAAAATTTGACACACACACGCAATCAGGCATCATACCCATCCTCAATGGATAAAATTTCACATGGGTTTTGATCGGGATGAATAAACTTTGGGGGAAAATCGAAGCGTATCTGAAATGGGTTTCGATTGGAGCCGTTGGAAAGCCCTTTTTCCTTGCGTTGGTGAAGTTGACGAATGAACTCTCCTCCTTATTGAAAATGGCGCGAAGAGAAAAACGATTCCTACAAATAGAGAGAGGATTGATGAGAGAGAAACAGAGAGAGGATCGATGAGGGAGAGAGAGAGAGAGAGAGAGAGAGAGAGAGAGAGAGAGAGAGAGCTTTCCGATTGATGAGGGAGGCTAAGAGGTGTGAGGTTTGTGAGTATTGGGTTTTTTTTAGACGTGAGGTTGAGAGCTTTTTTTTTTTTTTTTTTTTTTTGAGAATGAACATTGCACATATATTAAAAAAAATCAAGGGGGGCTGAAATCAGCCTGAATTACATCATGGATGTTTGGTGGTACATCTTCCATCCAGACATTTAAATTTCGTGAAAGAATTGCCCTTCTAGCTAGTGAATGGGCGGCTTTATTTCCTGCCCGACTTACATGACTAAAATAGATGCTAGAAAATAAAGGAAATAAAGCTTTAACATCCTGTATCAAGTGACCATGTAGAGCCAATGAAGGACCATTATTCTTGAGATCCTTGTAAACGATCTCCAAGTTGCCTTCCAAGACAATTTTATTAACACCAATCTCAAGGGCGAATTCTGCAGCTTTCCTTGTTGCCAAAGCTTCAACCTATGAAACTGTTGTGGGGAGTTGAACTTGCTGGGACATTGAAGCCATGACTTCCCCATCTAAGTTTCGGATGATGACACCTAGGCCTGCTCTTCCTTACTCCTTAAAGACCGCTCCATCATAATTAACCTTGTAAAATTCCCTATTCGGTGGCTTCCATCTGGTGTGTTTTCGGTGCTGCATCTTCATAGTTGCTAGATGAAGACTTTGGAACTCCCTTTTCCTTTCCTTTGCTAACGGCAAGATCTGATCTAATGGGAAAGCAATCTCCTTGAATTGTATTTGATTTCTTTGGTTCCACACAGCCCAACCCATGAAGGCCAATAGTGCTACATCCTTTTTTCTTGCAAAAGCATGACTAAAAATTTCTTTCACACTACTCCCCTACATACCCGATCACTCCGAGCTCCAAATTACTTGCACATCAGAATAGAAAAACAAAGCATGTGAGCAATCTTCATCCCCAGCCTTGCAGAGGTCGCAAAGGCCATCAGGGGTTATTTTCCTCTGTTGTAAGTTTTTCCTGGTGGGCAAAGCCTCCCTACAAGCACACCAAACAAAGTTTTTAACTTTGCTAGGGACTTCTAGACTCCAAAATTTTTTCTAGAAGGCAGAATCTTGGGTTGGTGCACGTGAGTTTTCTGCATTCTCCTGCAAAAATCTATAGCCCAATTTCATTGAATATTGACCCGATGGATTGAAAGGCCATATCAGTGTATTTGCTTGGCTTGATGAACTTAGGGGAATGACTTTAATCACCTCAACTTCAGCTGGATTAAAAACATGATCTATAACTTCACCTCTCCAACTCCTTGTGGCTGGATTTATGAGCACTTCAACATTAGAATTTTGTTGACCCTAAATAACTGGAGTGGTAATTCTTGCTGCATTCCTAGATGGTAGCTAGTTATCCGCCCAAATTTTGATTTGCTTCCCATCTCCCACCCTCCATAAAGCTCCCTTATTTATGACATCTAGACCTTTCAAGATACTTTTCCAAGCAAATGAAGCAGATGGGGCTTCTTTAGCCTCAAGAATAGTCCCATTTGGAAAGAATCTAGCCTTGAAGACTCTATAAAAGAGTGAGTTATCATCATGCAGCAACCACCAAGCTAATTTGGCTAACATAACCTCATTAAACATCACAAGATCTTTGAACCCTAATCCTCCTTGAGTTTTATGTTGGCACAAGTCATCCCATTTTACCTAATGCACTTTCCTTCTATCTCCCTTTTGTCCCCACCAAAACTTGCGAACAAGAGACTCAATGTCATGGCACAAAATGGTTGGGAGCTTGAAGCAACTCATGGTGTAAGTAGGAATTGCCTGTATTACTGCTTTGATAAGAAATTCTATTCCGGCTTGAGAAAGTAACTTCCCCTCCCACCCTTGTAATTTCTTCCACACTCTTTGCTTCATGTGGTCAAAGCTAGCTCTTTTATTTCTACTCACAATGGCTGGTAGTCCAAGGTACTCCTCATATTGTCTCAAGGCCAAAACTCCAAGTGCACTCATGATTTGATTTTGCATTTCAAATGAGGTGGATTTGCCAAAAAATAGAGATGTCTTATCTCTATTCAACTTTTGCCCCGAAGCTCGTTCATATGAAGAGAGTATTTCTAACACCTTTTGACACTCTTGAGTAGTGGCCCTGCAAAACAAAAGGCTATCATCTGCAAAGAATAAATGTGTTAGTTTAGGCCCATTTCGACAAATAGAAACACCTTGGATATCACCATTATCCACTGCCTTTGTAATCATTCTATGAAGGCCCTCTGAGCATAGCAAAAAGAGATAGGGTGACAATGGGTCCCCTTGGCGGATACCTCGGCTTGGTTTGATGTTTCCCATAGGTTCACCATTTATCAAGAGAGAATAGGTCATTTGATGAGAATGCAAAATGTCATATTTTTCTCCCTTATTGTTTAGTCTTTTATACTTATTTGGTGCCTAAATGTACTCATTATTCTTATATTTTGATTTAGGATGCAAATGGAGGCATTAAGTGCAAAGCATAGCTAATTGGGCGATTCTGGACAGTTTCGACATCGCTTTGTAATCTGGGCATAACTCTCTCATCCAAGCTCCGATTGAGATGATTCAAGACGATATGGAACTCCAAGACAAAGCTCTACAACTTTCATGTTTTGAGTTTTGAGAGATACGGGACGGATCAAGGTCGAAATCGGGCTTGAAGTTGCTGCATCTGCACTGTTGACGTTCTGGAACATTCCTTAGCCTGCAATTCTAATACGCGGATCTGATGCGGTTTATTTTCAGAAGTTTCCAGATCTGGTGCACGAAGATTCCAGCTGGAAAACACCACTTTCCTAGTTATATTAGGACTTTGTTTTATTTTTAATATTTTTCATTAATTAGTTAGATTTGGATATTATTATTTAGAATATTTTTAGGAGATTTTGTAGGCTTGGGAAATGGGGATTTAACGTGTAAAAGGGGGAGGAGAAATCAGATTAGATAGACACGCCTCTCTCTCCCCTCTTCTCTAACTGTCTCCTTCGAGTTTTCATCATGGCCTTGCGTGGCTAAAACTTTTATACTTAGTCGAAGGAAACTGAAGCCTCGGAATCAATAAAACTATGAGATCTAATTTGTTTTTATTGTTCAATTTATGCTTTGAATTTTGAATGTTCTTTTGTGCCTATTTTCATGATTGTCTCGTTTAATTACTAGGAGGCCTACTAGTTTATTATTTGTTGCAATCTACTGTTAGGTTAGATATCAAATCCATAATTGTTTGATCTCCCTAACTTGTGAAGCAACCAAGATTTAATGATTTGATGCGTTAGAAATTATTAGATCTTAGGAAGAACACTCGACTAAATTAAATACAACTGCTTGTGCTTGTGTTGTTTAGTTTTATCGATCTCTCTAATTCTTAAGGCTGCTACTAGATTAAACCTTTAGCGCTTGTCTTGGGTTGTTTAGTAGTTAGGGTTGTTTAGATCGCTTGTTTTCTAATTAACTACAGTTAAGGAGAGATAGGAAAATAGTTCCAACGGTGAATATTCAAAGTGTGAATTGATATATACTTGCATTGATGATCAGTTTTAAAATTCCGATGGTGGATGTTGATTTAGACCAAGGTTTGTTCTCTTGATTGAATTTAATACTTTAATTTGAATTGTTCCTTAGTTGTTTTTCTTAAAATTGTTTTTATTATACTCAAACCCCCCTCCCCCCCCCCCATACTTGTTCACGTAGCATAAAACTAGGCTAAATACTCTCCATGGGAACGATCCTTACTCGCACTACTACATATATTTTTAGGAGTATAGGTTTTATTTTTGGTTGCTTGTGACAGCACACCATCATTGTAGATACACACTCCATAACTAACTCCACCCATTTATCATTGAAACCCATTCTTTTCATGACTTCCCTCAAGAAAGACCATTCAACCCGATCATATGCCTTGCTTATATCTAATTTGATGGCCATAAAACCATTCTTCCCCAAATTGTGATTCTTCAAGTAGTGTAAAGTTTCAAAAGCTACCATGATGTTGTCGGTAATGAGGCGACCTTTGATGAAGGCACTTTGGTGTTCGGATATAAGATGTGGAAGCAGTCGTTTCAATCTATTTGCAAGTACTTTTGAGAAGATCTTATAAAGTACGTTGCAAAGACTAATGGGTCTGAACTCGGTTACTCTTTTCGGGTTTTTTGTCTTGGGAATTAAGGTGATGAATGTATGGTTTAGGGGGGTGGGTAGTGAACCCGTATTCAAGTAGTGCAGAATGGAAGTGGTAACATCGCTACCGACCAAACTCCAGAAATTCGGATAGAAGAGTGGTGGCATTTCGTCAAGTCCTGGTGCCATCTGTTTCAAGGAATTTTCAACCTCCCAAGCCTCAAAATCACAACACAAGGAAGCATTCATATCCTTTGTCACGGTGGGGGGAATGGAGTCCAAATCTGCCTTAAGTGCTTCCAGGTTTGAAGATGTAAATAGCTACTGATAATACTCAATAAAAATGGCAGAAATTTGATCCGCTTGTGTGCACCATTCCTCATCTCGATTCTTGATACCTGAAATCGAGTTTCGACGCTTCCTTTGTGTAGCTCGGCAATGAAAGAACTGAGTATTCCGATCTCCCTCTTTAAGGAGAAATTATAAGGTCCACATGGTGGACAAGTGATGTGGTCCACCATTCCACTAAAAAAACTTCCACCTATTTAAAATTGTTGGTTAGAAAAAATTTTTAAACAGAAATTAATTACTGACTTAGCAATTTTAAACAAGTGGAAATTTTTTAGTGGAATGATGGACAAGTGACGTGATCCACCAGAGGACTCTATAATTTCTCCTCTTTAGGATACAAAGCATGTGACCGCTGCCTCCACATCCTTTCCTCCTTATCCATTAGAGAATTAATTTCCTTCCTTAATTGCAAAAGCACATTCGAGCCCGCCCCCACCTCGTGCAACCCTCCTCTTGGCCTGACTTAATTGTTTTTTCTTTTTTTCTAACTTGTGTTTTATGTTACCAAAGCACTCTTTACTCCAATGAGTTAACTCCCTGTTGCATGTATCTAACTTTCTGAGCACCTTTTTCTCTTCAACCACTTCATAATTGGCTTGCCAAATCCCTTCCACAAGTTCCCCGCAACCCTTTGCAGCCAACCACATTTCTTCAAGGTGAAAAACATTCTTATTTTTTTTGAAAATCCAGATCAGATAGCTCCACCCATAGAATTTTGTGATGTGAGGTAGTACTATCAATATGGTGCACCCGCGAGACAGGGAATTTTGAAAACCATTCATAGGAAGCTACTGCCCCATCAAGCCATTCCCAAATTGAAACACCATTCCTATAATGCTTGCTCTATGTGTATGGGAAACCTTTGAAACCCAAATCCATAAGTTCACACTCATCCAAGGCATCCCGGAAAATCTCCTTTTGTGCGTAAGGCCTTAACCTTCCTCCCAATTTTTCTGATTGCTTAATAATTTCATTAAAGTCCCCGGCACACAACCAGGGAAGCAAGTTCTACCCATGTAAACTTCATAGTAAATCCCAAGATTCTTGCCTCTTGTGAGTTTCAGGTTCACTGTAAAACCCAGTGAAGCGCCAAGGTTCACCTGAGTTTTTATTAACTGTGACATCTATATGATTCACGAATGAGGACTCAATATCAATCTCCACATTGTTTTTCTAGTAAAGCACAAGTCCCCTACCATTATTCACTCTTTGAACAAAGAATTTTTTATCAAACTGAATATGATCCTTTACGTAGTCTAGGCTTGCTTCATCTGCCAGTGTTTCGGTTAAGAACACGACAGATGGTGCTTTTGCTTGTACAACTTTCACAAGCTCTCGAATTGCCAGGTGGTTCTCAAGCCCCTTGTAGTTCCAGACTAAGCAACTCATTGGGCCTGGTGGGGCTGGGAACCAGCCTCCACCAACATCGGGGTATTTTCTTTGTCATCACGAGAGACCTGTAACTTCTTGCTTGGTGACTCACATTGATCAATAACCAGACAGATTGGGCGTTTTGAACCAGTGTGATAAGTCCTGGTGCCTGTGAAGACTTCTGAGACATGTTGGAGTCTTTTCCACTTAACTTGGGGTGGAGTTTCAGAGACCACGTGGTGAGGAGAGGAATTAGTGATGTCATTTAGGTGAGTATTGCTTTCCTTGTGATTCTGAGAACTAAAAAAATGCTGAGGTGGCAGACCCGGGTTTACCTCCAAAGAATTTTTTAAAATATCTAAGTCAAAGAGTGGAGAGACTTCCTTACTGGAAATTGAATCAGCAGCAGCAGCATTTAAGGGATCCTCATAAATTCCCAAATCTTTGTCAATCTCCTTTAATTGTTGAGAGAAAAAATCTCCTTTATTTTTGTGATCCTGAGAAAGAGAAGCTGATTTGCTTTGTGGAGCTGTGGACTCTTGGTCTTTAAGATTTTCGAGAATCACGGCATCAGTTTCCTTATTTGAATTTTCCTTATTGGGCACCATCTTCCTTGACTGTGGAACTAAAGACGAAGGTTTCCACCCCTCCCTTCGCCGCCGTGTGGAGATATTTTCTGGCCTATTCTCATAGAAACTTGAAACCCGAACCACAATTTTTTTTGTTGCCCCTAACTGACTTGCTCTAATCCAAGATCCGAACTGTTGCTGTTTAGGTTTTAGAGTTCCTTTGCTTTGTATCCAAAAATCACAATCCTTGTCACTATGATCAAAACAACCACACCAATGGCATATATTAGGTAAATGTTCATGTCTGAAATTTACCCATACCTTTTCGTCACCCTCAAGCTTAATAATTCTGCCTCTGCATAAGGGTTGAAAAGCATCAAGTGTTACTCTGACCCGGATATAGCTCCCATATTCACACTCCATAGTTGTTGTGGACTGATCAATAATACCTATTGAGCCACAAATGTCTTTCGCGACAAACTTGTTTCTGAAACCAATGGGAATGTTGTGCACCTGAACCTAGAAGGAAGTCTTATCCAATGGTAGATCACTAAGAGGAGTAAGCCTGTCATATTTCTGCAAAACCACCAATGACTTATCAAAACTCCAGGGCTCACTAGATAGTATGCGATCTACATCTGCTTCATTTTCAAAGACGAATAAGACCTTATGCTCGCCCTCATTACTGACTATGAACCCATTTTCAGCCCTCTAAAGTGGTTTGAATGTCCTTGCCACTGCATCCATATTAAGTGCACGCCGAGTCAAGAATCTCGCTGCAATGATATATTCCTTTGAGCAGCGATCCTTATTGATACAGATATCATCCCCCTCTCGTTCAGACAGAGAGAGACAATTCCAATGTTTTGTGAGGTCATCCATACTAATAGAAAAGGAAGAAAGAGCAGAATAGAAGGAGAGGTAAGGTTAGAGTTGATTTTGAGAAAAAGAAAAGGGAATGAAAAAGAAGGGTAGAAAAGGAGGACTATTTCCCCAACCCCAAAGAAAAGTAACCACAAGCCCTACACGCAACACTGTAGCGAGCAGGGAAGAGAAGCCTTACAAGAAGGGATAGCAAATTCTATAGTCAAAGGGAGATGGAGACCACCTTCCTAAGCGACAAAGAAACCTTTAGATTGTTGCTAATTGTGGGTTTTACCGAGAAAAGAAAGAGTAGGTTCATGTGAGTTCATATATCCGCCGATTTTTTTGACAAAAATTGAGTAAATAGTTACGGGTCCTAGCATTGATGCCACTTGCTATTGCTATACAGTAAGTAATTAACTTGGATTTGAAAGGATGTCAAATTGAGTGTAAAAGTAATTGTGTGCATTTATTGAATTTTAATTAGCATTTTTCCATTTTTAAACTCCTTATTTTGAAATATTTATTATGAGGAATGTTAAGGTACATAATATTTTACAATATTTTTACTAGTAGTTGATATGATAAATTCTAATTAGTTCTCGTCTGAACCAACTATTAACATAACTTTTTTACTTACCAATAATCTTCTACCACATTAGTAATTTGTAAAAACATTTGTTGAATTATTTGTAGCTATAACATTTTTCATTTATTATTGGAGTAATGCTAGAAATGCAAAAAAATTTACAATTTTTTTTTTTTTTACAAATGATTAATATGGTGAGTGGTTATGTAATATTGTTATGTATTAATATATTTAGCCTATAAATTGGCTATTTTCCTCCACCTATTAAGAAATATGTTTAAATTATATAAATATTCCTTATAAAACCCTTATTAGCACTCAAGGATTTCAAACAAAACCCTAAGTTTTATAAGGAAACTACTATAAATTATATCTACTCCACATTTGCGGTTGTTGCACTCCTTTTTTTTGGTTGATAATTTCATAGCTGGAAGATGAGATTTGAACTTGGACATTTACGTTAGAAACACTAAAAAAATACTAATTAAATTATAAGGTTCTTAAATATTACACTATTATTTTGATTGTGAATATTACACTATTATTTTAATATTTATATTTTTGAGTGGTGAATTAAAGTTGTTATTTAATTTATATATTTGGTACGAATTAAAAGTTAAAAAATATTTTTCAGAGTAATTTTAGAAACACAACCATATACATAAGACTAATCAGTTTCCCTTTAATGTTAAAACAAACAAAACTTTTTTTTTTTTTTGAGGAAAAAAAAAAAAACAGGACTTTGAAAACTATTTCTTGTGTTTCGAACATTAATTTATGAAGAATCTGATTTTTAAATCTTGATTTAATAAATGGGCTATCGAGTAAAAGTTTATTAAAAATGTATTGTGAAGATTTTGGTAATATAGAAATCATTTGTCATTTTTTGTATTTTATTTTATACTCCATCTATCACAATTTGTTATATATTCTTTTACTTTCCTTATAAGATAATCAAGGTTTAAAATAGAAAAAGCAAACCATACTTTTTTTTTTTTGAGTAAACAATAATACTTATTAGAACACACATGAAAAAAGCAATACTAGTGTTTTAAACTGGGTTTATAATACATTACATAACCATAGTACAACTACAAAAAGTAGAAATGGTAAAATAAAACAAATGGTCTCTAATGCGTATCTATATATAAATATAATTGTAATTAGAATAATGTGTTATATTCAGTTTCCTAGTCTTGATATCCAGAGAGCTGTACTTATTGTAATCTTATATAGCTGTACTTAGTGTAATGTATAAAAATCACATATTTATTGTGAGGTGATAAGGTTTATTGCTATGCGGTAAGATGTATCATCTTAATAGAGAAGTATATTTTTTGTTAAAGACTTTCTTAGATATTTGCAATGTCTATAATCTCAAAGGCAATTCATAGAGGTCTTGGTGAATTAATTAAAAAAAAATAATAATAAGACTTGAAATTGACAAATAATTTCTACTTCATACAAAAAAAAAAAAAAAAGTAAAATTATTTGAAAAATTACACTTTACCACCATAAACTATACACTAGATTACACTTTGCACCCTAAACTATTCGAATGCATACTTTGCACCCTAAACTATTAAACTTATCACACTTTGCACCCTCGTGTTACTTTTATCATTAAATTAGACAAAAATTAATAGCATATGACTTGCACATGATTTTTACTTTGATGGTGCACTGTTTAAAGACCAAAACACCCCTTTCACAAACAATTAAAAACAAGTGCTTTTTTTTTTTTTTTTTTTCTTTAAGTCTTTCTTTCTCACGTGCAAACCTACAAGTCTTCCCTCCCTCTAGCCCAACAACTCTTCTCCTGTTTCTCATTGTTCAGTTGCTCCTCTCCCCAAATCAAACATACAAGTTATCTTTAAGTCCAAAACAAAATCATCATTGGAATCAAAACAAAGTATCATAACATTTTCGATTTTGCAAATTACATATTAAGTATTACGCAAGAGTGACTACTACTGACACCACCAAACGATAAACATTGACAAAGTAGAACCAAAAAACGCTTAAGAGGCATATTAGTTATAATACCACATGAGAGTGACTACTATTGACACCACCAAATGTATTAACAAGATTTAAACTTACCAAACATTTTTTGCAGCATTTAAACCAAAATCGATTACTAAAACAAATATACGTAACCCATAGTCCAATTTTATCACATAGCTAACAATCAAAATACAGTAAACAAAAAACGACCCAGATATAAAAAATGAAAAACAAGGAGAACCTAAATGAAAAAACAGCGAAAAAAAGAAATGGGTCATCAATGGTACCAAAACAAAGAATCCCATTTAATGAAGTTGTTGCAAATGCCTCGATGATTTGGGGACGTTATTTAGGGCTTTGAAAAAATTTTGATTTTGGGACTTAGAGATAACTTGTATGTTTGATTTGGGGAGAGGAGCAACTGAACAATGAGAAAGAGGAGAAGAGCTACTGGGAAAAATTATACACACGAGAGAGAGAGAGAGAGAGAGAGAGAGAGAGAGAGAGAGAAAGCATTTGTTTTTAATTGTTTGTAAAAAGGGTTTTGGTCTTTAAACAGTGTGTCATCTAAGCAAAAATCATATGCAAGTCATGAGTTATTAATTTCTGTCTAACTTAACGGTAAAAGATACGCAGGGGTGCAAAGTATGATAAGTGTGATAGTTTAACATACAAAGTGTGCATTCGAATGGTTTAGGGTGCAAAGTGTAATCTGATGTATAGTGTAGGGTGAGATAGTACAATTTCCCCAAAATTATTAAAAAGATACAAGTTTCAGAAATTGGATGCCCATCATTTATTGGTTTCATTAAAACTATTTTCCTTCGCAAATCACCTTCTTGATTTTTAATGAAAACTAATTTCCTCCTATGCAAATCACACAAGTTTTTGCTTGTATTATTAAAATAAGCACAATTAATATGTCATTAAAGTGTGTTGAGGGGAAAATTTTGATGTTCCCAAATAGAATATGGGGTAGCCAAGCCAAAACTCGATGATGGGCCCTTGAAATAAAGCCCAAAGGCTATCAGTGTGGTGTAAGTCCGCCCAAGTAAGAGATAGAGGCTGCACCCTAACAAGAAGACAACAATAAAGCATAATAAACATGTTAGTGTTGCTAGTTTATTATATTATTGGTCCTTTTACATCATCATAGTTCAAATCAGTCTTCCAGCGGTAAGGGTAAAATTACACTTAGTCTAGAAAAAATAGATTTAAATAGTCCAATAGTCAATGATTAAATAAGTTTAGGAATGTGTTAACTCCTGGGGGTCCTTGTGTGTCTTGGTCAGGGAAATTTATAGTACTTTTAGCCATCATTACATCAATGTGAGGGAAAAATTCAATTGTTACAAATACATTATATCCTTCATCATAATAATAATAAACAATGATTAAAGGCTCCATAGTTACAAATAAAAGAGGAAAAATAGGAAGGAATGAAGGGAGAGAAAGATCCCTAGCTCAGTGCAGCAAATATTAAACTAAGATTTTGGTGAGTGTATAATTATAAGGCATGAATGAGGTGAATGTGGGCTATTTTGTGTGAGTGAGATGGGCTTAACACTGAGATTGAAGTTTTTTGAGAGTAATGGGCTGTTTGTGTCTAGTTGGAGGACATTTTTGAGCTGTGGTTGCGTAGAGGGGTGAGAAGAATATCTGGGATTAGATGAGTGTAGGCTGAAGATGATAAGTGGTGAGCTTAAGGAAAGCTAAACCATGAGCAAAGTAGTAAACAAACCAAGGGTTTTAGAGGGAGTGGTTGTCCTGGTCAGTTATGGGACGTTTATGGAGTAGGAAGGTGTAAGCAAGGTGGTGAATGTTGGTGTTATGGTGACTATAGGCTGAGAAAGGTTGTGGGTGAGCTTAAGAGAGCTTGGGGAAGCTTAAAGAAAGCAAATAGGGATTGAATTTCTGCAGAGTGTAGTTAATGACAAAATTTTTTAGAGAGACTTCCCCCTCCTATGGGCTGAGGTGTGTATGTTTTTATAATGGAGCTTTAGAGAAGCATTGATTGACAAGAATCCAAAAATGCATGACTCATCAGGGGTGACAAATCAAGGTTAAGCTTCTTGAGAATTTTTGGTCAGAAGTAAGAGATTCACTTTAGGGGCTGCCTTCCTTCTTTGGGTAATGATGGGATTTTAGAGTGCTTTGCATTTAATGCCATGATTTATGGGATTGAGTTGAATCAATATGATTATGGTGTGTATCAAGAACGAATCTTAATGCTGCAAACTGAGATTTGGTCCCCCAAGAAGTGAGATTCAACACCCCAAGCCAGGTGTTAAACTCTAAGTCCACTTCTAGAGGTTCCGCTAGAGATCCTTTTATGCCCTCCAAACCACATGTTCCCAATTTTTCCCCTTTAAGATTCATGAGCTTGGTACATGAATCATGTCTTGAATGTTTTTAACATTTATAGCATCAATTTATTGAAATTTGGATAATTTGGTTTCAGCTCCCCTTCCGCTGGAGGTGCAGCTTTGAGGAAGATGATGGAATTCCATCAATCCTTAGACTTCAGCTGATGTGACAGTCCTTGGGCACTATTCACGTTAGGCAGAGGGTGGCAGAAAACTAATGGGACAGTCCTTATTCCATTCTCAAAGACTTGGTTCTCTTGTATGAGTTTCTAGTTGCTCTTTTTGGTTAGGGATGGACAAGGGCTAGTTTGCCCACTTTCAATTCTTTGCTGAGACCTTTTTTAGGCTGGAACTTTGCTCAATTTTAGCACTTTTAGTTGGGCCACATGGCCCTTTCTTTACTTGGGCTTGTCCCCTACTTCATGAGATTCTTGGGTTTGGTTGTGTGCACATGTTGCCATAGGCTTTCATTCCTCATGGAATTTTATTAGTAAATATTTTTGGGTTTTTCATAAATACTTGCAATGGGCCTTTGGGCAATTAGTTGTAATGTTTGAAACAATATGACAAGTTTCAAAATACTTTTATAAATAATATTTACTTTGATGAATTCCATGTTGCAATAGTGTTCATGGTTTCTAATAATCGCATCATAACTTAAATGATGATCTTGTGGGTTTGGATGTTTACCATGAGTGTTGAAGGCGTATATTATGGATGTCGTGATGTAAATGATGTCCATGCATTTCATGGGTTTATAACATGAAATAAATAAACATCATTGGTCTAACAATCATAAATTTCCATGGGCTTTTATAAGATGATTACTGTAGGGTCACCGTTTGGAGCCTAAGCCCAAAAGGTATGAGATATTGGCCTAGTGAACCCAATACAATAAATTTGTAGAGAATGGATCGAAGAACTAGGTATTAATGAATTGAATAACGGCTAATATGGATGAACTTCTCGTCTGGTGAGTCAAATTTCTACGTCCGAGGAGATAAATGCCAAGATGAGTTTGTAGAACAAAGTACTAATGCGAGACAGATTGTTCCCGTCCTTTTCTCTCAATTTTTCTACCGTCCTCTTCTATGGAAGATATTTCCCATTATATAGTCCCATTGAACTATCCTCCCCCTACACTTGTTCATCATCTAAGCCACCACTTAAGTAGTTGTCCCATCAATTTTCTTCTTTAGCTTTTTTGAATGATAATCTCCCTGGAAACACTGTTTAGAGGTCTACTCCACATAAATGCGGCCATAATGGTAGGTACAGTGCATTTAATGTGGAGGTAGCAGCCTTTTCATAGATATTTTGGAATCTTCCTTCCTCCCAGGGTGTCTGTGAGGTATTTCTACGTGATAGGAACTTCTTGTAGTATCATTATATTGGTCCGAGTAAGCAATTTGAACCGTATTCAATAGATCCGAGGAGAAATATCTCCTCGGATAGCTTTCCTGTTATTTCTCATGCTCGAAATTCTAGTGGACAAACCTTAGCATTCTTTAATCTTTTAGTTTACCTTCTCGGCAATTTAGATTCGTGGATAAAGATTAGAATTCAATACTTATTGATTTGGGCTCTCACAAGCCCAAGGCCCAATATGCACGAATTTTGGACCTCCGCCCCCACAATTGCCATGGGTTTGAGAATAGATAATTCATAAATTCCATGAGCTTGTAATATTATAATAATATGTTTAACAATTTAAAGTACTGTTCATTATTGGACTTTTAAGTGAAATAATTATGATATAGTATTTTGCCAAGTATTAATAACTTTGGGCTTTTGATAGAATAATGCAAAGTAGTTAGCTTGGGCTTTTAATAGTGCCAACGTAAGTTAGGCTTTTGATATTACCAATGAGAATTAGGCTTTGATGTTGCCAATGAGAATTAGGCTTTAAATAGTGCCAATGTAAGTTGGGTTTTTGATATTGTCAATGAGAATTGGGCTTTGATGTTGCCAATGAAGATTGGGCTTTGGATAAATAAATTGCCATAGGTTTAAATTATGGGCTTTGATCATGGATTTGAATTTCATTGATAAAATTGTTTTGCCATGGACTTGAATCATGAGCTTCTCAAATATTGCCAAGCATACATATTCTTGGACTTTAAATAGAATATGATAATAAAATTGGATAAAATATGAGTTTTTGGGCTTTTTTTGTGATATTTTATATCATAACCCAATTTAGATGATGAGATATAAAATATTTGTGATTAACATAATAATAGAACAAAAAATATTTGGGAAAACTCAATAACTTATTAGCGGTGTTTGAAAATAAATAGGCGGTACTCAAATAAAATTAGTTTTTTATTTATTTTTTATTTTTTAAGTACCCTAACAGAGTGATATTAGATTAGTACTACATAATTTTATTACATGTATAAACTTGTGTCAACATTTAACACAAAAATAAAAATAAAAATAAAAATAATTAAAAATTATATTTATTATTTTTTTATGTACGTAACACCAATCACATAATTTATCATGTGTTATTTTATAATCATTTTATTAAAAAACAATAATTCCTTCAACATATTTTATATATCCATTGAAAAAAAAACTTTTGCACCAATATCCACTAGTACTTAAAATTGAATTACCATGTGCCAAATGGGAAAGGACTATTTCCCTTTGTCGGGTTCCAATTATTTAATTTAATATCAAGACCAAAACAAATAAGCACACAAAATACAATGACACTTTCTACCGATCCAAAGCGAAAGTCATTACGATTCTTCATGCATTGGACAAAGTGATATAGTAAATGCGTGCTTTCTAGCAAAGATGAGTAGAATTTCACTGTACTCAAGAGAATATTTAAGAATTTTTCAAAAAATATATGATAGAATTTATTACAAAAATTAATAGTTACCTAAAACAGTTCAGCCAGTTAATTAATAGGTTATCAAGTACTTTAAGAATTACTTGATCAATCGCTCTAGATGTGGTATTCCGTCTTTCATAATAGCTTGGCCTCTCTTTGAATTTATATATATATATATATATATATATATATATCAAATAAACGAACTAGCTAGTTTTTATTGTTGCAGAAGCAAAATCAGACATTATGCAATGGTTTCGTACTACAAATCAAACATGCATAAAAGCAAATTATATACCATAAGCAAAGTAGGATCCTAGGCACATTAATATTGGACTTAGAATGTAGGGCAGCCCTCAACTGATATACCCTTCATAGTGGGGCAAGTTGCTAGTTCACAGTGTTCAGGGTCAGAACCCCACCAGTGCAAGTTCCTGTTCTCCATGTCTAATGAGAAGTAAAGCAGAACTGCCATGAATGCAACTCCAGCATCCAAAGCTGCTGATAGGACATAGTTATACCTCTGCCACCAGTTCCTTCGATACCTGAACACAAAAAAGTTGAAGATTGTTCCAACCAAAATCCAGGAAGTATAGTTCAATGCTGTTGCTGGTGGCATATACCCAGTTGCTCCTAGGAGTACTGGTAGATTAATGAGAGGAATCCAAGTTTGAGTTGGAAATGCCTTGTGTAAGAGCCATACTGCAATTGGTCCTAACAATCCTCCGAGGAAGAACCAGTTAAGTGCTGAGTAGTTTCCTTGAGAGCCAAAAATGCGCTTAGGCCCTACTAAACCCCAGATAACAGAAGCATCAAAGAAGACTCGATCACTGGGACATGTCCAAGGACTATTTTGTGGAAGGAGATTTATTTGGCATATGTTTTCGACAGAGTTCAAAAGCCACCATGCTACACTAAGATCAACTGTTCCGGCTAAAATGGTTCCAATGAACTGGAAAAAAATGCAAAAGTAAGACCTCATAAGAGGGTAATAAATGTATGATGTAGAAAGAGTGATTTGTTTTATTTTTCAAATCAATTTCAAACAAGAACTATCTGCTTATACTGTTCCAAGTTTTTTTTTTTTTTTTGGCTGAATATGTTCCAAGTTATTAAGTTCAAAAGTCATATGTCTGCAACAATTTATGAAGTTAATGGGCCAATTTGATTATGATATAAGATTCTCATAATGATGGTCAAATTGCCTAAAATTAAAACATTGAATTCTTAATCAGGCGATTTCTTACATTGTTACCTGCAATTTGTATATTAGATTTACTAAAATTCAGAACAATTGCTTACAGTAACTGCGTACAATTTGAACACACCCACGCACACACATATATATGTATACATATATATTCTATTAAAATTGTTTTAAATTCCGACTGAGAGATTCTTTTTTGAATATAAGTTTGTTTTTGTAAAAGTTTGAGTATGCTTGTATTCATGAGGTTTGTAAGTGTTTTTTCATAAAGTATGGTTGAGTATGATTATAATCCTATTGTTAATCATGGATTTTCAGTAATGTTGCCCAAATGCCCGGTATAGGCATGAAGAGTTGGAAAAGCGATGTCAAATTGTATCGTCTTATGTGCATGTTCTAAATATTTTTCCCGTGTTAATGAGCTTCTGCTAACCCCAAATTTCAACCACTGGTACTGGAGTATGCCATCTATGACAACAATTTCTAAAGATATTAATGAATTATGCTAGTATAGGGAGAGAGAACAGTGCACATACCTGTACTAGGAACATTGATCTTGGAGGGATCTTCATGTAATGGCCCAGCTTAAAATCATTGAGAAAGGAGATTGCTTGACTCATGCTCATATACCCATATGTCTTGAAACAGACATTGGCTATGGGCCTTCCAGGCAATATTACTCCCATTATGTACTCTGTGATGATATTTAGCCCTGGTGTCTATACAAGAAGTATTGGTACTTAGTGGATAATGATTCTTGGAATAACCACAAAGAAACGAAAACTAATAAAGCAGTCTCTCTTCATATTGATTTGATCTTTTAAAATAACAAATTTTCTTGATAATTTGCTCCCATTATGCAATTAGATTACCCGATTTGTGGTGGCGGTTATGATGCTGATGGGAAGGGTGAAGATGAAGGCAAGAGCAGCTGCGAATATAAGCCCCCACCATGGCATTTGGACCTCCTTTTTCAGGAAGATACAAAGTACAAGCGAGACTGAGATAGTAACAATCAGAAGCAAATGAAACCACCATGAAGGTATGTCTCTGTAATTCTTCATCAGTCTTGTGTGAATATCCTCCTTACCCTTGGAAGAAGCTCGATATCGATCATAAATCTCCCTACAACATCATGGTTCATTCTCAAATGCAACCTTGCGTACCAAGAAATTTACATAGAGAACATTATTGCTTAACAACAAGTGTGCATTTGCCTGCATTTTTTCCTTTGAACTTCCATCTTATTTGATCATTTACAGCTATTTCACTTATTTTTTTTGATACAATGTACAATTATATATTAACCAACTTTTAGCCAAAAACAAACAAATTTTTAGAAAAAAAATTTCATCAAAGCTTATACTTATAATGAGTGATGCATTCATAAAAAAAATAATGAGTGATGTTATGGATATTACAAACTTTAAAACATAAGCATTAATATGTCACAAATTACAAAAGAGTAATTAAACTATTCCTTTATTATGTTATTGAAATGACACCAACCAATCATATTCTTACCACATTAAGTTGTTAATTTTTTTGTAGTAAAATCTGTAGTTGCTATAACATTTTCCATTTATAATTACCTCACTAGCTTTCACAACATAGGCAACAAAACATAATGTAATAAAGCATGTGTGAATGAACGATGAAGAAAAAAATTACCTTCCATAGAACAAAGCCACATGAGAAAGTGTAGATGCAATAGTAGCAAAACCGAACCCGTAGGTGAGAGCAAATAATGTGCTCAAATGGATCTTCCCTAGCTGCTTATACTGTGCAGTATCTAACTCAAACTTATCATTGACAATCAATGAAATATTATAATCCTGACCTTGAGCAGTAAACAAGTCAGCTGAATAAATGGGAAATGTTTTAGCATTGTATGCGTTCATCCCCCAGTAGGCAATGGGAATCACAATATAGATAATCAATACAAAGCCTACGAAGACATTGACAATTGCAAAGAAGGGACTTATTAGAGGGCTGAATAGGAATGAAGCCACTGTTGTCCAATCCAAGGTCAAGGCTCCAACCGCAAGTCCATGCAAACCTGACCCAATTTGGTGAGCAGTCACTCACTTTGGGAAGGCCCAGCAGACCCATGAGATGCTTTGTAAGGTTTGAAAGAGGTATCCAGGGAACAATTGCCAGCAAAAGCTACAAACTAGTGCGATCACAAAAAATTTCACTCTTGATAGACTGGGCTTCTTGCCATCCTCTTTTATTTCTTTTTCATGCAATGTCCTACATTGATATCAGTAAATATAGCATTAGTTTATCTTTTGGTTATTGTAACAATTGGTATGGCTAAACTTGGATATTATAGTATAGGCTAAATGACACATTAATTAATTAATTAATTAATTAAAAGATGAATATGATAAATCTTAAATAACAATAAATGGGAATGAATTATAGTGGAAGGGGATGCAAAAATTTGTATCTACTCCAAGGTTGTCAAAATCAGATCCTACGTAGGATCATGGAAGATAGATGAGATCGTGAATTGTAAAATCGGATCGTGGATCGTAAGATCCTACATTATTTGAGAAAAAAACAAAAAATACACATTGATAAGTTAAATAATCACATAAATTATACAATCATTGATATAATTACCATACATCACTACATCCATTTGTAAGCATCATTTAAAGAGACCAAAAATCTTAAAACGTGACACTCTATTAGGATATTTTTTATTTGGTTTTATTTGGGTTCAACTGACACTTTCTACATTAGAGTGGAAAAACTTGGTCTATTGAGATTTTATTTTTCATTTGGGTCTAATTGAGCCTTCTGTCAAGTTAAAGAAGATTACAAAAAACTAAGGTTGTTTGGGATCATCAAAATCATACGATCTTACCGATCTAGAACGATTGCAAAAATCCTTGAAAGATTTAGATCGTTTTGTGCAGGTGGAATCGTAGGATCGTAGGATCCAGATTGAGATTTTGACAACCATGATCTACTCTCTAGTGCCTATGAGTTCAAAGGAAAGCAAGTGCACTAGTCCATCTCCACCTTAATAAAAGATAGTTTATAAATTAGTAAGAGTTTTTTGAGTTATAAATTTTGTTGGATTAGTAGAGCCTGTACTTTTATTAAGCTGGCTGGTTGTCTTAGAAGGTCTTTTTTTTTTTTTGGGTAATTAGTCCAACCTCCCTGTTGCTATTGCTGATATTTGTAGAGCCAATTGTTTTGTTTTGTTTTTTTGTTTTTTTTGGAGAAACTCCCTAGAAACAGGGAATATTATTAAGCATTTAGTTGAAGATCAAAGTTGTAAACATTAAAAGTGTCGGAAGGAACAGACTCCATCCAGACAATGAAACGACTAAAAATAGCTCCTCTAGCTAATCTATGACCGATACAATTACCTCGCCTTTTAAAATGGCGAAAAGAAACATAAGTAAAAAGAGAACTAAGAAAAGTAATGTCTTGCAAAATATGCCCAAACTCGGAGTGGAACATATTTTCACCCTTGATCGAGTTGATAATGCCCAGTTGTTCTTCTATTGTTCTTTAATTTTTTCAGTTAAAGAAAGTCCAGTTTATAAGAATAATAATAATAAATAATAATAACAATAAAGGTTTGCACCATCCCCCAAGGTTTATAAGAAACGATTGAGAAAGGCAAGTGACATCAAATCAGGTTAGTGAAGTTGTATGCTTGTATAAGCAATGCTAGGAAAGAAAAATTTTGAATTCTTAAATGAGTTTAATTTGAGGTTTCTTTTTCCACCAAAAAGAGAGAGGGAGAATTTTCACAACTTGTTAATGTGATATGTTATTATAGGAGCAACATCACTTTTAATTATATTTGTGATTTATGAAATTTATTGTACTTTTATCTCACCTTCCCTCCAAAAAGAAAAAGAATAATAATGTGCATTTTTTAGTTGGACAAAATTTTCCTCCAAATTAATTTGGGAGAATTTTTTTAAAACCCATTAAATCTAGATCAATAAAACCATTTATATATATATATATATATATATATATATATATATATATATATATACTATTTAAAATAACTCACATAACGATGATTTTATCAATGATCATGCAGTTGAGGCGTTTTTTTAAACCAATTTTAGAGGTAAGCCTTTCCATTTTCAATTTGTTGGTAGTACAACTGTACAGGGTGATGTTAAATTAATTATGACCTATAAATCAAGTAAAAAAATGTATGACTGAAAAAGATGTTAAAAGTGTATGATGTCATGCTTGAAGCCTATATGTATATGATCATGATGTGAAAAAGATAATTAAAAATCTTGAGAAAAATACAAATGGATATTAGAAAAAAGAATAATCAAATTTGATTATTCTTTTTTCTAATATCCATTTGTATTTTTCTCAAGTTTAAACTATAGAAGTTCACTGTTTCCATTTTCTCTGTCCTACAAGTTGATTAGGCTGACGGAGGACATTGACAAAGTAGAAATCAAGGAAACAAAGATAAAGAAAAGTCTTTTTGCGGGTAAATTATTGGCTATAAGCCTAAAATATTGAAAATTGGGAAGATATGGACCTGCGGTTGTTTCCAAAAGTTAAAGATAATGGGACTGCCCTGGAATTCTATGTACTATGTATGCATGTTCACACATGTTGGTGGACATATTAGAGGCCGTTTTCTAGGTCAATATCACAGCCAGTGAATTAAAGATGGAAAATGTCTAATTAATTTTTTTTTTATTAACTTATGACATCCGTTATATGATGAGTATTCTTTATCATTAAACTAAGATATTAATCAATTTTTTATATAAACAGAATTTGAACTTTAGATCTTTTGTTTGATGACATATGATGTTACTAGCTTAGAGGGAGTTTCACCGTCACCACCCCCAGTTGGGAGATGGGCAAGGTAAGATATGGGCATGGGGGTAGAGCTAGCTAGCTGTATGCTAATATGAGAACATTGAATTTGCTTATTAATAATGTGCATTTTTCAGTTGAACAAAATTTTCCTCCAAATTAATTTGGTAGAATTTTTTTAGAACCCATTAAATCTAGATCAATAAAACCATATATATATATATATATATATATATATATACTATTTAAATAACTCACATAACGATGATTTTATCAATGATCATGCAGTTGAGGCATTTTTTTAAACCAATTTTAGAGGTAAGCCTTTCCATTTTTCAATTTGTTGGTAGTACAACTGTACAAGGTGATGTCAAATTAATTATGACCAAAAAAAAAAAAAAAGTTGACGACCTCGGTTCTACCTCACGATACCAATGACCTTGATAACACTTTCCTGAAAGATAACTCGAGAAAGAAAACATATGCAGAGGTAACCCAGGACATATGCATGTCGGACCTGAGCTGTGATATAGACGACGAGGAAGGCACTGGCCAACCTAGCCATGACAGTACCAGCATGGAACCCCCTTGCAACGACGATGCCTACCACAGTGATCCCGATGGACTGAACGATGAAGCTTGGTCGAGTTCCATCAGAGCTGAAACATAAGCTTGCTGGCCCTTGGCAAACGAGCATCATCCTTAAAATCATGGGACGTCCACTTGGGTATCGAGCACTCCAAACCAGGTTAACGGGTATTTGACGACCAATAGGTACGATGCATTTAACTGATATTGGGTATGGGTATTTTATAATGCGGTTTGATCATGTTCAAGACTACCAACATGCCCTCATGGATGGGTCATGGTTTGTAGGGGACCAATACCTACATGTGCAAGCCTGGGAGGCGGATTTTCATCCGCATATAGCCAAAATATCAACCACAGCGGTTTGGCTTTGCTTGGAAAACTTACCTATAGAATATTACCATCCTGACTTTCTAAAACACGTGGGACACAAACTAGTAAAACTTTTGAAGGTAGATGACATTACTAGTACGGCCATTCGAGGGCGATACGCCCGACTCTGTGTCCAAATAAATACTGCCACCCCACTTCCGAAACGTGTCAAAATTGGAGCATTTTGGCAGGACATTGTCTATGAGAATCTTCCTTTGCTGTGCTATCGGTGTGGACAGATTGGCCATCGTGAACTTCACTGTTCAGAGACATCCACTAATCCCCACACCGAGCCACCTCAAGGCAATATTGTACGTGGAGATCAAGGAACACCAGGACGTGACTAGGAACACACTCCCTGGAAAACGGTGCAAACTCGGCGAGCCCGAGCACATGGAGCTCACACTGAGTCATCTCGACATGGCAAAATACCCCAACATGACACCCCACCTTCAATGACTCCACGTGTTCCTCCCATGGCTCTCCAGACGCATGTGCCAAGCACTCATAATACACATTTGGTGATAGGACAGGGGTCACTTGGCTTAAGAAAGCCAGCTGGATTTCACCGTGAGGAGGTGGCACCTCATGGTGAAAAACAAACTTCACCCCAGCCACGTGATTTGAACACTGACCCTATGCAAGATAATTGCATGACCACCTATCCAAATGAAGGCCAACTCACCCATACAGAACAATGCATGTAGACAATGAAGCTTAAAAGCGTCGTCCATCCTCCTGCATCCGCAACAAACGAAACCAGATTACACTATGGCTCCCTCATCCGACCAGAATTCATCACCGCCCACTCCGACCGATCCCGACCTTTGGCATACCCCCTCTCCCCAAAGTAACTCGACCCTTCCTGCCACTCCCTCCATGAACTCCCACTCACCTACCCCTCAAACTCAAGCTCAGGAGATGGCCAAACTCGAGCAGATATGGAGTGGCCTCTCCTTAGGACGATCTGAGGATGAAACGGTGAGCTATGTCCTGATACCAGTTCAACCCCGGATGGCATTGGCATGGAATCAAATGACCCAAACTCCGAGCCTGCCAATGCGACTCAAACCACCACCCCAGCCAACTCCTGCTCAGCTGCCACAGACTCATGTCCGAGTGCGCCACCTAGTGCACCCTTATCAAGCACCAGCAGGGCATCCACGAGCCCCACCAGTCCGACAGAGAAGAACCCCGACAACCTCCTCCAACATGAACTCCACGGACCCATTGCCCATAGCCATTTTTCACTTTTTGGATCTCGGCGAAATAAACATAGCATTGCGGGAGGAACAGCCCAACTTATACATAATAATGTTCTTAAACCAAAGCTTGCCATTTGTCGAATCAAGTACGCACTGGGCCAGGCTCGAAGAAGTGGCTCCAATGTATCGTATCAAGACCACAACAGCAAAGGCATCGGTGCCTTCCTCCATCTGCAGCGAGGGCCCCGATGATAGGGGGGACCTCGAATGATTATTTGAACCCCTATACCTCATCAATGAAGATGATTGCTTGGAACTACTAGGGAGTAGGTAGTGTGACTTTTCGTAACCATACCTATGAACTCCATCGTAGGCATCACCCAAACATTCTGATCATTATAGAGCCTCGCATTGCAGAAGCAAGGGCTTAAGCGGTTATCAACACTTTTCCTTACGATCACTCTCGACGAGTGGATCCTACTGGCTTCTCCGAAGGTATTTGGCTGCTATGGAATGAAAGCCCCTCCTTCAAAGTGGAAATTCTCACTCATAGTGACTATAGTATCCATGCTTTAGTGAAGGTACCATCCCCTTCTCTATCCTTTTTACTTACTGCCGTTTATGCCTTACCAAATTTTAATAAGCGTAAATTTTTTTGGGATTATTTACAAAACCTTGCTACTACTATCTCTTTACCTTGGGTTCTCTTGGGAGGCTTTAATGATATGCTCTCGGATGATGAAAAATGAGGAGGTTTACCTCTAAATAGAACTCGTGTATCTGCGTTTCGGGCTTGCATGGATAATTGTGGGCTGATGGACCTTGGATTTCAAGGTCCCCGATTCATGTGGACAAATAAAAACCCGATTTGGCAACATAATATTAAAGAGCGTTTAGATAGAGGCCTAGGCAATGCCAAATGGAAACTTCTGTTTCCTACTGCTGAAATTTCTCACCTCCCTCATGTTAAATTTGACCACTGCCCCATTTTGCTCAACACTGACCCATCGGAATAGAAAACCCCAAAACCATTTTGGTTTGAGCAAATGTGGCTTACTGACCCTACCTTTCCCACCCTGGTAAGCAACAGCTAGAAATCATCTGCACTGATTCCATCCACTTCCTCCTCCTTATCACACTTCCCGTGGCGCCTAGAATTCTTAATGGAAAATATTCGTGCTTGGAACAAACACCATTTTGGTAATTTATTCTAGCAAAAAATTCGACTTTTATCTTGTATTTGTGGACTCCAAGTGGCATTAGCTAGAAGACCATCAGCCTTTCTATACTCGCTTGAACAACAGCTTGCTTAAGAATATAATACTGTGCTCCACCAAGAATATTTATATTGGCAACTCAAATCCAGAATCATGTGGCTTAATTATGGGGACGTTAACACTCAATATTTTCACCTTCAAACCATCCAACATCGAAACCAATTGCGGGTTGTCACTTTAAAAGACGACACGGGATTATGGCTTACTAGAGAGCCTTTAATCCAGCATATCAACCAGGCGTTTAGTAGGTTGTTTCAAGCTATGTCACCTCATCTGCGCCCTTCATCGCGACCTACGGTGCAGTGTTGCCCAAATAGCCCTTTCTTTGAAAATGCCCAGTCGCTAACCAGTACCCCCCAACCTAATGAAATTTATAGGACCCTTAGGGCTCTCCCTCCTCTAAAGGCTCCAGGGTCGGATGGCTACCACACTTTTTTCTTCCAATCAAATTGGCCCAGCTTGGGCCTAAGCATAATCCAGGTCATTCAGGAAGTTTTTAAGTAGCTTACTATCCCGCCACCCTGGGGTATTACAAACTTAGTTTTTATTCCCAAGATAGCACATCTGGAAGCTATCACGCAGTTCCGCCCAGTTAGCCTGTGTAATACCCTTTATAAGCTGCTTTCTCGCCTGCTTATGCAACGGCTCAAACCCTATATTGCCGAGGTTATCAATCCTTGCCAAGCTAGGTTTGTGCCCGGGCGTAGAACGAGTGACGATATTATCATTGTCCAAGAAGTCATTCGGACATTTAAATCCAGGCAGGGTTGTGATGGTCACGTGGCTATAAAGCTGGACCTTGAAAAGGCCTATGATTGACTAGATTGGGGTTTCCTTAAAGAAACACAAGAATTTTTTCAAATGCCTCCAAGCCTTATTACTCTTATCATAAATATGCTCTCATCCACTAGGTATCATATTCTTTGGAATGGGACCCCTCTCCCGGAGGTTGTGCCCGTTCGGGGGCTTAGACAAGGAAACCCTTTATCGCTGTATCTGTTTATTCTTTGTCTGGAAAGGTTGTCGATCCAATTGGAAGAGGCGGTGCGAGATAAAATTATCCACCCTATCAAATTTAGGGAGAGGGTTCAACTTTCACACCTCTTTTTTGCAGATGATATCTTCCTCTTCACTAAAGCCAAAACTAGGGATTGTAGGAATTTACGCAACATTCTACAAACTTTCTGCGACTCTTTGGGCCAACTTATAAGTGTCTCCAAATCGAAATTATGGTTTTCCCCTAGCACCCCTTGTCGTGTAAAAGAACAAGTGACTGGAATCTTTGGTATTCCTACCATGGACCGTATTGGTACTTACCTTGGGACGCCCATCTTCACCACCCGCCACACCACACATTCTTATCAATACTTAGTGGATAAAATATGCCTGCATATCGAAGGATGGCAAACCAAATATTTAACCATGGTTGGCCGGGCCATCCTCATCAAAGCATCTGTGGCCACCATACCCCTCTACACCATGCAAACCACGCTCCTCCCCCAAAAGATCAGTCATCAGATTGACAAACTGAGCTGTCATTTCCTTTGGGGAGATACTGGCCACCATCGCGGTTGTCACACAATAAGTTGGGACACCATCACTTTACCCAAAGAGGCGAGCGAATTGGGTATCCCCTCCACCTATCATAGAAACTGTGCAATTCTCACGAACCAGGCTTGGCACCTTTACACTAATCCCAACACGCTCTAGGCGCAGGTGCTAAAAGCTAAATACTTTCCACAAGCAACTGTGTTCACTAGACCGCGCAGCTCAAGAGGGTCCCATGTTTGGACTGCTTTCATGCTAGGAGCCAATCTGTTATTATAGGGCATGTGTTGGATAATTGGAGATGGACAAACTATCCGTCTTTGGAAGGACCCTTGGCTTCCATAAGGCTCCCTTCGAAATTATATCGAGGGACCCTTCCTCCTCCATGACGAAGACTATAAGGTTAGTTTTCTTCGTCCTACCCACTCGTGGTCCTTCGACTCTCTCAATTTACCTATTCCCCATCATCTTCAAAATATTATTCGCGGTATTCCTATCGCACGTTTTACTCGATTGGAGGACGTCCTCTTGTGGCCTCACAATAAGGGTACTTGCTCCACTAAGTCCGCCTCTAAGTTTCTTTACCAACAACAACCCTGGGACAAATCACTTTGGAACTGGATTTGGTCATTACCATGTACCAAAAAAAAAAAAAAAATCCAAATCTTCATCTGGAAAGCTATGCGCAACCGGTTACCCACCAAGCAATTCCTCACTTTTGGGTGTTATCATTAGGATAACCACGGTCCTTAATGTCATACCCCAGAAACGACCATACACATACTTCGGGATTGCCCCTGGGCAAAAGAGGTATGGAATCAATCTCCAGGTATTTTGCCCCTATCCTTTTTTTCACCTACCATTGCAGGAGTGGTTACGGTGCAATGCAACCACCGACAGGGACATCCTTCCTCATCACCTCCCTTGGACTATTTATTTTCCTTTTACGTGTTGGAAATTATGGCTAGTGTGAAATGAAAGGATTTTTCAGAATGAGTCTTGCTCCCAACATAGCCTCATCTACGCTACTATGCAAGCTGCGGCGGAATTTTATTTCCTTGCTAGCACTGCTAGACGGACCCAAGCCAGATTCCCGCAGTATATCCGCTGGCATGCCCCCCAACTCCTTACATTACATTAAACACTGATGGTAGTGCACTAAGTAATCTAGGGATCGCAAGTGTAGGGGGAATATTGAGAGACCACTTAAGACACTGGATAGCCAGTTTCTCTCTTCAATTAGGGATAGCAACAAATAATACAGCTGAATTGGCCGCTGTCCGACAAGGACTGGACATGGCATGGCAGCTGGGCTTTAAGTTCATCCGTCTTGAAACTGACTCTAACGTGGTCTTAACTTGGCTAACAACTACAAATGTGAGCTACCCTACTAATATGATGCCTTTAATTTGAGATTGCAGGAACCTTATGGACCGGGACTGGGTGGTGCAAGTGCAGCACATTTACCGTGAAGCGAATGCCTGTGCGAACACCTTGGCGAAGCAAGGAGCTCACCAGCAGAACCTTTTGTTTGTGTATAATGGCTGTCCTAGTTTTGTTTATATGTACTATGTAAAGGATATAGCCGGCCTTGGGAGTACTCGGATGTGTGCCCAAGGACCTGCTGTTGGTGTTTTTTAAACTCTTTATTAGCTAAATAAAATCTCCATTTCCACCCAAAAAAAAAAAAAAAATTTAATTATGACCTATAAATCAAGTAAAAAAAAATGTATGACTGAAAAAGATGTTGAAAGTATATGATGTCATGCTTGAAGCCTATATGTTCATGATGTGAAAAAGATAAATAGAAATCTAGAGAAAAATACAAATGGATATTTGAAAAAAGAATAATCAAACTATAAAAGTTCACTGTTTCCATTATCTCTGTCCTACAAGTTGATTAGGCCGACGGAGGACATTGACAAAGTAGAAATCAATGAAACAAAGATAAAGAAAAGTCTTTTTGCGCGTAAATTATTGACTATAAGCCTATAATATTGAAAATTGGGAAGATATATATGGACCTGCAGTTGTTTCCAAAAGTTAAAGATAATGGGATTGCACTGGAATTCTATGTACTATGTATGCATGTTCACACATGTCAGTGGACATATTAGAAGCCTTTTTCTAGGTCAATATCACAGCCAGTGAATTAAAGATGGACAATGTCTAATTAAACAATTTTTTTATTGACTTATGACATCCGTGTGATATGATGATTACTCTTTATCATCATGTTTAGATATTAATCGATTTTTTATATAGACAAAATTTGAACTTCAAATCTTTTGTATAGCGACATATGATGTTACTAGCTTAGAGGGAGTTTCACCATCACCACCCTTAGTTGGGAGATGGGCAAAGTAAAATATGGGCATGGGGACAGAGCTAATATGAGAACATTGAATTTGCTTATTAATTATAAAAATGATATTGTACCGCTCAAAGAGGATTATGCATCTCTTCAAATTAGTTTATAGAGAAACTCTCTAAACTTATCTTATATCTTTTTATTAAATGTGAATTTTGAAAATCTAACTGTTGAATTACATAATCTTTATGTTCTTAACTTGTATGTTAAATTTCGTTCAAATCAGATATTATTTACTATTCAATCAATAAACCTATTTTTTGTGCATAATTTTTTACTACAAAACTTGAAATTTAAATAAGTCATTAATAACATAGCTATTAATTTTTTATCTTTTTGAAATTTTGCAAGTATGAAAAATAATAAGAGATGCAATCTAAAAGTTGGATTTTTAAAATTCACATTCAATAAAAAAATATAAGAGAAGTTTAAAAGGTTTTTTTTATAAACCTTTTTCGCTCAAAGATATGACATTTGCTTTCAAGTCATTCCTTGAGGTTCGACTATCGTAACTTCGTCAGCCATTTGGGTTGTAGGACTATAACGTAAATTATAAGTTTTATTAATATAAGCATTTTTAAGGAAAAGACATTTTTCCTTGGCTTATTATCGTGGTCCAATAATTCCAAGTCCAAACAAGTTGCTAAGGGTAACGATAGTTTGGACTTCGGACTCATTTCATTAGTCACTGTGCATAAAAATTGGAAAATCAAATTAGAACACCAAAATTTTTTAACAAGTGTACGGTACCTGAAGAGTGATATTTGAACAAGTGTATTTGGCCACCACATATGAGCCGGCTCCACCACATACTTCCTCAACAGCCCAGCCCAGCCGTATCCCAAGACCTACATATATATGTCACCATACACATGCTCATGTTAGTATGAACCACCATACGACAGCTTCATATGATGCAAGTGTTGGTCTTCACTCAATAATTATCCCAAAGTTGTACCTAAGACTCATATCATATATTATAAGCGAAATACAACATATATCATATAATATGGGAGTCAAAAATACTTAAAAACCCATTTTCTCTGCGGATAATAGCAAGACATAGAGGAAGATCCCATTTTCTGTTGTTGTGTCTTAACCAACAACAGAATAACCAAAAGGCTAATTAAAAGGTTTCAGGGAAATATATTAAGGTATATATACAATTATACATATAAAAGGTACGTATACAAGCTTAGTTTAGGCTAGAATTCCGTGTATTTGTGTGTGTGTGTATATATATATATATTCCTCACTTTTCTAGGCTACCAAACAGAGTAAAAACCAAACCAATATTACGTAACTTTGAAAAACATAAATTTAAAAGAAAAAAGAAGAAGAAGAACCTGGGTTGTGATGACAAGAATCCAAGCAGAAAATAAAGCGATATTCCTTCGATAAAAAACCTTTATAATGTCAAAGATATAGACAGCATAAGCTGGACCATTCCCAAAAGCACTTCCAGCATTAGCAAATATAGTGATGAGAACGTGTTCCTTCATGTTAAAGGGACCTGGGTTGAGCGAAAACTCGCGGGACCCGATGCGAAACTTGGTTGTGGGGAGAACAGAGGCCATGAGTCGTCCGATGGGGAGGGTGGCAACTTGGACGGTGATCTGGGTGATGATGAGGGTCTCTTTGCGGTAAGAGAAGAATTGGTTGAGGAAGGAGAGGAGGGCACAAGAGAGAAGGCCTAGTGTCCACATTCGAAATGTCCATACAGGGAGTGAGGTGTCGTCGGTGGTTGGTACAGTTAGCCGGACTTGCTCGATTGGTGACTGCTCATCTTCGTCTATGGTGGACTCTTCTCGTAAGTTACTGCTTGGTGGTGCCTCAGTTTCTAAAGTTGCCATTTTGAGAGTGAGAGATAAGTTGAGTGCTGTTTCGAGGTAGAATATAGTAGGAGAGTTTTGTCTACTATATACAGTGAGAAAATTATCTTATCCGCTAGACATATGGAGCACAAACCCTTCACAAGTATGTGGGTCTATATGAGAGGCGGCTCCATATGTTTGGCGCAAAAGATATTATGCATGGAGAACACCTCTCACAAGTATGTGGGTTCATATGAGGAGCATGTTCCATATGTTTGGAGCACAAGATACCACGTATGAAGAACACTACTCACAAGCATATGAGTCAATATATATGAGGAGTGTACTCCATAAGTCTGGCGCATAAGATACCAATTCTATATAATGAGGTTTACTTCATATATTGAATCGTAATAATCTTATTTAAAGGTTACTTTTAACATTCATTTTATGTATATATTTTATATGAAGGTAAACCTTAAGTGTAATACCATCTAATTAAGTTAGTTAACCAAGTACTTGCTCTTAAGGTGGTCACAAAAAACTAGTCAATTAGCTTGCAGGTATTGAGTAAATTATTCTCACACATTTGTTGATGAGTGCTCCAAACACACAATGTCTTTAATTTCATAAGTGATATCCATAATTTTTATAGATGCCCACACTTAAAATGTGAAATGGATAATTTATATGAATGATAATAAGGAGTGTGAGAATAAATACTCATTATGATTGATTGATATACCCCAATCTCTTGATAAGGATGATGTATTAAGCCATGTTAAAGTCTATATACCCCCAACTGTTTCAATTTCACAAGACTTTTCTAAAATGATAAATTATGAGTGGTTGATAAAAACAAAATTTGAAGTTAATTAGTGATTGGGCCATGTTCACAAGTTATGTTTCTCTCGATCATAATCAACTGATTATTAATTTGTTATGAAGAGGTTGAGAAATACAAGATGTTCGGTGTTCCTTCCGTTGCTCTTTAAGTAAATTTTTTTTTTTTTTAAGAATACCAAGTATTTAACACATACACAGGGAGATGAGAAAATGTTTTAAAGAAACTGACAGTAATATATATCTAAAAATGCCTTGCCCTTTAAGTAATTTGATCATTTAGTTTAGCTTAATTAGAACCATTGTCATTATCATTTGCAACAACAAATAGAGGACTCAAGAGCTATTTGATGTGACATCATATATACATTTATACTTTTACTAATGTGAATGCCAGCTCACCTTGATTTAATTGCACTTGGGAGTAATTTTAACTGCACATTGATGTGCATAAAGCAAAGAAAAAGACCGGAAGAAACTGTGTTTTCCCCCTAAAGAAGAGATTGTATTAGAAACATCAACCAAGTACCATCTTCCTCAATGGTACACATCACACAAAATGGAATTGAGAAGATGCAATGGTTACATGACTTACATCCAACCTAAAAAATAGTGGGTCATAAAAATTTTTCATATTAGTTTGGTTGAGTGACTATTTAGAGTGGAAGATGCTATAATTATTATAAATTTTACAATATAAAACTTACAAATTGATGAGACAAGAAATATTATGGTGGACATAAAAAAATATAATAAATGAATTTTAGAATTATCTTTTTGTAATTAGTGACACATTAGTTTGTAAAGTTTATAAAGTAAACTTTATATTATTCCTAATGCCACTCGTTTAGAAATATCTTTTTTTATTTAGCTTTTTTTTATTTATTTGTTTATGTTGTTTCAAAATAAAAAAAATTATTTGTTATGTTCATCTTTTTAAAACTCACTTTATATAAATATAAAGGATAATTACAGTAAACCCACCTATAGTATGGTCCGTTTTCACTTTGCTACATGAGGTTAGTTTTGTTAGCCTTCTGTAACCCACCTTTTCGTTTGCCATTAGAAAAACATATTTTTAGGCAAAAACAAATATAACAAGAATCAAAAAGTAAGGGTTTTAAATTAAGAATTGGGCAACCAAATTTACACAATTTCAAACTGAGCCCGGTCCCTTCCCCGTCACAGTTGCAGCAGTCCACCAATAAATTTGCTCTCTCGTTCTTCTCTTCTCATCTCTATCAATTCTTTCTTTCTTATTTCATCAAATATATATATATATATATATATATATATATATATATATATATATATATAATAAATGTAATCAATGTGTAAAAGACAAAAGAAACACACTACAATACCAACTTTTAGATGCAATATCTTTTTAAAGTGACAAGCTTCACTTGAACCACCGGTCCTTCTATACATATGGGTGAATATGTGTAACGAAGAAGAAGTGCAGTTCATCAAGTTCGCTTTGTGTGATTTTTGTTGGAGAGAAGGACATTGAGGGATGATAGTGGTTGGGGAAGAAATCTAGGAGGATATAGCTTACTTGAGGCAAATATTTGCTTTGGGATTTTTTTTTTTTTTAAAGATTCAGGTGATAGGTTTGAAGTTGGAAGGCTCCTTTCTTTCTTTCCTTGGTGGTATTGGTTGTGCAGAAAAGACTGGAAATTAGGAGAGGGAAAAGTTGAGATCAAGGTCAATCCACAACAGTAAGAAACCAAACCCACTCTCAAAATGTGTTGCTGGATTTCTCTCCTTGTCTTACATTCCGATCTAGCACCTAGAAGCCACTACCACGACACCAAACCCATGGCTGATCTACCATGATCCAAACCCACGGCTGGATTTTTCTATTCCTCACACTTCAATTGTTGGCTTATCTCTATCTCACTCTTTCTTTGTTGAGAACGTTGCTGGTTGTTTTGAGATGTTGGTCTTCTTGTAAAATTTGGGTCAAAATTTTGGGTTGTGAAATTGTTGATATTGTTATAGACTAAAAATAATTTCATTGAGCCATTTGATTGGTGTGTTGTTCCTCCACTTTGTTCTCATTGAAGTTCATGAGCAATGAAAAACCATAGCTTTTTTATTCTTGTTATATTTGTTTTTGCCTAAAAATGTGTTTTTCTAATGGCAAATGGAGAGGTGGGTTACGGAAGGTTAACAGAACTAACCTCAATTGGGCAAAGTGCAAAGTTTTAAACCACGGGTAGGCAAAATGAAAACAGGTCATACCACATGTGGGTTTACTATAGTTATCCCTAAATATAATTATATTATAAATAATATTTTATTAATAAAAAAAGTTTTGATCAAAATCTTATGTCCAACGGTACAAACTAATTAAAAAAGAAAAAAGAAAAAAAAAAAGAGACACTGGCGGCAGGGTATAGTTTGTGGAATTTAGAGTGTGAATTGTGAACACATAAAAGGGATATTTCTAGTAGAGGAATGGTCAAATCTCAAATGCAAGTCACATCTTGCCTTAATAGGGGTGAGCTAATTACGGAGTATCTCTATTAACTATATAAAAAGAGCCAGTAGGCTTAGGAATATTGTTTTGGTTTGAGAATAACTTACGTCCGAATGAACAGCCATTCTATGATTAAAATGGCTAACGTGCTCCACCGGGTCTGACCTCCCATTATATATGGTAAAAGCAGGTTGTGTGAACCGATGAGGAAGTTTCACCCCTTCAATCCTTCGTGTAAATGTTGACTTTGAAATTTGGCGCAGGGCTTTGCTTATCGCATCATTTCTCAAACCTCTACTGATTGGACTTCTACTCCTTTGTCTATGATATCGTTTCTCCCTATAGGAAAAGGATTCACTAAGAGGAGTTCAAAATTCTGGTCTATAACTGTCATCATCACCAGATTCAAACCTTGAGCTTGAAGGAGACTTCTTCCTTTGCTCGTGACGTAATTTTCTACATAGATGATCAATCTCCAACTGCAAGTTTCTAGTCTCTTCCTTATGCGAAACATTGCTCCCAGTCCTAGAGTGACTCTGACTCCCACTTCTGGAGTGACTCCTGCTAGTGTGAGTCGTGTGCACACTTACTTCACGATTTCTCCTTCATTTCAGGTTAAGAAAATGATCTTGGCGTTGAGACCCTACAAACTCCTCTTGGTTTGGCCCTAAACCCACCATGATTGAATAAGATCACAGATGTTCACCTTTCCCATAAATGGCACCAATTGTAAGGACTTAAATTGACCCAAAGCCCAACAGATATGAACAATGGCCCAACAAACCCACAACAATAGATTTGAAAAAGAGTGGGTTTAATAGATGAAGACTTAATGAATCTGGTAAGAATCACAGTGAATTGGTTTAGTGTTATAGTAATTAAAAGGTATAATTTGAAGAGAAAAATGCTCATCAGTCAAATCTGAGGATGGTATGTTCTTATATATATGAATTTCAGACTTGTTCAAATACCTAGAGTTCTTAGTTACATTTAGTTCTTTTTCTCTTTTCTTTCTTTTCTCATATGTCTCCTCAATGTAAAGGAATCATTTCTCTTTTATACTCCATCTCCTTCTCCCATCTAGCCTTCCACTTGTTGATTAAACAACTAATTTTCTAGATACTTGTCCCATCAAAACCTTCTTGAAATCTTTGTGTGTAGCTATAAAGCTGAAAAGTACTATTCAGGTATCATCTCCACATTAATGTGACCAGTTGGTTAGGTACAGTGCATTCAGTATAGTGGTAACAGCCTTCTTCCCGCTTGATCTGCTGTAGCTATCAGATCTGGACCGCCAATATTTGCCGCAACAATAGCTATTGGACTTAGAAGAGAACGGTACTGGATTTTGATGGAACGGGCTGGCTACCGTAGTAGGAGGAAGAGAAAAAGCTCCCACACTCAATACGTTATTATAACAAAACTGTGCTTGTGGGCCCATCCTCTGATTTGACTTTAATAATTTTTTTTTTAACATATATGCATTTACACCAAATTAACAAAATTTTAGTGAGGGAAAACAAAAATAAGAATATACGGTACAAAATTAGAGATAGTTTTCTATTTTATTGTAAGCAAGAGAAAAATTAGAGATGGTTTTGGGGGGGGGGGGTTTGGATTTTGAGGACTTTATCTTTTGTGCTCTATCATACTCATACCATTACTATCACAGTCAATATCATTATCCGAATGTGGTTGGCTTTCGCTGGCGGCTACAATAAATATAGTTCTGGGTTTGATTTCAGGATCCCTTATCAAACGGGGTGACTATTTAATAATGAATTATATAGCATAGCAGTGGGGACTTGGTTTTCGTTGAAAAATGTTGAAAATGACATTTAAACTTTGCACAAGTAGGTGGTGTAGGATTCAGACTATTTTGTGTTTTTTATTTTAATTATGAATGAATAAAAAAAACATGGCAGCATTTGTTATTGTTGATTGTCTTAGTTCTCTGTTGACTCACCTCTATGAAGCTTATCCTTCCAAGTATGGTTGCTCTTTGCCCGGTATTTGTTGGGTGGTCAGGCTTCAGACTTCCGTTCTATTTTCCGAGGAAGTTTGATTCCTCAGACAACATCACCTGTTTGATGTTACTGGTTCTCGTCCTTGGCCCTATAAGCTACTTGCCCTTATTAATACTTAGTTGTCTCGAGCTCTTTTGCATCCTCGGGTGTGGCCCATGGCCCAATACCCTTATCCAATTCTCTTATCCCCCCCCCCCCCCACACACACACACACACACACACCCACACACACACACACACACACACACACACACATATATATATATATATATATAGAGAGAGAGAGAGAGAGAGAGAGAGAGAGAGAGAATTAGATTATATAAACACGTAGCACTAAAATATGTGCATACGTATATGATCAAGATTGAATGTTATTATTAGTTGATTGGAAATTGGAATAGTGAGATGCACTAATTTGTGGAAGTCATTTTGGGAAAAAGATTACTCATTCTTAAAAGTTGACTTTTTTTCTTTGAAAGGTCATGAATTCATATGACAAGTCATAATTTTTAGAAAGTGCCCATTCAAATGAAAAATCATAAATCTCTTCAATGTCTGTAAATTAAAATAGTGAAATTACAATTCGGAAGAAATTATTTTAGAAGAAAATTAAAAATTGATGTTTGTAGGTTGTGAGTTTTTATTGGTTAAAAAAAGAAAAGGAATGAAGAATTAGATGTATCTTAGAAGTGAAGTGCCTATAATTCGAGAACAAACTCTTGAGTTGGGTAATTATCTAAAGACACTGTTTTAGACATTCAAAATTGCATTATTTTTCTAAAAACTAGTTCCCACCTCCTTTTCAGTTTTCTTAAATAATATTGTTTGTTGACAGAAGCATTTGTAATTTTTCATAACACATGACTAGCTAGCTACTTGGCAACATGAGCATCGTGATCAGACCATGCAAACCCACCTAGCATGCCACACAAATCCATTCATGCAATAACCAAATCAAAAGCAAACAACCATTAAACCAGACATAGCTACCCCACCCTTCCACGTACCTTACATACAGAGCCTAAAATCCTCTACAAAAACCTCATCACCAACACCAATTCCAGTCACCAAAAACAACCCAATTAAGTAGTATACTCATGGCTAAGCTCACTGATGATGCCAAAAAGTCGTCAGTTAGTCGCATGGTCGTCACGTACTCGATACCAGACCTGCCCAACACAGAAAAAGAAGAGGACCTTACAGAGAGTACCGGTGTGATACTAGCCAAATACCCTCCAAAGGTTAAGTTAGAGAACTCTTCACAACTCTAAAGTGCCAGAGCTAGGGTAAATTATGCATACCTCCATTTGTGAGGGCATTGGGACTTTTTGTAGTAGTAAAGGGTTGACCTCTCTTCTTTGGTGTAGAGTTCTTTTCCTTATAGAAATCCTTATGAGCGTATTTTTCGGAATCTTTTCCTTGTAGGAGTCTTTTTTATTAACACCAAGCGTGAGGCGCAAGATATTTCTTTATGTATGCAAACGTGGAGACCAAGCAAGGCCACGTCAAGGTTGTCAGCTTTGCCTACTCTCTTGTCGGGGTCGTCAGCTTCCTATTCCCTCATCGGGGTCGTCAGCTTCGCCTACTACCTCGTTAGGGTCGTCAGCTTCGCCTACTCCTTCGTCGGGGTTGTCAGCTTCGCCTACTCCCTCATCGAGGTCGTCAGCTTTGCCTACTATCTCGTTAGGGTCGTTAGCTTTGCCTACTCCCTCGTTAGGGTCGTCAGCTTCGTAGGTCTAAAAATATCCTTATCAGTTGCCCCCCATTCCGTAGTCGTCACGTAAGTGGACGAGTGCAGAATACAAAGGCTTGTGTTGTAATCGTAGAGTGTTGGGGGTTTTTTCTTGCCCCCCACTCCATGAGCAATTTAACTGGAGGATTGTTACTTAAGTCGATTGTCATTGAAGGATTGCTACTTGACGCGATCATCCTTTGGGGATCGTTCGTCACCTTGGTGACTTGGATCAATGATTTCTATTTGAGTCAATTATCTTTGAAGGATCGCTTGGACCATTCGTCACCCTGTAAGTAGAAAGATCTTTTACCAAGAAACTTGTTAGTGGATTGGTTTGTTCGTCCACCCATAGGTAGGGGGACTTAAAAAATTTTTACCAAGGCACTCATAAGTGGCTTAGTTTGTCCGTCCACCCATAGGTAGGAAGACTTAGACTTTTGACCAAGGCACTCATGGGTGGTTTGGTTCGTCCGTCCACCCATAGGAGGACTTAAATTTTTTACCAAGGCATTCGTAAGTGGCTTAGTTCGTCCGTCCACCCATAGGTAGGAAAACTTATATAAGACACTTATGGGTGGCTTGGTTCATTTGTCCACCCGTAGATAGGAAGACTTATACTTTGGACTGTCCATCGTAGGCGACTTTGGTTTTCTGTCCACTTGTAAGCGACTTTGGTCATTGTCTTTCCATCTTGGGGGATAACTTTATTTTGGACCGTTCACTTGTAGGCGAATTTAATTTTCTGTCCACCCGTAGGCGACTTTGGTTCTCCGTCCACCTGTATGCAACTTTGGTCATCGTTCGTCCCTCTTGGGGATGACTTTACATTGGACCGTTTACCTTTAGGTGACTTTGTTCGTTTGTTCGCCCATAGGTTGGACTTAGCTTACTATGAGGATCTGGTGCCCATCGGTGTCTTAAAACGTCGATCAATCCCGTAAGGATGAGGATTAGGTGCCCGTTGGCTTCTTTGATCGTCGGTCCATTCCATACGTAGGACTTAGTTTTGGATGAGGAACAAGAGCCCGTAGGCATCTTTGATCGTTGGTCTGATGGAACTTAATAACTTGTAGGCGTGAACCCGTCCACTTTGGACTTAATTCATTCTTTTTAAGGATTTAGTATCAGACTCGTCCATTTATGGACTTAGTAATGAATTTGTCCACTTAAGGACTTCATATTCTTCAGCTTTGCTAATCATCACCTTTTAGTGGCGTTTAGGAGTAAGTCTTTTACTCTTTAGTTTTGCTGGTCGTCACCTTTCGATGGTACTTAGGAGTAAGTCTTTTTACTCTTCAGCTTTGCTGGTTGTCACCTTTTGGTGGTCCTTAGGAGTAAGTCTTTTTATTCTTCAGCTTTGCTAGTCGTCACCTTTTGGTGGTACTTAGGAGTAAGTCTTTTTACTTTTCAACTTTGCTGATCATCATCTTTTCATTGGTGATTCTAATATTGTAAATTTATCCTTATCACTCATTAATACACATATCTCGTGGGATCCTTTCCTACCTTCAGCTTTCTCCCCGTCAGCTTTTCATTCCGTCTAGGCGTAGATCCCAACAGGTCATAAGACGAAGTCGTCAGCTTAACAGCTTCGTCTTGTGTGAAGTCGTCAGCTTGGAGACTAACAGCTTCATCTTTCGTGAAGTCTTCAACTTAGAGATTGACAACTTCATCTTGCGTGAAGTCTTCAGCTTAGAGACTGACAGTTTCATCTTGCGTGAAGTCTTCAGCTTAGAGACTGAAGGCTTCATCTTGCGTGAAGTCTTGCGTGAAGTCTTTAGCTTAGAGACTGACGGCTTCATCTTAAGTGAAGTCGTCAGTATACTAGAGCTGACGGGTCTTTGGAGATCAACAACAACTTTTATTTTGCCAATTAAAGCTTCATCTTTCATGAAGTCTTCAGCTTAGAAACTGATAGCTTCATCTTACGTCATCTTGCGTGAAGTCTTCAGCTTAGAGACTGTCAGCTTCATCTTGCGTGAAGTCTTCAGCTTAGAGGCTGACGGCTTCATCTTGTGTGAATTCTTCAACTTAGAGACTGACACCTTCATCTTGCTTCATCTTGTGTGAAGTCTTCAGCTTAGAGACTGACGGCTTCATCTTAAGTGAAGTCGTCAGTATACTAGAGCTGATAGGTCTTTGGAGATCAACAACAACTTTTATTTTGCCAATTAAAGCTTCATTTTTCGTGAAGTCTTCAGCTTAAAGACTGACAGCTTCATCTTGCGTCATCTTGCGTGAAGTCTTCAACTTAGAGACTAACAACTTCATCTCGCCTGAAGTCTTCAGTTTAGAGACTGACGACTTCATCTTGCGTGAAGTCTTCACCTTAGAGACTGACGGCTTCATCTTGCGTCATCTTGCGTGAAGTCTTCAGCTTAGAGACTGACAGCTTCATCTTGCGTGAAGTCTTCAGCTTAGAGACTAACGGCTTCATCTTGCGTCGTCTTGCGTGAAGTTTTCAACTTAGAGACTGACAACTTCATCTTGCGTGAAGTCTTCAACTTAGAGACTAACAGCTTCATCTTGCGTGAAGTCTTCAGCTTAGAGACTGACGGCTTCATCTTGCGTGAAGTCATCAGTATACTAGAGTTGACGGGTCTTTGGAGATCAACAACAACTTTTATTTTGCCAATTAAAACTTCATCTTTTGTGAAGTCTTTAGCTTAGAGACTGACAGCTTCATCTTGCGTCATCTTGCGTGAAGTCTTCAGCTTAAAAACTAACAACTTCATCTTGCGTGAAGTCTTCAACTTAGAGACTGACAGCTTCATCTTGCGTGAAGTCTTCAGTTTAGAGACTGATAGCTTCATCTTGCGTGAAGTCTTCAGCTTAGAGACTGACGGCTTCATCTTGCGTCATCTTGCGTGAAGTCTTCAACTTAGAGACTGACGGCTTCATCTTGCATCATCTTGCGTGAAGTCTTCAACTTAGAGACTGACAGCTTCATCTTGCGTCATCTTGTGTGAAGTCTTCAATTTAGAGACTAACGGCTTCATCTTGCGTCATCTTGCGTGAAGTCTTTAGCTTAGAGACTGACAGCTTAATCTTTCGTGAAGTCTTCAGCTTAGAGACTGATGGCTTCATCTTGCGTGAAGTCTTCAACTTAGAGACTGATGGCTTCATCTTGCATAATCTTAGGTGAAGTCTTCAGCTTAAAGACTGACAGCTTCATCTTACGTGAAGTATTCAGCTTAGAGACTGATAGCTTCATCTTGCGTGAAGTCTTCAGCTTAAAGACTAACAGCTTCATTTGAAGTCTTCAACTTAGAGACTGACAACTTCATCTTGCGTGAAGTCTTCAGCTTAGAGACTGACGGCTTCATCTTACGTGAAGTCGTCAGTGTACTAGAGCTGACAGGTCTTTGGAGATCAACAACAACTGTTATTTTGTCAATTAAAAATTCCCCTTATCAGCTGCCCCCTACTCCATAGCCTTATCAGCTTTAGCTGACGGATTTTGGAGTTAACATCGTCAGAAAGGTCATTCATGTGTGATGCTTCGAGCTTCCTTTATCAGCTGCCCCCTACTATTTTTGAGGAAGGTGACGATCTTACCAAGTCCGAGGCAGACCTAAAAGATGATAGCGTCGTCCTTGCCTAACCTCCCATGGACCAGCCCATCGTCCCTTTGACTTCGTCGACTAATCCTCATGCTGAAGACCCTAATCCTCGTGCTAAGGAACTAAAGGAGTCAAAGAAAACTGCTACTCTTGAGCTAAGGTCAAGAGGTTGGAAGACATTAATGCAAATTAGCTTGACAACCTTTTTCAGGTTGCAACTTTCTGAGGAGGCGGAAGAATTGAAGGTAACGTTGATACAATCTATGGCTGACGCGATTGCTGAGTACATGTCTTCCAACGAATATCTTTAAGAGATAGGAATGCATTATGTCCCAGGATTTGAAAATTTCAAAACTTAAGCTTCAGCTGCTTCCCCTGATCTTGATTTTTCTAAGTTTGAGATTACTACTGAGGAGGATTCTATGGCGACTATGGCCAGTGACGGGGCAAAGCAAAGGGTGGATCGTCTTGTTATGGAGAAGCAAGATGAAGAGATGGACTCCAAGGCTTGAGCTCTCTTCTTTCTTATGTATCTTTTATTTTCTCATTCACTATTTAAGTTTAGGACAATGGATCTTTGGTTTTTGGACAATATAACCATTTGTCGAATGTATGAACTTTTAATCCGTCTCTTCTCCTTCTGGATTGACTTTGATAATTGTTGAAGTGATTACTCTTTTCTAAATGTCTAGTATTATTTGCTCGTCCAAGTTTGAGGTGACATGTTAATGCCTTGTCACCTTTTAGTCCTCCCCTTCAAGTCGTGGAGTATGCGGTGACTAAGTATTAGTACTTCGTCACCTTTTCGGTCTTCCACTTTAGATTGTGGAGTATGTAGTGACTAAGTTTTGTACTTCGTCACCTTATTAGCTGTCCACTTGGGGTCGTGGATTAATTGAAGTGACTAAATTTTGGTGCCTCGTCACCTTTTTAGTCATCCATTTTGGGTCGTGGACTTGTCGAGGTGATTAAGTGTTGGTACTTCGTCACCTTGTCAGCCGTCCACTTGGGGTCGTGGACTAACTGAGGTGACTAAATTTTGGTGCCTTGTCACCTTTTTGGTCGTCCACTTTGGGTCGTGGACTTGTCGAGGTGATTAAGTGTTAGTACTTTGTCACCTTGTCAGCCGTCCACTCGGGGTCGTGGACTAATTAAGGTGACTACATTTTGGTGCCTTGTCACCTTTTTGGTTGTCTATTTGTAGGCGACTTAGTATGGTGACCGTCCACCCGTAGGCGACTGTGGTCATACATCCACCGGTAAGCAACTTAGTGTAGTGACCGTCTACCCCTAAGGGACTTTTAGTTATGTGTCCACCCGTAGGTAACTTAGTATAGTGACCGTCCACTCGTAGGCGTCTTTGACCACACGTCTACCCGTAGGTAACTTAGTATAGTGAACGTCCCCCCATAGGCGACTTTGGTCATACGTCTACCTGTAGATGACTTAGTGTAGTGACCATCCACCCATAGGTGACTTTGGTCATTCCAACATGAGGTCGTCTTTGATAAGTGTAAGTATATGGTTGATGGGAGCGTTTAGTGGGGTGAAACAAACAGGTCGACTGGTAAAGTGTCTAGGCCTCTTGCCTTCTCTTTGGCCAATCGTTCGTCGTCCTACAGTACTGTAGTCATCAATCCTACTTCTCTTCTATTTACTCTTCCCTTCTGTAATATTTCGAAGGCATGGATAGTGATTATGACCACTTCTATGTTGATCATGTGGTAAGACTTGATGTTCTTGCGACTGTTTAGTTTGCACTTCCAACGCTTGGTTTTGTAGCATAAGGGCTTTATTTTGTTGAGTAAGTTGCTCAATCACAGCCAAGAGTGTTTGCAGTTGCCATTCTACAGCAGTGGGGGGGGGGGGGATTTCTAGTTTCTTGGTTGATTGATGCCATTGATCGAGTTTGGACCGTATGACCTTTTGTCTCAGGGATAAAGCAATGATTAATTGCTCATAGTTCCCACAGACGGCGCCAACTGATGATGCCAAAAAATCGTCAATTAGTCGCACGGTCCTCACGTACTCGATACCAAACCTGCCCAACACAAAAAAAGAAGAGGACCTTACAGAGAGTACCAGTGTGGTACCGGCCAAATACCCTCCGAAGATTAAGTTAGAGAACTCTTCACAACTCTAGAGTGCCAAAACTAGGGCAAATTATGCGTACCTCTGTTTGTGAGGGTATTGGGGCTTTTTATAGTAGTAAAGGGTTAACCTCTCTTCCTTGGTGTAGAGTTCTTTTCCTTATAGGAATCCTTATGAGCGTATTTTTCGGAATCCTTTCCTTGTAGGAGTCTTTTTGATTAACACCAAGCGTGTGGTGCAAGATATTTCTTTATATATGCAAACGTGGAGACCAAGCAAGGCCACGTTAGGGTCGTCAGCTTCCTACTCCCTTATCGGGGTCGTCAGCTTCGCCTACTATCTCGTTAGGGTTTTCAGCTTCGCTTACTCCCTCGTCGAGGTCATCGTCAACTTCGCCTACTCCCTCATCAGGGTCATCCTTTTCGCCTACTACCTCGTTAGGGTCGTCAGTTTTGTAGGTCTAAAAATATCCTTATCACTCACTTTATTAGCAGCTATTTTTACATTCCTCCTAGTCGTTGCCAACGCCTGTGCCTACAACATCACCAACATTGAGGTCAATGGATACAGGGATGCAGACATGTGAGCTCTGGTGAGGTCGACATGCTGTTAGCAAGTCCAAATGCAGGACCTCAACCAGTGTGTGCAATACTTAATGCGTGCAAGTGAAGGGTACCTAAGCTTGCGAAGAGGATGTGATGAAAAGGAAGAGCAGCAGCAGCAAACAGCTCTGCTATGTTGCGAGCAGCTGAGGCAATTGGATGACAAATGCCAATGTGAAGGGGTAGTTGAAGTGTTCAAGGAGCAAATAGAGCAGGGACAATTGCAAGGCCAAGAGATGAGAGAGATATTGCAGAGGGTTAGGGAGTTGCCTGAGATGTGTGGCTTGGAAACCCAGCACTATGAAATACCATATGGGTGTGGTTTTGCTTTCTAAATTAAAGCAGTGCATTTTCAAGTTTACTCCAGTAGAGTTATATGATATATAGGAGTGAAAAATATGCTAGCAACTAGAAAGCACTGACACTACTGTGTGCTTTGGAGTTGAGAGGTTGTAGTGTAATTAAACCGCTTTTATACTTTATATAATAAAAGTGATACCATGTTAAATATTAGTTATAGGCTTGTTTTGAGCCTTCCAACAAGGCTCGATAAGTCTAGTCACACAATTTTCGAAAAGAAATTAAAAAGAAAAAATTATTACTATTGAGACAACTGACGATATATTATTAATGATAAATAATAAATAAAATGATATTAGCAATAAATTCAAGTAAAAATTAATAATAATAAATAATAAAGTAATATTATTGATGAATTCAAGTAAAAATTAATATTAATAATATACAGTAAAATGATATTAGTTATGAATTAATAATAGACAATAAATTTATATTAGTTATGAATTCATATATATTATTAATGATAAATAATAAAGTGATACATATTATTAATAATAGATGACAGGTAATAAAGTGATATTAGGAAAGAGAATTCATCTTTTCAGTCAATTAGTTAATTCTTGTTTTCAATTATTTTTATCAAGACAACTTTTTCGAAATTTCAATTGGCCATATCCATATCATGGGATGATGCATATACACTTAAAAAGGAGATCAGGAATTGCTAATAAACCTTCGAAAACACCAATGGATGATGGAGGGCTTTAGAACACGCAAAAGGGCTCGAAAACACTTCCATTATCCCATCTTTCATGCGGCGGCTGGGCCAAGAGAGTAAACAACTATAGAACATCGGCACAACGCGTATCAGTATTTCAAGGAGGGGGGGGGGGGGGGGGGGGGTGGGGGGGTGGCGCGCAGAAGCGTTCGAGAGAGCATACTGTTCCCTTTGGATGGTTCATAACTCTTCATTCAATAACAGATGAGTGCTTGGACTAGCCTTGCAAACTCCACACCATAACCAAACACCGTCTTACCACAAGCATAGAATGGAATGCGTGGATCAAGATTCCATGGCAACTTATATTATATAACAATCCATTCCCATCCAAATAACCAACCAAATGATCTCTTCCAAACATCTATGCAGACAAACTTGTATTTCTTATTCGTAAATATGAAGCAGCATAACAGAGAAAAGAGAGTTCAGTGCTCTACACAAGCAACGAGCTAATCACACATGACAAACTAAGATGAAATTCTAGGGGCCTCTATATTTCCAAATGCAAAGGCTACCATCAACTAACTGCTCTAAAGTCTAAACCAGCAAAACCAAATAATAAAGAATAATATACCAGATGGACAGGATAATCATACACGAAAGAAGAAACTTAATTCAAATTACTTAATAAAATGACCAATATAAGGCCATTCAACGAGTTTAAGATACCACGACCATAACCAAACCACACTAAATTAAAGCAAGTTTAGAACATATTAGAAGCCATTATACAATGGCAAGTAAACTGATAACAGATAGACAAAAACCAAAAAGCACCAACATAGAAATACTCAAGACAATGGACTCGAACACAGAATCACAACCATCCAAGCTTAGAAACCACCACGGAGGACAAGGTGCAGAGTAGACTCCTTTTGGATATTGTAATCAGCCAGAGTCCTTCCATCTTCAAGCTGTTTGCCTGCAAAAATAAGCCTCTGCTGGTCTGGGGGAATTCCCTCCTTGTCCTGAATCTTTGCTTTCACATTATCAATTGTATCAGAACTCTCAACCTCCAAAGTAATGGTCTTCCCTGTCAAGGTCTTAACGAAAATCTGCATTCCACCACGAAGGCGCAGCACCAGATGAAGGGTAGACTCCTTCTGGATATTGTAATCTGCAAGAGTCCTTCCATCTTCAAGTTGCTTTCCTGCAAAGATAAGCCTTTGTTGGTCTGGTGGGATACCTTCCTTGTCCTGTATCTTAGCCTTGACATTGTCAATAGTGTCTGAGCTTTCAACCTCCAAGGTTATGGTTTTTCCGGTCAAAGTCTTCACAAAAATCTGCATTCCACCACGCAAACGCAGCACCAAGTGCAGGGTTGACTCCTTTTGAATATTGTAATCGGCTAAGGTCCTTCCATCTTCCAACTGCTTGCCAGCAAAAATCAGCCTCTGTTGGTCCGGTGGGATACCCTCCTTGTCTTGGATCTTAGCTTTAACATTATCGATAGTATCTGAACTCTCAACCTCCAAAGTAATTGTTTTGCCAGTCAAAGTCTTAACAAAAATTTGCATTCCACCTCTAAGCCGGAGCACCAGGTGGAGGGTGGATTCCTTTTGGATATTGTAGTCAGCAAGGGTGCGACCATCTTCAAGCTGCTTGCCCGCAAAGATCAACCTCTGCTGGTCTGGTGGGATACCCTCCTTGTCTTGAATTTTGGCTTTGACATTATCGATGGTGTCAGAGCTCTCAACTTCCAAAGTAATGGTTTTACCGGTCAAGGTCTTCACAAAAATTTGCATTCCACCTCGAAGCCTGAGCACCAGGTGGAGGGTGGATTCCTTTTGGATGTTGTAGTCGGCAAGTGTGCGACCATCTTCGAGTTGTTTGCCGGCGAAGATCAACCTCTGCTGGTCTGGTGGGATACCCTCCTTGTCTTGAATTTTGGCTTTGACGTTATCAATGGTGTCAGAGCTCTCAACTTCCAAAGTAATGGTTTTGCCAGTCAAGGTCTTCACAAAAATTTGCATTCCACCTCGGAGCCGGAGCACCAGGTGAAGGGTGGATTCCTTTTGGATGTTGTAGTCTGCAAGTGTGCGACCATCTTCGAGCTGCTTTCCAGCAAAGATCAACCTCTGCTGGTCTGGTGGGATACCCTCCTTGTCTTGGATCTTAGCTTTGACATTGTCAATGGTGTCTGAGCTTTCCACCTCAAGGGTGATGGTCTTGCCAGTGAGTGTCTTAACAAAGATCTGCATCTGTTTCATTCAAAATTACAAACAAATGTCATATTAGCTGGGTTCAGACAGGAACAACCCCACATACATTCCATTCAAAATTGAAACAAGAACTTGAGGAATAATCAGTTTGATAACTCATCAAGGTTGATGGAAACAGCAACTACGTATAATATTCAGAGGATAGTATTTGTTATGATTGGCCAAGAGCAAATCTTTTACAATATCTTCGTCATCTAACACAAACCACAGACAAAACCCAATTCACAACTACATACAAATTGCACAACTTCTCAATCCCCCCCCCCCCCCCCCCAAAAAAAAAAAAAAAAAAAACACCGTTCATATAAATCAAAATCAATAAAGGCAAAAAAATCAATCTCATATTGACCCACAAGGCTAATGCTTGACAATTTTTCTCAAGCTAATAAAAATTCATACTTTTTCTCTATCTAGAAGTCAAAACAAATTCTTCTTTTAAAATTTAGTAGAGAGACCAAACAAAGATTCCAACAGATCAAACAGCTATCAATAAATCACATATCACAAATAACAAATCAATTCTAATAGATCCAACCCTAAAAGTTTTAGCTAGTAATTTCAATAGATAAAAGATCGAGAGAGAGAGAGGATCTGAAAATACCTTGAGATTGAGAGAAAGAGAGGCTTTTGAAAGATCTGAGCTTGCTCAAAAGGTTTGAAAAAGAGGCTACGCTGTGTAGATTTGCGAGAATTTCTATTGAGTTTTGTGTTGGGTTGGGTTTAAGGGATGGGGGTGGTGCTGCTTTTATAGGTGAGATTGCCTATTACATTAAGGAATTGTTGAACGGTTCAGCCATCGGGGTTGTACCACGTGGTAGTCCTATTTACATGCCAAGATTGACTTCCTTCTCGAATCCTCCGCTCTCTTATTTCTGGTGACGTGAGGTAGTAGATAAAGATTGATGAACTGTTTGTTGATTTTTGGGGACAGGTTTTCCTTCAACCACGCGCTTCTTCCATATTTGTGGGTTTTTTTTTTTTCCCCCTCTATTTTTAGTAGATTTTGAGATTCAAAATTGCTAATTTAGATTTATTCATATCTTCTTTTTTTTTAATTTGTTAAAAAAATTAGCTGTCAATAATTATTTGGTAAATTCATAACAGACTCAAAACAATTTTTTTTTTATGAAACATATTAAGGTTTTAATTGTGTTAGGTTACTATTGACTCTTTTCTTAAAAAAAAAAAAAAAGGTTACTATTGACTCGATATTTTGGAGCATTCTTGGAGGTGGAGAAAAAATGCAAAACACACATACACTTTTAAAAAATATGTGCCAATTCTAATTTTACAATTTTTTTGTACAATTTTGGAACCTTTTGTTTATTTAATGGGATCCTTAAAACCTTTTAAAAAAAGTTTAAACAAAAAACCTAAGCCTTGAGTTGGCACTGTTTCATTTTGTACTATAAAATTAACTGAGTCCAAATGCATGATATGGTATCTTAGGAATGACTCATATGTATCATCTTTCTTATAATATATTAATAGTCACACAAAGTTATGAGGACCATATATAAAGTATATGCTAGTTTTATGAGATTGTTATTATCTCATTGTACATACAAATGTTGGCTATAAGCATTTTGATATCTTTTTAATATATCAATAATGTGGTAAAATATAATTCTCTCGTTTTAAAATGACTAGATACAATTTTAAGAACTCTAGGTAGAATTATCTATAGACACAAAATTTCAAGTTTGAAAATCAAACAATTGGAAGTGTTTAACAAATCCAAATTTGTATTGATAAATGAAAGGGTACAGTTCTATGTATTTTTATTATATTACAAAATAATAATCATTTACTTCAATCACCTTTAAAATGTCTTCAATTCAAGAATTGTGTCAATGCAGGCTTAACTTGGAAAAAAGGTATCTTCTACTTAAACTAGAAAGTGGTTTGAAAGATCTTTGACCCAGAATTGTGATAAATCTTTGATTATGTGCTTCTTTGAGACTATTTTTCTCTTTGCATTATTAGCATATTTCGAATGTTTTTTGTATTTGAAGGCCTATAGGTAGGAGCTCTCTGGTGTTTTAGTGCTTGAATCAAACTAATCTTCACTTGATTAGAGTTCCTTGAGTTTCTAGATGCTTCGGAACTTGATTCCAGTAATACTCTGAGAATTGGAATGATGATGTGAATTAATGTTTTTCGAATATTCTTGTAATTGAAGATTTTAATGTAGAAGTTATTTAGGATTTTAGAACTTGATCTAATATAGTTTCAAATGTTAAAGTTCTTGGATGTTTAAAGCTTGATTCTTGTAGACCTTTAAGACTTCGAGTGATGAATATTCATATTATCTTTTAATTTTGTGGAATTTGGGCCTAAAATTTGAATTGTCAACCTATTAATAAAATTTATTTATAAATAATCATTATTTTAAATGCATATTTAATATTGCTAAGTTAGATGTGCCAATATAATATACCCCTTGAAAAAAAAATGCAATACAATGGTATCATCCGTTAAAAAAAATGGTGGTATAGCATTCTTTTATCTTTTTTAGAAAAAAAAAATGCAGAAGAGGAGAGTGCCAGAGTGGCAACCTCTACGCGCCTAGGGAAATACAAAGGAAGATAAACACCAAAGTGCTCACTAATGGGGATCAAGGGGACTTGAATACAAGACCGAGGTCATGTTGGCTTAATACCTAGTCACTAGACCGTCTGTCATGTTAGCATATCTCTTTTTTTTTAATGATAATAAATGCCTTACAAAATAACCTATATTAGTAAGATTATTAGTAAGATAATTAGATTGTATAATTAAAAGGTTCTCCCGTCTCTCTTTCCCATTTCAATGGTATCTTAAAATTATGCTCAAACATATATATATATATATATAGAGAGAGAGAGAGAGAGAGAGAGAGAGAGAGAGAGAGAGAGAGAGAGAGAGAGAGAGAGAGAGAGAGAGAGAGAGAGAGAGGCTAAAATGCAAAACTTACCCTCCAAATTCAATAAATTTCATTTCGGTTCTCTAATTTTGCTTTCATTTATTTTAGTCATCTAAGATTCAAGTTTATTCAATAAAGGCTTCTTCACAAACTTTTAATAAATGTCGTCATTAATTGTCTAAATTTTTAATTTTTTTATTCAAATTTTCTAAATTAGAAAAATTCAATTAATAATTGAAAAATATTTTCAAATTAAAAAAAAAATTAATGAAAATCGACTGAAAGACTTTAATTGAATAAATTTGAAATTTAGAGGATTAAAATGAACAAAAGTAAAATTAGAATATTGAAATAAATTCTTATGAAACTTAGATAGTAAATTTTGCATCATCAAAAAAAAAAATATATATATATATATATATATATATATATAGTTAGCACGATCAATGCAAAGGGAGTGTTATTCTTTTCATCCGCATATTGCTATTGAAATTCTAAGTATGAGTTTGGATAGCACCAGAGGAGAGTTTTCAGCGTTTGTAATTTTAGCTAGGTATCACGGCACTATTCACGACCCAACCAAAAACATAAAAACACGCATACCAATGTATTTTTGGGTCTCAAGGTATTATTCACACTTTTAAAAATTATTTTATTAAAATATTTTCAGTAACAAATTTTCAGATTTCAGCAAATAAGTAGTAGTCAAACACCCATGGATAAAAGAAGTAAGAAAAATAAATTCATCACATTGAGACATGAGTTTTTAGACACGCGCTCTGGAAGGGACTGGGTATTGTCATTGTGGAGACCAAACGAGTCATAAAGCCGTGGAGGTCAGTTTTGGCGTTGGATTATTTTGGCGGTATTACTATTCTCTTTATCTTTTGTTTGTTTTTTGATGAGGTATTCTCTTATCCAATCTCTCTCTACCTCGCAACCAGTTATGTCTTTGGATCATTGGGTGATGCTACCTAACCCACGTCAACAAGTTGTTGGGTTAGTTCGTGTGAGGGCCTGTCTGGCATTGGGTTGAGAGAGTTCATTAATCATGAGTCCCAAAAGCTCTTTGTCAAAAACCCGTTTTAGACACTTTCTTAAAGCTTTTTGTAGAACTAGAAAAGGTTTTGAAAAACTCAACGATTATATCAATGACAAAGTCTGTGGGCGTAAGTACGCCACAAAATGTTACAATATTTCTTAACAATTTTGTTTTGAGTTGGCGTTTACTATTGAGGATACAGTTGATGTTGAGAATATATAAATACCTCGGTATTATAACTAGTAAAGCTTTGACGCCTCTAAGAACCTTCCCTTCCCTAACTAGCTTATGGTTATCGCCTATGATTTATAACCTTTACTTTCTTTTTATCTAATTCTGGCACATTGTACCAAATCTTCTTAAAAACGACGCTATTTGGGAAATTTAAAAATGTCAAATTTTATGGTTGGTTTGAATTGAGCGGAAATTAGGGGAAGTAAAGTAGAGTAGATTTAATATAAAATTAGCTTATATTTAGCCAATTTTACTCTATTCCCCTCCACTTCCTCTCATTTTCCCCCTTCATCCAAGCAGGTCATTAGGAATTAATTATAAGAGAAGAGAACGAAATGAAAATATTGAATTTTGGACAATTTGTACTTTTAACCTATATTTTTATATAAGGTGATTTCATTTCGGTGATCAGCTTCATTAACTTATTGTTTGGAGTCGTACATATTTTCTTTTACCCAAAAATACTTTCCCTCAAATACAGTAAATAAAATACATTGAGAAGCTACGTCTGTCACTATCACATTAAAAATATAAATTAGTCCCTATATTGTGGGGGAAAAGAACTTAGGTAGTGCTTCAGTCGTCTCGGAGTAGTGTCTTATTTCAAGTAAGTACTAATTTCAAGCACATTTAAAGATGTAATTTCTTTAAAAGTAAGTACTGGCACACAAGGACGGACCTATTCATTGGCATTGCCCCCTCACTTTTTCATTTTTTCCTAAAATAGTTGGTATAATTAAGGTTTATTTAGAATTTGAACCCAACAAAATAAAACTTGCCCCTACAATTTCTAAAACCAAAAAATAGCCCAAATAATAACTACAAAAATTAATTCAAATAGACTAAACAACAACAAAAAATTTATCAATAAACCCATGGTTTAAGCCTTTCATAAACAAATATAAACACAAAAATAAAAACTAGATTCCAGTATGTCAAATCTCTTCAAATTTACAAAAAGGAAAACCCTAAAATACCAGTCGAATAGCAAGTGAGACTGTGACAGAGTGTGCCTCATAAGTTGCAACTCCTTTTCTATGGAAAGTGATGCCATGCCAGCACCACCACAAGCAACAAGAAGCATCATCTCATCGTGCCTGGCCCAATCTACTCTCCTTCTTTGGTATTTCATCTTCCTCTCCTCCCTCTCTCTCTCTCTTTTTATTTTTTTTATTTTTTATTTTTTATGAACATCTCTTTTCTTTATGAGTTGAGAGATATTTATGTCTAAAATCTCTCCATATATATGTATATAAAATGTAGATTTTGCTACTTTCTGATTAATGGTATCTGGTTTGGTTTCTTTAAAAAAAACAAGTATAAAATCTTGACCTATTTCAAGGGTAGGGAGGAGGATTAAAGGGATGATGATGCTGAATCCTTTGGTTCATAAACACTATAATCACTCAATATACTAAAATAATAAATAAAGGACCCTTTTAACTAATGCACTAAGGACATATATTAAAGATTAATAAATGCTCGATTATGAATTGTAATGCACAATTTTCATAAAATAAAATACAAATGTTAATAATTCATTGGCTTACAAGAAAATTTTTTTATTGTGGTTGTGTTTGCTTTTTTGATATGTGTGTATGTATTAAAAAAATTATTTAATAAAGCATTAAATGCATCTTAACCACTAGCTTTAAGTCATTCATTAACAAAATCCATTAAGGAAAATATAAAAGGACAAATAATATGTCTATAACATTTTCATAATACTTTCATAACAAAATTCTAAGTAGCAAATTGTTGCTAGTTGTTATTGGTGGGTAAAAAATTCATTTTAGTGATGATTTCAAATTAGAACTAATAACAACTTACAACCTAAAATTTATTGTGAAAATATTATGGACTTAACACTTCTTATTCTTATATAAAAGCCATAAATAAAATGCAAATTCTAGAATTGGGTTCGCTTCAAAGTTCATGCTTCTTAAAATCTTAAAAAGCCAATAAGCTCTCTCTAAAAGCCTCAATCAGACGTTTGTTTGATAAATCATCCAGCAAGATGCTACTGTACCGCCTCTCTAATCTAAACTCTAAAGTCGCATCAGCCTTGTTCTTCCCCTTTTTTCCTATTATAAATTAAGCTCCTAAGTCCTAACCATATATACATAGACATGCAAGCCCTAGCATGCCCACAAATCCTAATCCCCTGGCCCAAGTGCTTCGGCTAGCCTATGCAGTATAGGCTATCTATATAAGAGTACAATGCATTACTATCCAATCCAAAAAATCCACCATATGTATTTCTTATTCGTAAATGTATAGGATGAAGCAAAGCATAACGGGGAAAAGAGAGTTCAGTGCTCTGTGCAAGCAACGAGCTAAGCTGCCTAAACTCAGATGAACTTCAAGGTGCCGCTACACTTCCAAATGCAGAGGCTACCAGCAACAACAATAATAAAGAAAAATATACCAGATAGACGATAGAGAGAGAATGGAAAGAAATATATTATAAACCCAGTTTAAAACACTAATATTATTATTTTTGTGTGTGTTATAATAAGTATTACTGTTTACTTAAAAAACATATATATAAAGATATTTATTCCACATTAGTTGTGTGTCTCTAATGTTCGCTACTTATAACCCTAGTCTACAACTACAAATGTTAGGCCTTTTTGTAGTTGTATTCTGGTTATGTAATATATTATAAACCTGGTTTAAAATATTAATATTACTATTTTCATGTGTCTTAAAAAAGACAAGATAAGCATAAATGAAAGAGGAAACTTTATTCGAATGACTTAATAAAATGACCAGGATAAGGCCATTCAACGAGTTTAGGATACCACATAACCAAACAACAGTAAATTAAAAGCAAGTTCAGAACATATTGATTAGAAGCCATTAAACAATGGCAAGTAAACTGAAACCAGATCCACAAAAATAGAAGCACACGTATACCACAGAACCACAACCGAAGCTTAGAAACCACCACGGAGGCGAAGGACAAGGTGCAGAGTAGACTCCTTTTGGATATTGTAATCAGCCAGAGTCCTTCCATCTTCAAGCTGTTTGCCTGCAAAAATAAGCCTCTGCTGATCTGGAGGAATTCCCTCCTTGTCCTGAATCTTTGCTTTCACATTATCAATTGTATCAGAACTTTCAACCTCCAGGGTTATGGTCTTCCCAGTCAAGGTCTTAACGAAAATCTGCATTCCACCACGAAGGCGAAGCACCAGATGAAGGGTAGACTCCTTCTGGATATTGTAATCTGCAAGAGTCCTTCCATCTTCAAGCTGCTTGCCTGCAAAAATAAGCCTTTGCTGGTCTGGTGGGATACCTTCCTTGTCTTGTATCTTTGCCTTCACATTGTCAATAGTATCTGAGCTTTCAACCTCCAAGGTTATGGTTTTCCCAGTCAAAGTCTTCACGAAAATTTGCATTCCTCCACGCAATCGCAGCACCAAGTGCAGGGTTGACTCCTTTTGAATGTTGTAATCAGCTAAGGTCCTTCCATCTTCCAACTGCTTGCCAGCAAAAATCAGCCTCTGTTGGTCCGGTGGGATACCCTCTTTGTCTTGGATCTTAGCTTTGACATTATCAATAGTATCAGAGCTCTCAACCTCCAAAGTAATGGTTTTTCCAGTCAAGGTCTTAACAAAAATTTGCATTCCACCTCTGAGACGGAGCACCAGGTGGAGGGTGGATTCCTTTTGGATATTGTAGTCGGCAAGGGTGCGACCATCTTCAAGCTGCTTGCCAGCAAAGATCAACCTCTGCTGGTCTGGTGGGATACCCTCCTTGTCTTGAATTTTGGCTTTGACGTTATCAATGGTGTCAGAGCTCTCAACTTCCAAAGTAATGGTTTTTCCAGTCAAGGTCTTCACAAAAATTTGCATTCCACCTCGGAGCCGGAGCACCAGGTGGAGGGTGGATTCCTTTTGGATGTTGTAGTCCGCAAGGGTGCGACCATCTTCGAGCTGCTTGCCAGCAAAGATCAACCTCTGCTGGTCTGGTGGGATACCCTCCTTATCTTGGATCTTAGCTTTAACATTATCTATAGTGTCTGAGCTTTCAACTTCCAAAGTTATGGTCTTCCCAGTAAGGGTTTTAACAAAGATTTGCATACCTCCACGGAGGCGGAGCACCAAGTGAAGTGTGGACTCCTTTTGGATGTTATAGTCGGCCAAAGTGCGACCCTCTTCAAGTTGCTTACCAGCAAAGATCAACCTCTGCTGGTCTGGTGGGATACCCTCCTTGTCTTGGATCTTAGCTTTAACATTATCAATAGTGTCTGAGCTTTCGACCTCAAGGGTGATGGTCTTGCCAGTCAGAGTCTTAACAAAGATCTGCATCTGTTTAATTATTCAAAATAGAAGTTAAAAACTAATGTTATCCTAACTGGGTCAGACAAGAATAATCACACATACATACATTCAAAATTGAAAATTGATTAAAACAAGAACTTGAAGAATGATAGGCAACGCTTCATAAAGGTTAATGGGGGTGATTCTTATGTACAAGAGTGAACTGCTGTTGCAATTTAAAACATTCAATTAAGTATCTCTTTAGATATTTACAATTCACTACACCAAAGTAAACTTAGCAAAATAAGTCTATAAATTCTGCAAAGATCTAATTATCTAAATAATTCAAAAGGGAAATCAATCAATAAAATTTAGAGAAAATCTTTTAACAAATTGTCAAACACGATTAGTGAAAACCTAAACTAAACCAAAAGAGTGTAGCACCGAAGTAAACAACAAAATTTAAGTATAACATTGCAAAGATCTAATCACCTAAATAATCCAAAGAAGAAATATACCAATAAAATTGAGAGAAAAATCTTAACGAATTGTCAAACGTGATTGGTCAAAACCAAAACCTACTTTGACAAATTCTCAAAACCACAGACAAAACCCAATTCACAACAAGTTTCTTGACTTCTCAACCATCTCATATAAATCAAATAGAAACAAACCCCACAAGCACAAAGGTAAACATCACTATAATATTCAAGAAATCGCACAAAACACCTATATATCTGAAGTCACGTTTGATAATTGTCTATCTAGAAGTCATAGATAAACAGAATAAATCTAAACTGAAGAAGAGAATCTGAAAATACCTTGAGAAAGAGAGAGAGAACTTCTTCAAAGAATCAAAGGGAATGAAAGGCTAAGCTGCGTAGATTTGTGAGAATTTTTTGTGAGTATTGTGAACGATTAGGAACTGGGTGGGGGGTGCTTTTAAAGGTGGGATTGTTGATTAGACTAAGGAATTGTTGAACGGTTCAGCCAACAGTGTGGTGCCACGTGGTATTCGTACTACACGCCAAGATTGAATTCCCTCTACTTCCTTCACGAATCATCCGCTCTCTTGTCGTGTGTGACATGAGGTAGTAGATAGATGTGTAACATATAACATATGTTTCTTGCTTTTTTTTTTTTTTTTTTTTTGAAAAAGATGTTTCTTGTTGTTTGGGATAGCTTTTTCCTCACGCCACGCTCCTTCCACCACGCGCTTCTTTCATATTGTGGGTTTCTTTTGTTTTTTGTCTAGCGTTTTCTCATCGTTTTGCACTATAACCGTGGGCTTTTTCAATAGTTCTAAAAATTAAACCGGTCAAAGAACCCAAAAAATGGTCGATTTTTTGGTTTAACTCTGTTCTTGATGGACGCTCCTTCCACCACGCGCTTCTTTCATATTGTGGGTTTCTTTTGTTTTGATTTTTTTTTTTTTTTTTTTTAGTGTTTTCTCATCGTTTTGCACTATAACCGTGGGCTTTATCAATAGTTCTAAAAATTAAACTGGTCAAAGAACCAAGAAAATGGCCGATTTTTTGGTTTAACTCGGTTCTTAATGGATTTTTTTTTAAATTTTTGATTTGACCGATTTTTTGCCTTTTTTGGTTTTTATCAGATTGATTTTAGGTTCAATTCTTGGTTCAACTGGTTTAATTGACCAGTCCAGTCCAATTTTTAAAATAGTAATTTTGTTCAAGTACATGTGAAAGTATTTTATAAATCTCTTATATGCATCGCCTCTTTGTATTTTTTAAAATCTCAATAGTTGGGAAAGTTCAATTTGAACGCTTATATTTACTAAAAACACTAAAAGATACTAGTTGAACTATTACACTCTTGGTTTCATTTTTTGTATAATATGTGAGTCACATATATATAATTTTAAGAGCACCACCAACCAGCTTATTAGAGACACACAGAAACACACAAAAACTCCCTCTAAACAACCACAAATCTGATTCACCATTTCCTTGTATGGTACTAATAAATGAATAGTACCTTAATACACTTACTGAGAATTGTTCATCAACAACTATGCTTTTCAAGAATCCTCCTCAAACAATGGTGAGTGACGATCAGTATGGTGATGCAAGTGGCGGTTTGGGATTTGAATCTACACAACATCATTCCAGACCAGGATTTACCTAATGGCGAGCGGCATTACCTTCTAGAATCCTCCAATGGATTCATGCAATGGCTGTTTGGAGTGGTTTATGGGAGCAAAAAATTTGATTTTCTTTTGGGTTTGCACTAACTCCTCAAGAAAGTTAAACCTTTTGTCAATTTGATGATTTGTGTGGGTGGCAATTTGGGGTGTGGGTGGAATTTTGGGGTGGTTTATGTGAGCTAGTGGCAATTTAGGATGAATTGTACAATGGTGGTGACTATGCATTTTTGGATGAAACTTGGGTAGAGATAAGAGAAAGGAAAAAATTAATATTTAAATGAAGTAGAGAAATAAATATTGAGGTTAATCAAAGTGTATGTTTATTAAAATAGCAAAAGTGAGGTTTTTGGATTAATTTGGCTAAAACTGCGTAGAGGGTGATTTGAATTCTCGAAGGACCACACATTATAAAAAATATAGCGTATATGTTAGATGTATGGGATCATTATTATCTAATTGTAATCACACATGAGACAAGCACGAGGCCTAAAACACTCTATAATCTATTTTGAAATAAGTGTGTTGGATTTTGCATAACATTAAATGTTGGCTATCAACAATTTGATGTCTTTTTATAATATCGATGATGTGGTAAAATATGGTATTCTCATTTTAAATGACTATGTAAGATTTTAAGAACTCTTGGTAGAGTTACTTGTAAATATAAAATTTCAAGTTTGGAAATTAAACATTTGAAAGTGTTTCATAACTGTAAATTTTGATTTATAAATGGGTGGATATAAACCTCTGTATTTTTATTCTATTACAAAAGAATAATTCTCTAATTCGATTTCTTTTAAAAAATCACTAATTTAATAATTGTATCAATGCGGTCTTAATTTGAACATAAAGTATTCTATGTTTTGATCATTAAGCAGATTAAAACATCTTTTGAACTATAATTGAGATGAATATTTGATTGTGTGCTTGTTAAAGATTTTTTGTTTGTGTTCTTCAAATGTTCTTCGCATTCGAAAGCTTGTAGGTTGAAGATCTTTGGGGCTTTAAAGATTGAATCAGATGAATTTTCAATTGATTAGAGTTCCCAAATTTTTAGAGGCTTTGAAACTTGATTCTAGTAAAACTCTGGGATTTGAAAGAATGATTTGTATATATGTTTTTCAAATATTCTTTATATTCAAAGATTTTGCTATAGAAGTTCTTTAGAGTCTCAGAACTTGGTTTGATAAACTTTCAAAAGTTGAAATTCTTAAAGGTTTTTGGAGGTTTTAGAACTTGATTTCAATAGAACTCGAAGACTTAGATTTTTTTTTTTTTTTTTTCTATTATCTTTTAATTTTGTGGAATTTGGGCCTAAAACTAGAATTATTAATCTTTTAATAAATATTAATTTTATATTTTGAAATTTGAAGTAGGATATATCCAATATAGTGGTATCATCCTATTAAGAAAAACAAAGTGGTATCTCATTTATTTAAATAGCCCAATTTTAAGATTAACAAAACAATCTAATTAGATTGTATTTATTAAAATTTGAAAATTTCATATCATCTCTCTTTCCCATTTCAATTGTACCTTAAATTTATAATCAGGACCATTCAAAAAAAATTATAGTTAGCATGATCTACGCAAATCATGTAATTGGGGTGTGTAATTGCAACATTGCTATTGCAAATCTAAATAAACTAGGCACTCTAGAAGGGATTAGATATATATTGTCATTGTGGAGAGACCGAATGAGTCGGTACTCGGTAGAGCTGTGGAGGTCGGTTTTGCCGTTGGATTGTTTTGGTATTTTCTTATCTTACTAGTTACTACCTAGGGACCCACATCAACAAGGATGTTGGCTCAATTCGTGTCTTTGAGCCTGTCTGGTATTGGGTTAAGACAAATATTTGAAAAGCTAGTAATTTTTTTTTCTTTATAGCTCGTTTGAGAAGATTTAAAAATTCGAAGTTTCAACCTTATTAAAGCATTCACGGTAGTGCTTCTAGAAAATTTAGTTTTTAACAATTCAAAAATTTACTTTATCTATTTTACACCATACTTTATAATACACTCAACATTAAATGTTTTATTTTTTCCCACTTTATTTAAATATTCTTTCTTTATTATTTATTTATTTATAATCTATTTCTCTCTCTCTCTCTCTCTCTCTCTTCTTGGAAGCAATAACAATCAGAGCAACCACCACCGGCAAAACCAGTTGCCACAACCCATGGCTATAAACCCATCGTCCCCAAAAAAAATTCCATATCACAACTCAACCACAAACCCACCACGTACCAAAAACCCACCACCCATACCACAATCACCACAAACTCATCACTTACAAACTCACCACACAAACCCAACCATCCATACCACAACAACCATAGACCCAACAACCACAAACCCACAACACATACCCTATCACTGACCAAAAACCTACCACCCATACCACAACCACACCACCACTAACAAAAACCCACCTATTATACCAAATCCAACAAGCCACAAATCATAAAACCCATAACCTAAACCTATGAATCCATAATGTCAACGCTGATCTCAATAACCACTGCATGCCGCCATACACCAATCTCAACCCCCACTGATGCCCACACCGCAAGCTACTAATCTCAAAAACCAAACACTTGAGAAAGAAAGAGAAAGGAGAGACTGAGAGAAGTGGGTTGTAAATGAACAAAGCAGATCGTGAACAACTCGGGCTCGACTCAATAAAAAGCTCGTTCATGTTTGTTTATTTATAAATAAGTCAATCTTGAGTCTTAGTTTTCGGCTTGTTTGATAAACAAGTTCAGCTTGAGCAAAAAAATTTGTTCGTGAACAATTGGGCTCTTCAAGCTTTTTTCAATTTCCACTTCTGCCTTCTAGAGTTCTCTAGCTAGTACAGTAGTACTTCATGCATACAGCTGGACTTCACTCCACTTCTACCTTCTAGAGTTCTCTAAAGACTCTAATATAGTAGTACTTCAATACTTCATATACAGTTGGACTTCACTATCTTATCCCTTTGTTGTCTTTTCATATTATTTTCGTGTGTTAGTTTAGTCATTTAGTTACTCCTTTCCATTTGAATACTCTATATCTTAATACAGTTTAGTTTCTTCTTAGTTCTCTCTATCGAAACTTCACAATTTAGTTCTATCATTGAACCAAAAAAAAACCCAATTCAATTTTATTCAAACTAAAATTTTGAGCTGTCACTCAATGAGTCCATGTCAATCCTATGCAATATGCAGCCTAAAACTCTTAGGCTATCTTGGAAAGACTGAAGCTTCTTTGAGAAGCTTCAATCTTTCTCTCTTTTATCATCAATTTCTTTCTTTTCCCATCAGTTTCTTTCTTTTCCCCAAATTTTCACAAAGAATTGATCTGCTATCTCTCTCTCGTGAGGCCAAGAAATTCCACCAAATATGCCCTATATCTCTTTGCAACAAATGAACAAGTCCTAGATTTAGAAGAATTAGATGCTAGCAAAGAGGATTTAAAGTCCGGTGTTTACCGAATCACCATGTAATTTAAGGGTTCTAGTGGATGTGCAAAGAGCTCCGACAACAACTCTAGATTTGTTGTAGTATTTGGCATCACTACCATCTTCGCTCTCTACCTCCATCCTCCAAGATGTTCATAGCCTTCTCTCACCATAGGTAAATTTTCATGTTTAAAAATTTTCTATATATTTTTATAGTTGTTTGCACTGTAGTTTGTTTGATATTGCAAAATTGTTTTAATTTCCAAGTTATGGTTGTTTATGAAATTTCTATATAACTTAGAAAAATCTTATTGGTTGAATTCGTTTGATAATAACTTAACTTTGTAATTAGTGGATTGTGGTTATGGAGCCTGGTATGTAGTTTAGAATAGGTTTGTGCTTTTCTTTTCCTGAGGTGCAGAGTTCTCTGTGGTTAGCTACTAAAAATGTTATAGTTTATTTGTACTTAGCTTTGTTTTATGCTGTGTGCTATGTGTTTTTGGATATCAAATTTGATTTCTTGTTTATTCATATATATTTTGGAATGTTAATTTATTTAGATTTATGAAGTGGAAAGTCAACAAATGGATGCTCCTGCTACTGAAAATCTAAATGCAGTAATTAATATTGATGAGAATGAAGAATCTATAAAAAATAACGGTGTCAAACTTGAAGAAAATCCATTTGAACAAAAGAAAAGGAAAATGACTTCTATGATTTGGAATGACTTTAATGAAATTATTCTTCCTGATGGAACAAAAAAGGTTCAATGTATTCACTGCCTTAAAAGACTTGCCTACAGTAATAATGGTGCAACAACACAATACCATAGGCACTTTTCACACAATACCATAGGCACTTGAAAGGTTGTCTAAGTTGTAAACTAGCTGATAAGAAGCAAAAACTGTTAGCTGTAAATGAAGGTGGGGTGGAGAGTGAGGTGGCAATAGCAAACTTTAAGTATGACCATGCCAACGTCAGGGAAAAGACTTCACATATGATCCTTGTGCATGAATACCCTTTTAATATGGTGGAGCATGAGATTTTTAATGTTTTTATGAAAACTGCTACTCCATATTACCAGAAAATTTCACGCAATATAGCAAGGAATGATTGCATTTCTACTTTTGAGTTGGAGAAGAAAAAATTGAAGACTATGCTTGGTAATGTCAATAGAGTTAGCCTTACTACAGATTTTTGGAAATCTGGACAAAAAATTGGGTATATGTGTCTCACTTGTCATTTTGTTGACTCTAATTGGAAATTACAAAAGCGAATTATAAATTTTTGTGATGTACCACCTCCACATTCTGGAGTTGTAATATCTGATGCTATTTTTAAGTCTTTGCTTGATTGGGGGCTTGAAAACAAGGTGTGTACAATAACCTTGGACAATGCTAACAACAATGATGCAGCTGTAAGAATTTTGAAAGATGTTATCAAAAGGAAGCTCATGTTGGGTGGCAAGATCTTTCATGTACGTTGCTGTGCACGTCATTAATTTGTTGGTACAAGATGGGTTGAGTGAGATCGAAATGGTGATTGAAAATGTCCGGGAAAGTGTGAAATATCTAATTGCATCAAAAGCTCGTCTTATAAAGTTTGGTGTGATTGCAAAGCAATTGCAATTACCGTCCAAGAAGTTTGTCTTAGATTGTTCCACATGTTGGAATGCAACATATGCAATGTTGGCTGCTGCCTTGGAGTTTAGAGAGGTGTTCACTAGGTACAAAGATATAATTGGCTGTCTAGTAATGAAGATTGGGATAGGATAGAACATGTGTGCAATTTTTTATCAGTTTTTGAAGAAATCATAAATGTCATATCAGGAAGTGAATATCCAACTATAAATATGTTCTTTCCTGAGGTTTGGAAGATAAAAGAAGTTTTAAATGAGAAGTCACTTGATGAAAATGATTACATTAGTGCTATGGCATATAAGATGAAGTTAAAGTTTGACAAATATTGGGGTGAATGCAACTTTGTAATGGCCATAGCTGTTGTGTTAGATCCTTAATTCAAAATGACTTTGATAAACTTTTCCTTTCCAAAGATCTATCAAGGGTTTGAAGTAGCTAAAAACATTGATCGTGTTCATGATGCCTTATATCAACTTTATAATGAATATGTTGTGGACTATACTTCAAGCAATATTGGACAAAGTGCATCTAAATCCACTGAAGGTAGTAGTAGTGTTGGTGGCAATCATTCAAAGTTTAAAACTAGAGGTAGAATGGAGTTTGATCAATTTGTTAGAAATGCTGATAACATACAACTAGCAAAATCAAATTTGGATGTGTACTTGGAAGAAGGTGTCTTTTTATGTTCGGATGATTCAGACTCAAACTTTGATGCTTTGGAGTGGTGGAAGGCTAACAACCTAAAATTTCGTATTCTCTCAAAAATGGCATCTGACATACTTTCCATTCCCATCATCATAGTAGCTTTAGAATTTGCATTCTCTACAAGAGGTAGAGTAATTGATGTGTATCGAGCTTCTTTATCAACAAAAACTGTACAAGCTTTACTTTGTGGTGGTGATTGGGTTCAACCTCTTTACAAAACTAAGAAACAATCAAAAGTAAGTGTTCATCACATTTATTAATTCTTTTCCCAAAAAAACCTTAAATTTATTTTAATTATTGTCTATTGTAACAAAGACTTGGAATCTAAAGCTTCTAATTTTTTTTGTAGGTTGAACTGGGGTCTACTAGCATTACGAAGATAGCCATACCTTTTCCAAAATGATGCTATGTTAAGTGTATTGTTTAGTATGTGTGTGTCTTTTTTTTTTTTTTTTCATTAAATGATTTTTTATAGTTCTTTTTTTTATTTATAATTTTTTATAATGTTCTTGAAAGCTTATATTTGCTTTTACATGCAGTTGGAAGGATAATGAGTTGAAGGATTTTTTGTTGTGGATGTTAGTTTTTTGTGTTTGCAAGAAGGTGTAAGGTATGTGCTTTGTTATTTGATAATGGTCTTTTATATCTATGATTTTCTTATATTTGCAAAGGGCTTGTTATGTTGATATGGTGCATATTGATAATACAACTATAATAATGTAAAGTTGATTTTCTCTTAATTTACTGAATATTGACTATAATTATCATCTTCCCCTATAATTTCTAATGTCCTTTTATTATTTTTGGTTGTTTTGTATGCAGGTTGTTGGTTTTCTGATCTGGTGCATATTAAAGACCTTGCGGTGGAATATATTCTGATATGGTTTTCTGATCTAGTGCAGAAAGTGAAAGACCTAGATTTGTGAATGATAGATGGTATTTTGTTTTAAAAAAAACTAAATATTCTTTTTGTTAATGGCATGGTGCATATGATAACTTAGCATATGGTGATATGGATACTTTTGAAATGTCATGTCAAGAGGGTCTCTCTTTTTTTGTTTAAAAATTATATATAGCTACACAGATGACAAGTATATTTGTGAAGGAAGTATGAAGATTATATTTGTGAATTGTATTTTGAACAAATATTATAGCTAGAGACAATAAGGTAGTATGAATTGATAGATTTAATTATGTAAAGCTCTAATTTGAGCAATTGCTAATCATAGGTGGAATTATAAGTATGAACAAATGAGTATATTATTTTCTTATTTTTGTTTACTTGATTGTTGGAGATTTGAGCAGATTTGAGCACTTGATAATGCAATTTTGTTAGATCCCAAGCAAAAAAGCTTGACTTGAGCTTGAGTTTGAGCTTGATGTTAAGCTCAAGCTTGGCTTGATTAATTTATCAAACCAAGCCAAGCTGAGCTCAAGCTTTTGGGTTTTTTCATGAGCTTGAATTCAAATATTATATTTAGGCTTGTCTCGAGCTCGAGCCAAACTTGAGCATTTTATTTTTACTGACGAGCCAAGCTCAAAAAGGCACTACTCGCTTGAATTTGGCTCGTTTACAGCCCTAAGAGAACGGAGTTGAAAGAGAGAGAAAAAAAAAAACTAATTAATATTGAATGTGATGGGAGTGGGCTAGAGTCAGAGCCACCATGTGAGAGAAAAGAGCTGTGATAGATGAGAAGTGAGAGAGGAAAGAGAAGAGATCGAAGGAGGGTAGAGAGGAGAGAAAGATAAGAGAGAAGAGGAAAGAGGGGAGAGGCACGAGATAGAGAGAGAAAGAAAGAAATTAATAAAAAAAAATGTAGCAACTTTCTATAGTAAGTTGTTACTAGTAGCAACTTACTATAGCAAGTTGCTAAAAATTTTTAAGTTTGACACCACTAATAAATAGGCTTTTTTAGTGGTTGAGTTATTAAAATAAATTTTAAGTTATTTTAACAACTTGTGTGTGAATGCTCTTAGTTATTAGTATTATGCCTGTACTAGAGAGTATAAGGATGCAAAAAAATCTCATAATATTTTAACAACATCTTTGTTTATAATTGTGCTGAGTCAAAGTTGTTTGAGAGCACAAACTAATTCTAATGAGGTTTAAAGTACCAAATCAACTAAGAACAAAGAAACAAAATAGAAAATAATAATATTATTGATATCACAACTAGTTATAAATACCAGATTACAAGATTGCACAAGTATAAAATCAAGATTAAGCTACAATACTCCTAGGTTAAATTACAATACTCATAAGTTAAGTTATGATACTATTCCTAAATAATTCAAGCTAGAAGAAACACACTTAAAATACATGAAATTATCATTTCGTTAATCGGGTATGAAATTTGGTTTGTCAGATTATGTGAGATTATGTGTGTTCCTATAAAGAAATAACCAATTCCTATTTATACAATGTCATCAGTGGTTATTACATTATCTCATAAAAATTAAAATAAGTAACTCTTATAATAAAGTAACTACTCGCACACTTGCTTGCCTCTTACATGCTTAGATAATTGCTCGCATGCTTATTCTTTCCCAATTAATTATGCGATCTCTCATTCTCCATAACTTATAAAGGATTTTTTTTTTTTTTTTTAATTACTGTAAAGGTAGAATTATTTTATTAAAGAAATCAATACATGTATAATAGGGTCCACAGGCCTACATAGACTCCAAGCAGCCGGTCTAGCTCATAGACAAGACATATTAGTAAGACATCCAGGCCAACATAAACTCAAAATAGCTAGCCTAGCTTGTGTACAAGACATATCAGTAGGACAGCTAACAACTAGCTACGAGTTTCATTGGTTTGCCATTAGCATCTGATAGTCATCAAGTAAGGATGTTGCCCCACGCAAAATAGCCTTGGGGTGGAGTTGTGTGTCTTCAAAGTAGAACTTGTTCCTTGTGTTCCATATGGCCCATGACGTAATGGCCCAGCGCTCCATCTCCTCCTTTGTTAGCTTATCCATCAACCTACGCACTAGCACAAAGAAGTCCGGAGCTTGAGCCTGGCATTTCTGAAGCTTTTCTTGGACCAGTGCCCACTCGTTCTTTGCCATAAGACACTCCCAGAGTATGTGGCTGACAGTTTCTTCATGGTGTCGACATATCGCGCAATGAGGATCTACCTTCACCCTACGCCTCTGCAAGTGCCGAGTTTACGTGGGTAGGGAGGATATTTGTACAGGCTCTCCAAATAAAGTTCCTCACCTTTGGGAGAGTATTTAGGGTCCAATAGATCTCCATATACGATCGTCTGAATGTGCTAGAGAGTGGTCCCCTGTAGATGGGTATTGGAGCTTTAGTGCCACCTTATACGCCGTTTCTACCAAGAAGGACATGCTCTTGTTCTCTTTCCATGTCAGGACGTCTTGTGCATGCATGTTAGTTAATGGGATTCTCAGAATGTCATTGCATATGCGAGGTTCAAACCAGTAGGTTATCTTACACTACAAAAAAATCATCCTGTCCCAGCGTTTTTTTCCCAGCGTTTTTACGAACCGCTATAATAAATAAGCCTGTATCAGCGTTTTTTGAAAACGCTGGTATAGGAAATCCTATTACAGCGGCTCAAAACCAGCGCTTTAAAAAGCGCTGCAATAGAAGGCTTATAACGGCGTTTTTCAAAAACGCTGGTATAGGAGGCCCAAAAGCGCTGGAATAGGGTTACTGATTTCCCATAGGGGGAAAGACCTATCCCAGCGCTTTTAAAAGCGCTGGAATAGGTGGACCTTATTCCAGCGCTTCAAAAAGCGCTGGAATAGGTCTTTCTCCATAAGGGAATAGAGGGACCTATCCCAGCGCTTTTGAAAGCGCTGGAATAGGAGACCCTATTCCAGCGCTTTCAAAAGCGCTAGGACAAGTCCCTCCATTCTCCTATGGAGAAAGACCTATCCCAGCGCTTTTGGAAGCGCTGGAATATGGTCAACCTATCCCAGCGCTTGCAAAAGCGTTGGGATAGACCTTTCTTCATAAGGGAATGGAGGGAACTGTCCCAGCGTTTTTGAAAGCGCTGGGACAGGTCCCTCCATTCCCTTATGGAGAAAGACCTATCCCAGCGCTTTTTGAAGCGCTGGGATAGGTCACCTATAGGGATTTTTTTTTTTTTTTTTTAACATAAGATAGAATTTCTACTCTAACCTAATTTAAGTGTATATGTGTATGAAACTCCCTCCTAGAGACTTGAACCTCGGCGCTTGCCCTCCACACCCCACAAGCACTTTTACTTGTGGAGGAATTTGGTAATTATCAAGTGACCAATACTCCCCTAAACCTATAAAAAGACCAAAGTACCCCCTAAAACATTGAAAAAGAGCAAAAACACCTCGATACCTAGAAAAAGACCAATATACTCCTGAAACCTAATAAATGACTAAAATACCCCCAAAACATAAAAAATGACCAAAATATCCCAAAAACATCGAAATGAATCCTAAAAGCTAGAAAATGACAAAAGCACCCCCCATGCATAAAAAAGGTGGAAAACCCCTTGATTACTTGATTAATGTTTATTAGGTTTTAAATGGGTACCCAATTATGATCTAAGTATCATTTCTACAAATCAACTAACTTTAAAATACCCCAAAACCACTAAAATTACCAAAATACTCCTTAAACATAAAAAATGACCAAAATACCCCCAAAACCCAAAAAAATACCAAAATAACCCCAAAACCTACAAAATGACCAAAATACCCCTGAAACCCAAAAAATGACCAAAATATCCCCCGAAATCCAAAAAATTACCAAAATACCCCCAAAACAAAAAAAATGACTGAAATACCCCCTAAAAAAAAAAAGGCCAAAATACCCCAAAAATCCAAAAAATGACCAAAATATCCCCAAAGTCCAAAAAATGACCAAAATACTGCCCAAAACCTAAAAATTACCAAAATACCCCTAAAGTCCATAAAATGACCAAAATACCCCAAAAACCTAAAAGATTACCAAAGTACCCCCAAAACCTAAAAATTACGAAAATACCCCTGAAATCCAAAAAAATTACCCAAATACCCACCGAAACCTAAAAAATGGCCAAAATAACCCCAAAGCCTAAAAATTGATCAAAACAACATTGAAATCTAAAAATGACCAAAATACTCCCCAAAACCTAAAAAATAACCAAAATAACCCTGAAGCCTAAAAATTGACAAAAATAATCCCGAAACCTTAAAATGACCAAAATACCCCCTCTAAAATTATAAAATAATCAAAATACCCCCTAAATCTAAAAAATGACAAGAATACTCCTGAAACCTAAAAATGACCAAAATACCCTCAAACCTATAAAGTGACGACAATACCCCTAAACCTTTGAAATGACCCAAATAAACCCAAAACCTCAAAAATGGCCACAAACAGCCTGAAACCTCTAAAATTACCAAAAATACCCTGAAACCCCTAAAACGAACAAAATACCTCTAAACCTATAAAACAACCAAAATACCCCTTAAAATATCTAAAATGACCAACATACCACTAATCCTATAAGATGAACAAAATACACCCGAAACCTCTAAAATTACCAAAATAGGGGTTTATGGGGTATTTTGGTCATTTGTTTTGTTTAGGGAGTATTTTCGTCTTTTTTTTTTAGTTTTAAGGGGGATTTTGGTAATTTTTTAGGTTTATGGTGTATTTTTCTCGAATTACAAAATTAAGGGGCATTTTCGATCATTTTTTAGGTTTCGGGGCATTTTGGTCATTTTTTAGGTTTCGAGGATAGTTTGGTCATTTTTTGGTTTTGGGGTTATTTTGGTCATATATAGGTTTTAGGGGTACTTTGGTCATTTTTTAGGTTTCAAGGGGTATTTCAGTTAATTTCTAGGTTTTGAGGGTACTTTGATCATTTTTTAGGTTTCGATGGTATTTTGATCTTTTTTAGGTTTCTAGGTTATTTTGGTAATTTTCAGGCTTTGGGGTTATTTTGGCCATTTTTAAGGTTTCAGGGGTATTTCGATCATTTTTAGGCTTCTAGGTTATTTTGGTCAATTTTCAGGCTTTGGGGTTATTTTGGCCACTTTTAAGGTTTCGGGTGTATTTTGGTCATTTTTAGGTTTTGGGGGTATTTTGGTTAATTTTTAGGCTTCAAGGTTATTTTGGCCATTTTTAAGGGTTTGGAGGTATTTTGGTAATTTTTTAGGTTTCGGAGGTATTTTGGACATTTTTTGTTGGGTTTTGGGGGTATTTTGGTCATTTTTAGGTTTCAGAGGTATTTTCGTCATTTTTTGGGTTTCATGGGCTTTTTCATCATTTTTTATGTTTGGGGAGTATTTTGGTCTTTTTTTGTTGTTGTTGTTACGGGGGTATTTTGGTGATTTTTTGGTTTTGGGGTTAGTTTGGTCATTTTTAGGTTTCAGGGGTATTTTGCTCATTTTTTGGGTTTCGGGGGTATTTTGGTCATTTTTTGGGTTTTGAGGATATTTTGGTTATTTAACGACTCTTCAGGGGTATTTTGATCATTTTTTGGTTTTTTGGAGGGGGGTATTTTGGTCATTTTAAGGTTTTGGGGGTATTTTGGTAATTTTTAGGTTCCGGGGGTATTTTGGGCATTTTATGGGTTTCATGGGTATTTTGGTAATTTTTAGGTTTCAGGGGTATTTTGGTCATTTTTGGGTTTTTGGGATATTTTGGTCATTTTTAGGTTTTGGGGATATTTTAGTCATTTTCTTTTACGTTTTGGGGGTATTTTGGTTATTTTTTAAGATTTTAAAGTACTTTGGTCATTTACACTTTAGGGGCATTTTGGTAATTTTGGTAATTGGGTAATTGGGTGGGTTAAGGTTTACCCATAATAATTGTGTTGGGTTTGGGTTAGAAGCAATTAGATAAATGAGTTTTAATTGATAAATGAGTTTTATATATCTAATCCAATTAAAATATTAAATTATATTTTAATATTGTTGGTCCTCGAGTCTCATCTTACATTTTTTTAGCTATTACATTATATTTTACTACTTTTTAGTGAGGAATTATATTTTATTAATTTGAAGTATTAAATTAAAATATATTAAATTAGTTTGAAGTATTAAATTAGATTAAATTTTGTTAAATTGATTTATTAAAAAATATTTTTATTAATTAATATAATTTATTTTATTAATTTGTACTGTTTAATTTTATTTTATTAATTTGAAGTATTATATTCAATCTTATTAATCAAGAAAATATTAAATATTACTATTTAATTTTTGAAACTACCCTATCCCAGCGCTTTTTGAAGCGCTGGAATAGGGTGATCCTATTCCAGCGCTTCAAAAAGCGCTGTGATAGGATCACTCCCTAAGGGAATGGAGAATGGCTTATACCAGCGCTTTTTAAAGCGCTGGGATTGGGTCACCCTATTCCAGCGCTTCAAAAAGCGCTGGGATAGGCCATTCTCCATTCCCTTACGGATTGATCAAAAAGCGCTGGGATAGGGTTCTCCATTCCCTTACGGATTGATCAAAAAGCGCTGGGATAGGGTCACCCTATCCCAACGCTTTAAAAAGCGCTGGTATAGGTCTCAAAAAACGCTGGAATAGGGTGACGCTAAATTTCACTGACTTTTCAGTTCCCACGTTTTTGTCCCTCCTTTTTCCCCACACGTTTTTTCATTCTTTTGTTTCTTGTCATTCTTTTTTGAACTTAGACATACAACTTCCCTCTCCCACTTCTATATTCTCCCCCTCCCCTTATCACTTCTACAAGCTCCACTACCACCCACTGCCACCACCTTACTTTTCCCCATCTTTTTTGGTGTTCAAGGTTTTTTAAAGTGTAAGTCTTTCTATTTTAGCTTATGGGTTTGTTTTGATTTGGTTTTTATTTAATGGGTCATGGAGTCTTTGTGTTTTGGCTTATGGGTTTGCTTTGATTTGGTTTTTCTTTAATGGGTCATGGAGTGTTTATGTTTTGGCTTATGAATTTGCTTTGATTTAGTTTTTCTTTAATGGGCATTGGAACTTTTGTGCTAATTTTTGTTGTTTGCTTGTTTTGGTACAGAAAACTCTTATTCAAATTTGGATATTTGAGCAAAAAGACCTGAGCATCAAAGGCTGAATCATTGTAAGTTTCTTTACAAGTTTGTAAATCTTGTATTTTTTTTTCTTAATTTCTACTTAATTTTTCTATAGTGTGTAGATTTAAAAATTTTTTGTTATTAGTTTTGTGGTTTAGCTAGCTTGAGATTAATTTTTTTTAAAAGCCCACTGCCCACTAATGTGTACAGGGAGATTCTTCCATTTGATGAGGATTTCTACTTAAAAATAATATCTTAAATGTGTTATCATTATATATATATATATATATATATATATATATATATATATATATATATATATATATATATGTATGTATGTATGAATGTATATGCTTGGTTTAGTTTTTTTTTTTTCATTGAATGCAGAGAATGAGAATAAGAGAGAATCAGTTATGGATGAGAATTAGTTTTTATTAAGCTGTGTTTGTGTGTGTGTGTGTGTTATTGTATTAGAAATTACAATTATTACTTTATATGAAATTATAGTAATTTTTTATAATCTTGGAAAATTAAGAAAGTTGTGGCTTTCTTTTTTTTTTTTTTTTTTTGGTTTCATTTGGTGTTATTGGCCTAGGTGTTGGGGTTTCACTTTTGTCATGAGTAAATAATCTCACAAAAGTCTCTTTATATATATATATATATATATATATATATATATATATATATATATATTGTTACTAAATTTTCATGCACCATGACTCATTAATCTGATATGTTGAAAGTTTGTGAACACCTTTTTTATGGCTATAATTCCACTCAAGAAACTTTTGTTAACTCTTAGCCCTGTAATTTTGCTCTAAGTAAATTAAGTACAGAATCTTTACTGATTTTGTTATATACTTTATTTTTGTGATTAATCATTAACTTTGCTAGATATTGGGTTATGTTTAAGTGTGGTTTTGAGGTTAATTTGGTTAATAGCTATCTGCGGTTTACTCTACTTTATAATTCACTTCTGTGTTACCTACACTTCAGGGACAATTGTGTTTCAAATTGGGGTTTCTTTGTGAGTTCCATTCCTGACAAAAGTGGGGTTTCCATCCGTTTATGATTTTGGATTATACTATATGTATATCTTGTTTTTGTTAGTTTTAGTTCTCTATTTCACAAAAGTGGGGTTTCCATCCTTTGAATTTATCATTTCTTACATGTGTTCAAGATATAAAAGAAAGTAGAATCCCATTCTGAGTCTCCAATCCTCGTCGAAGGCACCCAATCCATCAATTTGACCAACTTTGATCTCCATTATGCTCTCACAAACGTATGCCCTTTTTCCTTTTCTATATATATTTTTTAATTTTATTTGGAAGCTGTGTACAAAATGTTATATTTTCACCATATGCGATTCAGATTGTAACCATATAATTTTTATATTTTGAGTTTACGATTCTAATAAAGCCATTTAATAGCTCAATTTTTTTTAAAAAAATAATGAATTTGGGTTAGTATTTAGTGAGAAGTTAAACCTTAAGTGTGTAAAATTTAGCTGTATTTGATTTTTTAACAATGCAGAGAAAATGTGAGTTGCTTCGAATTTTATAGTAGTGAATTTGGGATATTTATAGGTATTGGAACAAGTGGGGTTTGAGGTAACTGATGGTGGAGAATGGAAGTTCTAGAAGTATGTGGAGGAAGTTGAGTTTGGACCAAGCCTGCCGGTTCATACTGTTTTCATTATGGGAAAATTGCTAGCAAGGGATTGAAATTTACTAGGTTTGTGTGTGTGTGTGTATATATATATACATGCTTTATTAATTTTTTTAATTATCAGATACAAGTTTTTTTGTTTTTTTTGGCAATGCTAAATATGAGGGATGTCTTCATCGGGTCTTACATTAAACACATTTGAGAAACAAACTATTTTTTTTAGTGCTTGCTTTAAGAGTTTGAGGTTTCATGTGGATGCTAGGCTTTTGACACTTTTATATCTTGATTTAATTGGGAGAATTTCTTAATCACATGAAGAATTTCTAAGTGATGTCCACTTTAGTTATGGCTGTAAATTTTGTTTCTTTACCTCTATAGTTTTCCTTGTGTCTAGGATCAGCAAAGTAGGGAGCTTTCTCAACGTCATGTATCTAAGCGAGCCAAGAAACTGAGGGTGAAGGTATGGGTGATGTGTTTGTACTTTTCACCCTTATTTATGATATTACTAAGTTCATCTGTATTATTGCTTCCGCTGTATTTCTTCTGCAAGTTTAGTGTGAAGTTTTTTTAACCCTGAACTACAATCTTGTTTTAGTTGTTAAGTTTTACCAATTAATTAGTTTTTATTTGTTGATTATTTTTCAAGAAGAAGAGATAAAATTGAAGCCTGTTATTGCATTCGATTGTGGTAAGGTCTTCTTATAAGAGTTCTTTCAATGATTTTTGGTTACATCTTGATGTAATTGGGATGTGAAAACGCTAATGCATTCAGTACTAATAACTGAAAGGTTTTCTGGTTTTGGTCCTTTCATTTCATGGCCTAAAATGTGGCCGTTTCTTTTATTAGTAGGTTTTTAGGTTATGGGTCAAATGTCCTTGTCTCACCATCCTTATTGAGTATCTAGACTTGGCTGCGTTATATACATATATATATATATATATATATATATATATATATATATATATATATATATATATATATATATATATGCCTCTCCTCTTTTTTGCCAATATGGTACTTTGCAAGGCATTTCTGTCAAACTAAAGGCTTACATTCATCTATGTCAATTCATGTTTGGTTTCTTAGCCAACCATTGCATCCGAAGTGGGCCTAACTCATTGAATTTTGTTTTTTGAGTGCTTAATGTAGCGTTGACCAAGTATACTAGTACTAAAAATATAGCTAACATTTGCAAACAGTTGGTTCCAAATAACAATCTGAATTGACTTGAATGACAATAATGTATAAATACTATTATTTAATATAACATGCCTTTGCAATTTGACAATGCAATTATTTCTACCATTTTTATTCCTTTTGAATTGATGAGTAAGTTTTGCTCTTGACTTCTTGCAGTATTTTTTTTATTTATTTTTTATTTATAGTAAAAATACTTGCATAGTGTAAGAGAGTGCAAGATTTTAAATACATCATCTATCAATATATATCCCAAGAGAGAAAGAGAAAGAGAGAGAGAGAGAGCTACAACTACAACTAGAACTACAAGTCTGCTATGACATGTCTAATTTATCAATATTTCAAACATGAATCAAGCAAGCGCCTTTAACAATGCTTCTATGCATTAATGTTTCCACTCAATTTAGTTGATAATTTTATTTTACTTTGTCATTGTGTTTTTTATTAAAAAAAAAAAAACAACTCAATTCTGATTGTTTGATTTGTTAAATTGCTAGATTAAACATTTGGTGGCTACTGCAAAATCTTTGGCATCTCCCGTGGAGCAAAGCAAGGTAGCAACTAGTAAGTTAACCTCTCATTCTCTGCCTACGTATGATTAAATTATTAAATAGCTCATGTTTACTATGGAACAAATGCAAACTAGCAAAATATTGGAGCTTATCTTTTGGTTTGCATATATTTGCACACCTCTCCCTATTTTAGTTTATAGTTTGTTCTCTCAATGTACTTAGTTTAGTAGTTTCTTCTCTTATTACACGATTTTGGACATAAAGTCAACTAATTTACGTCTTTTAAGTTATCTTAGTAGTCTATAATTTAAATTTAGATTTTGCAAGATTAGCAGCCTGCTGTAAGTTTGAGTTCCTCTTTCTGGGAGCAAACCAATGAATTGCTAAAGGGTGAGTAAAATCTACTTCATAATACACTACTAGTCTATAATTATATGTCAAAATTTCTGTTATGGTGGGTTGTTGATTTGGAGCAAGCGGGTGGCTTGCATGGTGATATAAGGTGGTTTACTTTTCACTATTGGGAGTGTTGATTGTTTTGTGAATATTGTGATATTATTGTTCAACTATGTGTGAATTTATTTTATCTCCTCTTAGTAAATTCAAATATTCTTCTGTGGTGGGTTTTTGATTTGGAGCAAGCGGGTGACTTGCATGAAGATATAAGACAGTGTATTTTATTTTGGGAGTGTTGATTGTGTTGTTCCTATTGTGCTATAATAATTGGTGATGAACTTAGTCATTCTCACTAGAATTTCCTTAATAATTCCATCTTTTATGTGATCATCTAAGTTTACTTTTTATCTATTGCTGCTTGAGTAATACTTATGCATTGGTGTATTTAGTGATTAGCCCTAGGCAGACTAAGTAGCCCTAGGCAGACTAAGTATGGATCTAACTTGACTTATATTTTTTAGTTTCTTGAACACTAGATTCCTAGGTGATTGGAGTGGTTTAGCATTTTAAAGCTTTTTCAACATCAGCTATGGAGTCAAATTCAAGGCATTCTTGATTATTACCCATGATTAAGTTTAGATTTTTCATCATTGATAAGTATATGTATGGTTTGATTCTGTTTATTCATCAAAATTCTTGTTCTTTGTTTGTAAATCCAATTTCACTAGCTTAGTGCTTCCCACCATGGTGCCCTACACCAATTAAGACATTATATTAAACTAAGAGACCGTAATGATTAGTAATGGAGGGTTAAATCTTAACTAGCATGAATCATTACACTAAGATTGTTACTTATATATATATATATATATATATATATATATATATATATATATATATATGTATGTATATAAGCAAGGGAACTAGTGATCATAGATTAGATTAAACCTAAAAATTAGGCTTTAATTGATATGCACAATTGACTACATATATGTATAAGTAAGTGAATGGCTAATTGTATTATGATTATATACTAAGTACAAAGCAATATATGTGGCTATTAGGTGGTTAAGTTATTATATATATAGTTGTTGGTGTTTTAATTGAGTACTTAAGGTGTAATTTACCATTGGTGTATTAAGTGTAGATTTAAATCTAAACCAATCAAGGAGATCAAGGATTGATGTGGTTTAATAAAGGAAATTGTGAACTTGTAAGTATATATAATATATAGTGTTTTAAGAAGCTTTGAAACTTTGTTGGTGAGTTTTTACGTTTAGGGGGTATATTTTGGTCATTCTTTTGCCACCCTTTTTATTTATTTATTTATTTAAATCATGTTTTATGTGGTTGTAATTTGATTAAAGACATAAAATTTATTAAATATATAAAATAGTTCTTCTATTTGAATTCAAAATGAAATTTGTTATTTAACATTTATGACCCTATTTCTAAATGAAGTTACCTTTCATTGATGAAGGTATTTTCGAACCACATAAAAGTGCAGTTGAAAGAGGGGAACATAAAAGTTACCTTTCATGACTCAACATTTTCCTTTTAGTTTTGTTTTTCACCCTTTCTTTTTAATGGAAATTAACTGTGAAGAGTTTTTGATTTTATTTGCATTATTATCCATTGTAAAAAAATTGTTGGCTTCCTCAATCATATGTCATTTAAAACTTGACACAACTTGGGGTTCTAGTAATTAAGGTGCTTTGGGTGTGATTGCTGTGGTAATTTTGTGTCTAGGATTCAAATTTGTTAAGGATGCAATGTGGACCCAGTCTTTAGTAGATTGATATCAGGCCCTGCGAAAAGTGTCTTTTTTCATAGTCAGCTACATGTATGCTATATAACCATTAATTCTTGGCCCACTAAAATCCTATTATGAACTCATGAGTTGCTTGCATTTTCTTCTTTAAAGCGGGGGTTTGTGTCTGAATTAGATATAGTGCTAAAAAAGAAAATTTAAGAGTTGGGAATGTTCATGAATATGTGGAGCCTTAAAGTTGGATTAATCATGTTTTTTTTCCCTATTGTTGGTCACCTGCTCTATCCAAATAAAGATTCTTTTTAGTTTTTTTTTTTTTTGGGTAAACAAGATTCTTTTTAGTTTTTTAACCAAAAAATAGTAGTAATAAAGATTCTTTTTGTTTATCATTTATAATTACTTCTTTTACTGTCTAATTTAGATTGTATTAGTGTTTATTTATTTATTAGTAGAAAGGTGTCATGTCAGGTCAGGTCTATTTTGCTTGGTGTGTTATGACTTTCCGGACTGATGAGTAGTGTGATTGAAATGAGAATCAAGTGCTGTAATGAGGTGTAGGAATATACCAAGGTTGTAAGTAAATGAGTGATCAGAGAGAGGACAATATGCCCAAGTAGTGGCCCAGAATTTGACAAGAACTTTTAAAGAGAAAATATCTATGTGTAGCAGGTAGGAATAGCTAAGTTACCCATTGAGTTAATCTAATAATTTTCAGGTTCATATGATCTAATGTCCTGAGTTTAAGTCTTTTAACCGACACTTTAAATCATCCCAAAATTACACTTTCTTCTAATTACCCTGATGTGAGTATGGTATTAAAAGACTACCTCAAAGAGTCTTATACACCCATGTTTATAAATATAAACTTAGAAAAAAATAAAAAAGGTTTAATAGCCAAGTAATCAAGTGATCATTTAGGTGGTCTTACAATGCTTGATTATTACAACCACCTCAAATAGAGGAAAAAAAAAATTTATTTGTCCCTGAATTATTGCAAGCAGTAAAGTGAGGTAAACTCATTCATTCCGAAAATGAAATTAAGCTTGTTTAGAGTTTAGACTCGGGTTTATTAATACAATAAGGTAAATTTATGGGTTTTTAGAAGTTATCTTGAATTTAAAGTCACCCTATAAGTATTTTTTTGTAAGTGGATTTTTATGTAGTTTATTAAATCCTCATAAAACTTATCTTAGTTATTAACTGTATTGTGGTTTTGTGACTAGGACCTTGGAAAACATTTTCCATTTCTTTGTATTCATGGTTGTTTCGTACTTATTGAATCTTTTGCATAAATTGCTCACTAATCACTTTTTGAGAAATTTATTGAAAGATTAATACCTAATTGATATGCTTAACTGAAATTAGTCATTTTGAGTGTGTTTTAATTGCTAATGTAGCACTTGGTAGTAATACTAGTTGTTTAGCACACTAATCCATCGTGTGTTTCTTAATTCGTAGGATGGTAATGGTGATTCTGCAGTGGATATCCAATCTCTCAGTGCTCAGTGCTTATCATTTGATGATACACAGTAGGCGATACTTTGGGCACCTATTTTGGAGTAGGTGATACGCAATAGAATATATTCTTTTGTGTAGGACATTCTATATAGTTAGAAAGTATTCTTTTGTGTAGGACATTGTACATAGTTGTTTAGAATGTATTATTTTGTGTATAAAATTTTAGACATTTGGAATGTAATTATTGATATGGTTTAATTAAATATATTTAGTTTCTTGGTTTAATGTGGTATGGTATTTGTTATTGGAAAATAGGTATTGGAAATATGTATTTAAAGTACATTACAGGTGCTAAAAAAATTAAAAAAAAAAAAAAAAAGGGATCTATACCAGTGCTTTTGAAAGCGCTAGCATAGGTCCTTTTAAATTATACTGACCCGATACCTATTCCAGCGTTTTTGTGAACGCTGGAATAGGTATAGCCTATGCCAGCGCTTTCAAAAGCGCTGGTATAGACCTTTTAAATTATATTGATTTAAGATCTATACCAGCGCTTTTTAGAACGCTGGAATAGGTGCCTCCTATGCCAGCGCTTTCAAAAGCGCTGGTACAGGCCTTTTAAATTCTATTGATTCAAGACCTTTTAAATTATATTGATTTAAGATCTATACCAGCGCTTTTTAGAACGCTGGAATAGGTGCCCCCTATGCCAGCGCTTTCAAAAGCACTGGTATAGGTCTTTTAAATTCTATTGATTCAAGACCTATACCAGCGCTTTTGAAAGCGCTGGTATAGGTAGTACCTATTCCAGCGCTTTCAAGAGCCCTGGTATAGGTCTTCAATCAACAGAATTTAAAAGGCCTATACCAGCACTTTCAAAAGCGCTGGTATAGGGTGTATACCTTTTCCAGCGCTTTTGAAAAGCGCTGGTACAAGTCTGGCGACCCTATACCCACATTCATTGCCCGGCGGTTTGAAGCGCCGGGAAAAAAAAACGCCGGGATAGGAATTTCGACCCTATCCCAGCGCTTTTTGGGGCTATTCCAGCAGTTTTGAAAACGCTGGGATAGCTCCGTTTTTTTGTAGTGTTATCTCGGTCCCATTGTTTTGTGTCTTCATCCACTAACTTCTTCACCATTTGTGGTCGAGCTCCCCCTTTACGAAAGCATGGGTCCCTTGGCAGCCACCTGTGGTTCTCAATCTTAATCGTGTTACCATCCCCCACCTTCCACTCCGATCCCTCTACTATGACGTCCCCAGCCTATAGTAAACTTCTCTATACATAAGATAGGTTACTCCTCATGTTTGCCTTCAAGAAAGAGCATGTAGGGAAGTACCGTGCTTTGTAGACCCTGTACAACAAAAAGTGATGACGATGGATCAAGCACCATGCTTGTTTTGCAAGTATCCTAGATTAAAGGCATTAAGATCTTTGAAACCTACTCCCTCATTTGCCTTCGGTTCACATAAGCTCATGCTCCACTTATTCAATGGATTTTCTTCTCATTTCTTAACTTTCTCCACCAATATTTTGCCAGTATAGAGTTAATTTCCTCATACAGCACCTTAGGTAATTTAAACAGGCTCATTGATTAAGTAGGTATTGCTTGTGCAACCGTTTTGATCAAGATTTCCCTACCAGCTTTCGATATATACTTCTTTTTCCAACTTGTGACTTTTTTGGCAATTCGTTCATGAAGCTCCTTAAAGGTGTTTACTTTGTTTTTACTACCCACCATTGGCAATCCAAGATATTTCTCAAAGTCGAAGATGATTTGGGCACCAAATATTAGGTAGATTTCTTCTCTCAGGTTCGGTCTAGTATTAGGACTGAGGAATAGTGTTGTCTTTTGTCTGTTGATAGCTTGACCCAATGCTTGCTCATAGCGACCCAAGATGTGCATTAGTCGTTCACACTCCGAAGGTTTGGCTTAACAGAACAATAAGCTGTTGTCGGTAAAGAGGAGGTGCGAAATGCGAACCACATTTCGACATGACATCAATCCCTTGAATTGTAGTGTATCGGTTGCCTTGCGGAGCAAAGCTAATAAACCTTCCACACAAAAAAGGAAGAGATAGGGTGACAAATGATCATCTTATTTTATTCCACGGGAAGGTAAGATCAAGCCATGGGGTTCCCCTTTTAGTAACACAGAGTAGCTCACTGTGGAGACACATTGCATAGCCAAGTGAATCCTTCGATCATTAAAGCCCAGTTTCTTCATTATCTTGGGTAAAAATTCCCACTCCACTCGGGCATACGCTTTGCTTATGTCAAGTTTCGCTGTCATGTGTCCAATCTTGCCTTTTCTTTTGTTTCTTAACCTGTGCAACATCTCACAGGCTATGAAAATATTTTCAGTAATAAGTCTAACCGGGACAAAAGCAGTCTGAGCATTGGATATAATATTTGGTAAGATAGTTTTAACTCTATTGGCCAACACCTTAGAGACTAACCTACTGATCACGTTACTCAGGCTTATAGGTCAATAGTCTAACATGGACTGGGGTTCTTTCTTTTTTGGTATGAGTAGAATGTGTGTGAAATCCATTTTTCTAAGAAAGTGTCCCGAGTTCAACATAGATTAGACAGCTTCAGTGACATCATCTCCTACAATGTGCCAGAACTTTTGAAAAAAGAAAGGAGACATACCATCAGGGCCAGGCGATTTCGAAGGATGCATCTGGAAAAGGACTTTATATACTTCATCAGTCATCACCATTAAAAGGCAGGAGTAAGCTTTGGTTCATGTCCTCTGTGACCACTGCCTCCACCGACTCTAGCATATCATTAATTGTGTTTGGGTTAGAGGTAGAAAACAAATTTGTAAAGTACCTCTTAGCCACCCCTACAATATTCTCCTCTCTTGATCTCCACATGCCTCCCTCATCCATTAGTCCCTCAATTTGATTTTTCCTTTTCCTTTGAGAAGCTCTTTTGTGGAAGAATTTTTTATTTTTGTTGCTCGTCGGAAGCCATATTGCTCTTGAGTGTTGTCGCCAAAAGACTTCTTCCTGGTGCATTAGATTATTAAGCTCCTCCCTCTTATTATGAATCTATTCCAGGTTGTATGCATATCCCAAGTTGATAAGTTCCTCCATCTCTCTCTATTTTTCTTCAATTCTGAACTTTGTGTTTCCAAAGGTCATGCAGCTCCATGCTACCAGTCTCAAGCGACATTGTTTTATCTTTTCAAATAGTTTGAACATTGAACTTCCACTCATTGGGTGTAGGTTCCAAGCCTCTCTTATTACAACTTTATAGTCTTGGTGTGCTACCCACCTCTCTTCATAATGGTGAATCTGCTTTTTCTAAGCTTGTTTTTATCAGGTAAAATGCTGTTTATTCAAAAGTATGGGGTCATGGTCCGAGTAAGATACTTGCAAGTGGAAGACTAATGCCTTCGGAAACATCACTTGCCACGGAGCAATGGCCCAAGCCCTGTCCAGCATTTCTTGCACAAAAGCATCCCCCAGTTGGCCATCCATCATGTAAAGGTATGCCCTTGGAAGCCTAGGTCTTCAAGGCCACATTAAAGCAAGGTTTCTTTGAAAGCAAGCATCAGTGCTAGTGGCTTAGGTAGGTGGCCTTGCTTCTTAGTGGAGTGTAGGATCTCATTGAAATCTCCTAGACAAACCCATGGTAGTGTTGCCCTAACATGTAGGTGTTTGAGGAATTCTAGGTCTAGGTCTTCAAGGCCACACTGAAGCAAGGTTTCTTTGAAAGCAAGCATCGGTGCTAGTGGCTTAGGTAGGTAGCCTTGCTTCTCAGTGGAGTGTAGGATCTCATTGAAATCTCCTAGGCAAACCCATGGTAGTGTTGCCTTAGCATGTAGGTGTTTGAGGAATTCCTAAGATTCGTGCTTTCTATGCCCTTCTGGCTTGCTGTAGAAACTGGTTATTCGCCAAGGTTGCTGGTCAGTTGGCAAGATATGTGCGTCAATGTGATTAGGGTAAAAGGGTTTTAGAAAATAGGTAGTTTAATTACTTAACCATAATTCTAGCACTCCCCCTCACTTGTGGACCTAAACTTCCCCTTAGTAAGTGGAGGTTGACAAGTGGGAATTTAACATTTTAAATGGGAGGTAGAGTGAAGACAAGGATTGAATTCAGGATTTCCTGCTTTGATACCACGCTAAATTACCAATTGTGCCAAAAGTTTAAGTTTTTAGGAAATTGTGAGTTTAATCACTTAAGCATAATTCTAACTTAATTACTCAATATCATGATGCCACTTGTATTCTCTTAAGGATCTCATTCTATTGGTATTTTCTCAATAGTGTATTTTTATATAACAACATCATATTATATATACTAATTAAATGCTTGTGTGTTGTACGGTTCTATCATAAACTTTAGAATATATATTTTATTTGATAAACAATAACGAAATAAATAATTATTGTAATAAAAACATGAATAAATTGTATTGGTATAATAACTATCAAATATAAAATGATAACACCTAAATAAAAAATTATTATTTTGTAACATACCAATTGTGCTCTAATGAGAATTTTGTATTTTTAGGAGATTGTTGAATACTCTTTGTACACTATATTTTTAGTGTATCCTTTGTTGAATACCTCTTTGTTGATTATATCTATTCCATTGAAGTTTCAAGAGAGTGGATTACTTTAGGTCTGGATGCTACTCCTATATTTTTATATGTGGATCTCATATTTATACCACAAGTTTTCTATTTTTTTTTTCATTTATTTAATTCATAATTTTTTATTGAGATTTGTAAATAATTAATTTTGTAAAACATTTATGAAAGAATTATACAAAACCAAACATGATATCGCATGTTTTTTTATCCCATTTTCATGGAGTAAAAAATGTTGCCAACGCCCATTTGGCATGACAATCGTTTCTTAGAATTATAAATGTTGATATGATTGTAGAGAGAGGAAAATAGAATTTAAGGCGAATAATTATGTAGATAACTCATAACTTCTATATGAACGTTAAAATTTTGTTAGATTAGCAAAAAAAAAAACAATTTAATTATTAGGACTCTAAATGATGTATTGGTATTAATAATGTTTTGGGTCTGTTTGGTTAGGCATTTGTGAGTTTAAATGAGCTTTTTTAAAACCCAAAACTTTGTTTTGTAAAACACTTTAATATTTTATAGCAATTGTTGTGGAATGCAGGTGGATTTTTTTTTTACTAAGGCATGTGAATGTCTCATATTTAATCATCTCAAGCAACTTCATGTCACGCTTGAGTTATCACTTATTCATTCTTTTCTTGCATGATGGGTCACATAAGTCTCAAATGATGTGTTTTACCTCCTAAAAATGCATTCTTTTTCAATTTTTTCACTTCAAAATAAATTGTTTTGGTCATAGGAATTATTACCACACTTCACCCTTTCTACCAACAACAACAACAACAATAGTAAACAAAGAAAATGGAATATGCCCAATTTTGGAACCAAATTAAAATAATAAAAAATCCATTTTCCATTTGCATAGGAATTGGTCACATTGATTGATAATGTATAAACGCTTCTTTCATTGGTGGAGTCAGATTGAGATGATAAGTATTGTATAAACACATAAAAGCAAATCTTTATTACAAAGAATAAATAGAAATACAAAGTCATAGTGTCTAACTCTAGCTCTATCACTACTATTATTTATATTAACTGTACCTAAGTGTTTTTATTTTTAGATCTCACTTTTGCACTCACATTAAATTTTGCTTCTTTTTCATTTCACTTCACAAAACCAATTATGCAATGTATAGTTGCCTGTGGATGAACACTGGACTTGGCAAGTAGAAGCCAACATTGTTTAGAGTTTCTCATTGACTTTTGTTGATTGTCATAACATAACATATCTAATAAATTTAAGTTAGATTTGAACCAAAAAACCACAAAACACAAGCATTTTTAGGTACAAATATACATTTTTAAATAAAAAAGTACATATATTAATAATAATAACAACAAGGTTTTTTAAAATAAAAAATCATAAGAAGTTTTTTTTTTTTTTTTGAATAAGAAGATTGCAACTTTATTATTATTTTTTTTGATAATCAAGATTGCAACTTTATTAAGAATAAGATAAATTCAAAATATCTTGAGGTACAACCAACTCGATCATATAAGAATTTTCTTTATCCAAGTTACAGAATCATATGACAAAAATAAACAAGCAGAGGGAGGTGACATAATTAGTTTTGTGAAGTTCTAGAAAAAAAAAATAATATTTAAATGAAATAAAAATAAAATATTAAGATTGATGTAGTTGTCTATAAATATTACATTAACTAAAGTAACAAAAGTGAAGATTTGGGAGTCAATTAAACTAAAAATTGTATTGAGCATGATGCTAATATTCTAAAGTTCTCCTTTACTTATATCTCTCTCTAGGAAAAAATATATATTTCTCTATCTCTGTCTCTCTTTTTGTTGATATTTTTTAAAGGCCCATGGGCCTAGAGAAGTTAGTCTGGGCCAAACTTGGGTCTGACATTACACCCCCCAAAAAAAGAAAAAAAAGGGAAAAAAAAACTGTTAAGTCCTCTACTGAAACTCGATGATGCGTCACTGACACTCCAAATCTGGAACCAAAAACGCAACCTCTCAGATCAGATCTCACTCTCACTCTCTCATCACATGGCTCCTGTTGCTCCTCGATCCGGCGACGCAATCTTCGCCAGCGTCGAACGTGTGGTAAGCCCTAAAGCCCCCCTTTTTCTCGTTTCAAAAAATTGCCTGTTTTCAATTCCAAAATTTCCGATTTATTTTCTCGAGAACCGAACGGAACTTTGAAAAATTGGTGCAGAATGCGGAGCTGTTTACCTTGACGTACGGTGCGATCGTGCGCCAGTTGCTTACCGATCTGGAGGAGGTTGAGGAAGTCAACAAGCAGCTTGATCAAATGTAAATTTTTTTTTTTTTTTTATCAGTTTCTTACGGTTTTTTCCTTTTATATTTCGTAGATTTTTGTGTGCGATTTGCTAAAAATGTTGGTTTGATCCGAAGAGTGTGAATTTGGATGATTAAATTTGATTATAGTTTTAAGAATTTTATATAGACTTAATTGGGCAATTATTATGATCTTGATACTCACTTATCATCTGTCTCTGGCACAGTTATATCTCATAGTTTTATGTGATTTTTCAAATTATGGGTTAGTTATATTTCATAGATGTTTGATTGGCTTGAAGATGGTTTTGGTTTGGAAAGTTTACATTTTTATTTTCTTGTAAGAATTGTATTTAAACACTTAAATGGGCACTTATTATGATCTTGACATCCACTTATTCTTTAGCGCGAAAGAAACAATCAAACAAGGAAGATTAAAGAACATTATCTGAGCCTTTTTTTCCCCCCAATTTCCTTTTATTAGCCTGGCATACTAGGCTAGGATTCAAGCACATACTCAATCCTGCTATTTAAGTTTGATGGGTCTTGACCAAAAACTTTGGAAGAATTTTGATTTATGCGCGAGCATTTCTTTTGGAGTGATAGTTAAAATTTAACTAAACAGGCCATGTATGGTTTTCAGGAAAATTCCTAGGTATTAAAAGCTTACAAGATACAAATCCACAGTTAGGTACATATTTGAAGACACTTTATCATTAGATGTTATTTTATTGCTTTGCACTGAGGACTTATTCCCTATTCCAAGAACCTGCCTAACAAATCTATGCTCATTTGCTAACTTATCCGTCAAGAATTTACAACTCTATAATCAAATAGTAGCATTTCATTTCTTGTTCATACCCCCCCTCCCCTTCCTTTTGTTGGAGGTGGGTGCATGGAGGGGGATACTTGACAAATGCATTGACATACCTTTATCTGATATTGTTCTCCCTATTTTATTTCTACTAATGCCAATGAAATTTCTTTTACTTTATAAGAAAAATATACCTGATATTACACTGTGAACATTAACATCATCTCCAATGGGTAATCTCCTACCGCCAACAAACCTTAAGTTATCATATTTGAGCATCAAATGCAAAATTGTTGATTAGATCATTGTAATATCAGAATTAATTTGACTAGTTAATTATCTTGCAGGGGTTATAATATTGGAATTAGACTAATTGATGAGTTTCTAGCAAAATCTAATGTTGCCAGATGTGTTGACTTCAAGGAGACAGCTGAAGTAATTGCAAAGGTCTGTTATCATCATTATTTATGTATATAAAAAAGGTCTGTTATCATTGCTTGCGTCTTTACACATGAGAATTATATGTTGGCTCAATTTTCGTCCTACTTGTCCACGCCTCTATTACTTCTTTTATTCCAATTCATTATTTATCTATTTATTTTTTGTGGGCAGCCCCGGGGGGTTGGGGTGGGGGGGGGGGGTGGGGTGTGAGATAAGAGAGAAGGAGGAGGTGGGTGCAACAAAAAGAACAGGATGTATTGTTGGTGGTTAGTAGACTTGGAGGATGAAGACAAAAAGACTGGAATATACTTTTTCCAAAAAGACTTATCACTTAATGGATTACATATCTATGAATTCAGAACAAATGGTAATCAGATTGCCGAAATATTTCCCTTCACCTTGCTAAGGGGAGGAGGTGCCATTTAAGCCAGAGCACATTGGCACCATTTAAGCTAGAGTATGTTGGCTCTAATGGTTCATATTTTATTCAGGTAAAAAAAAAAAAAAGCCCTTGGAAAACTGTTCCATGCTTCAGTGTGGGAAATCAATTTTAGACTTCATCTGGTGAAGGTGCTATGTTCTTCTTTTGTATGAAAGGAGTTTGGGAGTTGGAGCTTCAACCTCAGTGGCTTGTCATATGGCTGAAATCTGGGAAGGATGGAGACCATGGATTTTGTTGAATTGAGGAGCTATCTTGGGTTTGTTCTATTGAAAGGCATTTGAAATGCTTGGAAAGCATTTTAGCATGATCTTGGTTGTCGGTTGGCTCCATAAAAATCTTGTTTCTAGACTTATCACTTATGTTTAGGACTTTGTAGTTTTTTTGCATAGGATAGGCTTGATGATAACTTACATTGATGTTGGGTTTGTGAGTGCAATACAGGTTTAGAAGTTGGACTCACTGGGCTCTCACCCTAACTTACATTGCAATTAAGGTTTTAAGTGTTGGAGAAGATAGGATAGGTGGAGTTAATAGAACTAGAAGTTTAATCTATCAAAAATAGAAATAGAACTTCGAGATTAATTATCATTATTTTTTTCGATTAGTAAGATTAATTATAATTATTAGCCCTAAGGAGCAACACATTTTATTTCCTTAAAAAGAGCTGAAGTGCTTTCATAAAGTAGCTTTTATACTTGGACAGGTAGTCTGGAAAGATGCTTATTGTGAGAATTCTCATTAATCACATTAAGATGTGTCGCTAAACCAAGAAGATCAATCATCTTTTCCATTGTTAAATTTCATCACACTTTTACAGGCAGTGAAAGTTTTTTCTCAAGCGATAGGAATTACTCCACTGCCCTAACTTGATAAAATATGCCAACTTAAGTTGGGCAACCCAAATCCTATATAGGTTTGGGTTTTGGTAACCTGTTCAACTTTGTTTTTCCCCATCATTTGATTGGTAAGTTAAGCATGCACCTGGTGAGTTTTGAACCCATTGATCACACCATTTCATTTTTCGGATTTGGCCGCCTTTGACCCAATCCAATCCACCAGGATTACAGCTTTAGGAAAACTTCTGGCTTGCTTGACAGAGTCAATATAAGGTCTTTTGGGTGGGTTCTGATAGAATGCATTTTGTACTTTGCTTGTTTCATATTAGCATGGATCTAGTTGGCTCTCCATAACATGCTTTGGCTGGTGAAGTAATTCACACAAGGTTTAAAAGTGTAGTTTTCTTATATTTTGCTATATTTCAAATATTTGCTGTGTCATGTATGTGGATTGCAGTCATTATAGGTGTAGAAGAGAAAAAGTCTAGGATTGAGATCTGTACAGGAATTTTCCCAGGTGAGTGGCTATGTCATAGAGTGGTAATTGGTTGCTTGGTCGAGCAGCTGCCCTGGGCACGGAAGGAAAGGTTGTTTGAATTCTTAAAGCTCGAATAATAGGGGAACGCATATAGAAAACATGAGAGCACTAACAGATCAATTTGATATCGAAAGCATACATGATACGGACCTGTTTTGGCGGGGCATACTAAACCCACTACGTACCACACCACTGTGCATAAATTTTCTATTGTAAAGTACGAAATATGTTTTTGTTCATGTATGTCCTAATAATACTTCTTTATCAGGTTGGTTTTAAAATGTTCTTAGGGGTCACAGCATCTGTAAGCAATTGGGATGCGGATGGAACATGTTGCAGTATTGTTTTAGAAGACAATCCTCTGGTAGACTTTGTTGAGCTTCCTGACACATGTCAAGGTCTATACTATTGCAATGTCTTAAGTGGAGTCATCAGAGGGGCCTTAGAGATGGTGAGTAATAACTCCTCCTACTAAACAGCTTTAACTTTGTCCTCTTATTGTTTTCTTTTTCCCAGCACATTATAATACTATATAACAGATATTCTTAGTTGTGTAAATGCCTTCAAAAACTGGTCTCTCTTATTGTGAATTTTGCAGTTGACATGTATTCTTCTAAAATTTCTCATTCTCGTTCATCTAAAATATAGATTACATCAAGCGTGGCTGAGAAAGCTAGCTTATTGGTGGCTGTATTGATTCAAAGTTGTGTGGAGTAACCAATGACTCACACCTTGATATCTTTTTCTTTACCTTTTCCCCATTTCGGGGAAATTCATTCTTTCTATTTTAAGGCAATGGGTACTACCATATCAACATTGTCTTTCTCAAGAATGGAAAGGCATGGTCATTTGTTCTAAGAAGGTTCTGTTCTAAGCCATTTGCTTCATGTTGATAAATTTGATGATTCTATGGTTAATAGTTTGTCAGAAGATCGAAGTAGAAAAAGAAAATAGTCTTTTGTTCTATGGTTTTCATTTTGTTGCTTACCCCTTACGCTGAAGTTTTCCTGAATTTTAACATTTCAGAATATCTTACACCTGATTAATATATGAATTTAATGTTGATAGTTGCAATATTTCTTTTTGAGAGGAATGTTTTGCTTGCTGCTATTTATTTTTGCTATAGGATCTCAATATGTGTATCTTTGCAATATTTTCCCACGTTCAGGTTTCAATGAAGACAGAAGTTACATGGGTTCGTGACATGCTTCGAGGTGATGATGCATTTGAGTTGCAAGTGAAACTTCTGAAGCAAGTTCCAGAGGAATACCCATACAAAGATGACGAGTAACATGTCAAACTCTTATGTTATATGTATACAATTTATGATTTTTGTTTGTTCTTTATTTCCCAATGTGTAGAATGTTGGTAGCTTAGCTTCTCTTCTAATGCACAAATCTTGTGAACTTAATTAAGTAAATTTTATTTCTTAAATTTATACGACACTGTTATAAGGACTACGATTGAACATAACAACTGCTATTGACATCTAATTCAAAAAGTTCGCCAGGAAAAGGAAAACCGTATGATCATTGGAGTCGTCTTCAGTATTATCAAGGACTTTGTGTATTCTCGAAATGGGTGCCACATTCTAGATGTGATGTTTAAGTGCATGAATTGAAATCTGTGTATTCACACAGATTTTGCCTGCTATACAAGGGGGCCGATCTGTACCAGTGTGCCTAATGACTTAACAATTTAACACCTTCTGCTGTGTTCATTATGGGGGATAAAACAATGCGTGGATGATGACACCTAAATAAGAAGTTGGTGTGCCCGATTGTTTGGATGCTATCGATTATACTTTCTTGCATATAGAAGTTTTATAACATGAGAAATTCATCAATTCTCAACGGGAGCGTATACCAGTTGTTAATGTTGAACTTACAATCCAATGATCCATATAGTATGACTAGCTGTCAGCTGATGCGATAAACTGATAATAAAGCTCTAGGGTCGAGTGTGGGTTTAAAGCATATGACTTGTTTATTTTTGGTTCTGAGAGGCCTAGGCCCAAATGGTAGACTAGAAGAGTTGGAGAGAGGTTGGGTTTAGGGGGCACTTGATTGAGTTGGGTTCGATGGCAGCAATTTTGTAGAGGTGTGTCACAAGTAAGGTTGTCAAAATTAGGGTTTTAGGTAGGATCATGGGGGTAGGTAGGATTATGAATCGTAAGATTAGATTGTGTTCCGTAAGATTCTACATTATTTGAGGAAAAAAAAAACATATTGGTATGTTAAATAATTACATAAATTATACATTCATTCATAAAAAACAAAAAATTTGCATCTATTTGATGTAATTACCATACATCACTACATTTACTTGTAAGCATCATTTAAAAAGGCTAAAAACCTCAAAATGTGAGACTCTATTAGGATACTATTTTTCATTTACGTTCAACTGACACCATCTCTTTACCTTAGAATAGCAAAACTAGGTCTATTGGGATGCTATTTTTTCATTTGGGTCAAACTAAGCTTTTTGTCAATTTAAAGAAGATTAAAAAAACTAGGATCGTTTGGGATCTTTTGAATCGTACGATCCTACTGATCGTAGCAATCCTACTAAAGATCTTTGAAAGATCCGGATCATTTTAGGCAAGTGAAATCATAAAATCGTAGGATCCAAATTGAGATTTTGACAACCATGATTACAGGATGGTATAGAACCTTGGGCAAGGATGTGATGGTGGTTGCTCATCACTAGGTGGTCGCTCTGGGGTAGTTTGTTCTTTTTGGTTGGTGGTTGTCATTGGTAGTTTTCTTTGGGAGTGAAAGGTCTGGGTGGTGTATTTATGGTGTTTGTAGTAAGATGTCACTTTTCAGCTTGTTTGCCTTTAAGTTGAGATCTGTTTGGTTACATGGGTTTGATGCCTCAGTAGATCACCACACTAGACCTGGAAAAACTGGACCCAAAAAATGGTGAGTAATAGAAATAGCAATCCGTTTTACTAAGAACCATTTTCATCCGACCTAGTCGAGTCAAACTTGCATTGGACTCGAGAAGTTTCCCAAGTCTCCATTGTAAAATTTAACATTTAATTTTTACTGACCCTTTTCCAATGTTTATTTGTATGCTAAAGTTATATTAGAATTTTATGTTTTTGAAGAAAATACTAATGAACTTGTCGACTTCACATGCCATTCTCATATATAAACATTTTCAGAGTGGATCTATTTTGTAAGTTCATTATAGACTTTTTCTCTTAATTATGTACTTTTTTTCCCTCTTTAAATATTTAACATGTTATATTTTATTCCTAAATTCTATATATTTAGTTATTTTTATAGGTGATTTAACTTTATTTCTTTTTTATTTTTGTTGGGCAAATTTCTTTCATTTTACATATATGATAAGTGTATGCATTTTTGTGTGTGGAATTTCTGGACTATTAAAATATTAGAATTAATTCTTGGACTATGAATCTATGGATTTATATACTGTTCAAAATTTTAAGTGTTTTCTTTGTATTTAAAGAAATACAAAAAATGATGTTAAGAGGTATGTTTCAAGTGTTTTTTTGGTACATGAAAAAAAAAAAAAAAAAAATCATATCGAGTTGACTTGACCCATCAAAAACTAGTAAAAGGGTTATATATATATATATAAGCATTAGCTCAAACCATATCCGATTCGATTTGTACCTGACTGGGTTAAACCCAAATATGCACAACCCATTTCCTAGGACTTGGGGCGGCCAAGGGCCTAGGCTACTTAAGCCTTGGTCAAAGTTCCCTCAATAAGAAAATGTCCAAATTGTAGGTAAATAAGTTTTCCCTTCCCTATACTCAAGAAAGCTCTCCAAATTGTTAGCCAATAGAATCTAGGCAAAATTTAAAGCCTGAGTTTAAATAAAAAAATGTTGTTAGTGTGCTAATTATCATTTTCGACTGATTCCTCTAACAACTAGAGGTTTCAATTTTTGTAAGTTAATATCCCACATGATTAATTTCATCATTATCTACTCAATCACCCACATGTTAACACACTAAAGAATCCCTTTCTCTTTCTCAAAACCAAAATTAAAAGATTTCATTCTTCCTTCATCAATAGGCATATCCATTGCTCGAGTTAGTTTGGTTTAGGGCTCAAACCGCCACTTGACCCAATCATGTCGGGTGGAGGATCACAAGATCCATCATCAATCGTGAAGAACCATGGTCTCAAACTTTAGACCTTCAACATGTGGTGGACAATTCAGTTGAAGCCAATGAAAATGGGTGACAACAAAAGTGATGATGAGGAGATCTTTAGATCTTTGCCATATTTGGGTGAAGTTTGTCAAATCTTCATCTGATCTAATTGTCCCATGAGATCTCCGCCAATTGGTTCAGTTGTGTTGAATTTCAATATGTTAAACTAACACTCGAATCGGAAGGATCAGTTCTTGAAGGAATTAATTCAACGTTGACTTCCGCCTGCAAGTCAGTCGTGGTTGAGCATGTGAATCAGTTTGATGGGTCCTTGGATAGTCCTATTCACCATGCACCAACTTGCTTAAAACTCCTTTTTTTTTCCCTCAAAATATAATAATATTTCATATCTTTTTGTTAAATTTAGTGCCTAAACCTTGATATTAGTTCTTTATATAAAGTTAATCTTGGATCGGGTAAGTTGAGGTTATTAAAGGGATTTTATTGTTAAGTGAAGTTACAATAGTGCATTTGATGAACTAGATTCGATTGTTCTTTGCTTTGAAATTTATTTTGTTAGTTATATTATAATTTTAAATATTAGATAGTGTTTATTTAATTTGTAATGAATGTCTTAGAAAATATCAATTTGGATATGAAAAACTAAAAAGAAAAATATAAATTAATTGAACATTGAATAGGATCCTTAATAAATTTATTACCAACAATCTAAAAAACATACTCCCTCCGTCTCACTTTTATTATCCTCTATTCCATTTTGAGATTTCCCAAAATATTGTCCTGTTTCTAAAAGTAAAAGCCATTAATTTACTAATGTTCCTATTATACCCATATTAATTTACTAATTCAATTTTTTAATAATTTTTTTAGGGTAGTTTTGTAAATTTATACATTTTTAAAAGGTAGACAAGACAATAAATGATATTTTCTTAAAAAGTTTGACTTTTCAAACATAACAAAAAAAGTGGGACGGAGGGAGTATAATAGAAAAGTCATGCTTAGTCTAGTAGTTGCTCTTGGCAAAGAAGGAGGCAAAGAAGGAAAGGTGCTCCATAGCATTTGGGGTTGACTCGAGGCCCTTTTCTAATTACTATAAAATGTAGCACCTTTATTTTTAGAACCCACAAATGAATAAAAAAGGAATTTAGAAGATAATGAAATTATACAATAAAACATTAACAATGAAAATAATTGCAATGATTTTCAAATATGCAATATAACAATTATTGATTATATAAAGTCAAATTTTTTATTTTCAGAACTAAAATTTGTAAAATCCAACTTTAGTTAGCTATAGTATCTATAATATCAATTGAAAAAGTGGAAGAAAAATCTAAATACAAAACTTAATTTATAATTTTACATCTCAAGAAGTGAAAAGCATTTAAATATTGTATTGAGATGCAAAATTACTAATTAAATATAAAAAATATCCCATTCAAAGTTAATGCCATAGTTAAGACTATGCCTCAGTTTGCTAAGTTGGTGGTGGTATATTAATTTTAATTAATTTGTGTTTTATTATTTGATGTAAGAAATAATATAGGGGTCTATATTTATTATTTTTTAATTTTGATTTTCCTTTTGTTTTGTTAGGACTTAAGATTTAATTTTCCTATGGATTTCATGAGATTTGTGACATGCTTATCAAAAAACTGTTCTCGTGACTGACCTAGATCACGGAGACAATGGAAGCAATCGTGTCAAAAACTATTCTCGTGACTGACCTATCAATCGACATGTTCTTAATTTTAATAATATTCCATACTTTGATGGCACATCATACAAAGAAGACTTCATAGATTTAATATTGAATCCTGGAGATTATTTTGCTTACACAAAGATTCCAGAATAGCAATTATTATTATTATTATTATTATTTTTTTATTTTTTTATTTTTTTTTGAGAAACAGATTCAAGAATAGCTTGAGGTGCAACCAGTAGTAGCGGAGCCATAAAATTTTCTCAAGGGGGGCCAAATCAAATGTGTCATTGTACTCTGATAGCTTTAACTCTCTCTATATAAATGCGTATGATTTTATTTTTGAAAAACAAAAAAAAATATTTTGCTAAAAAGATTTACTTATATATTTTTATTAATTTATACTTTAAATGCTCCTAAAATTAATGACTTATATATGACAAAAAAAAATCAGTATTAAAAGGAAAATAAAGGAGACAACAATAATTAAAGAGCATTTATACCTTTTTTTTTTTTTAAATGAAAGGGGACTGTGGGGGCAAAAGCTTGAATTTTTATATTGGGCCTTAAGTCCTATTTGCTAATGGAGATGCGTCCGAGGAGGAGCAAATGACTGGGGAGGCCCCAGAATAGACAGTCGTGTAAGGAAAGAGGAGAGGGCTGAGGTCCAAGAAGGTTACCCTCCTCGGACCGGACGAATATCAGTTGAGCAAGTATCCGGGTGACTTAGGTGATCTTCCAAGAGACTCCAACAATGAGGATAAACTTCAGGCACGTACGGAGAAGATAAGGATACAGAAATATCTTAGAAAAAACTGCCACCACCGCATTAAATGCACTGCAGCAACTTTCCTGGCCGCATTAATGTGGAGAAAACCTCTAAACAGTGGTCTCAACCACTACCGTTCACAGAGAGCTAGAGAAGATGCTTGATAAGACACATACTTGAGTGCAGGGTTGAATGATGAACAACTGTACGATGGAGATGGCTTGGAAAACTCTATATAATTTGAAAGACCCTCCATAAGAGGGGGATCGGAAAAATAGGGAAGAAAAGTATAAAGAGAATTATTATAGCACAGTGTTGAACTATCTTTCAGAAATAACAATTTGATTATTAAACTATCTCCTCGGTTGAACATTCCATCCATAATTACATATAATTTCTTGCTTGGATACACTTGAAATCTTAGTTAACCCTTTAGTCAATCCGCTAAAAGCCCAGTTCTTTCACCCACTTTCTACAAATTTATTGTATTTGGCTCATTGGGCTTATAACCCAATTCTTCTGGGTTTGGGCTACAAATTGTGACCCTACAATTGGCGCCGTCTGTGGAAAGAGCTAGTGCTTTAGTGGAGTATAACGGTCATGGTGGGATCAGGACCACACCAAACTAGTCCGCACCATGCAGAATCAGCCAATGTTCGTCAACAAGATGAACTCCACGATCTTGAGCGTGAAAAGGATCTGGACAACTACCAGGAAGGTAGCTTGCAAACGCTCCACACAGGTGGAAGCGGTTTTCGGAGAAAAGGTCGTGCAGTGCATGAGCAAGGTGATGAAAAAGCTATGCAACGCGAAATTGATGAGTTAAAGAGGCAACTTCGTCGAGCACAACGGAAGCAATCCCCCTCCCAACTTTGATGTTTCTTCTAATGACGAAGAAAATACTATCTACAGACAACAATCAAGAACTCCACCTAGTGAGTCTTTTTCCTGTGAGGAGGAGCATCTTCATAAAAGGAAACGTAGGAGTCCATCTCGTAGGGGAGTAGGAACTGATATTATGAAGAAAGCTTTGAACCAAATTTCTAAATCACCCTTCACATGGGGAACAGAAAAGGCAAAACTTCCCAGGCGTTTCCATCAGCCAACGTTCGCCATGTATAATGGTCGAACGGACCCTGTAGAGCATGTAAGCCAGTTCAAATAGAAGATGGCTGTCCATTCTCAGGACGAGGCTTTGATGTGTAGAGTATTTCCATCTAGTTTGGGACCGATGCCGATGAGATGGTTTGATGGGCTAAGGACCAATTCTATCAGTTCCTTCAAAAAACTCACCTAATCATTTTGTTCCCGATTCATTACATATAGTAGGATTTCTCAACCTTTAGACTCTTTATTGTCCATGTCAATAAGGGAAGGAGAGTTCGTGAAGGCGTATGCTGAAAGGTACTGGGAGATGTTTAACGAGATTGATGACGATTTTGATGAAGTTGCTATTAGAACATTCAAGGTCGGTCTCCCATCTGAGCATGGTTTGAGGAAATCTCTGACAGGTAAGCTTGTCACTAGTTTACACCAGCTAATGGACCGAGTTGATAAATACAAGAGGATTGAAGACGATTAACAACAAGGGAAAGGGAAAGCTAAGGTTATCCCTCAGGAAAGGAGGGATTTTAGGTCGGACAGATACAGCAACAACCGGCCGAGAAGGGATTACGTAGACCAATCAAGGTCAAACAACACTCAGGTTGTCGGTGCAGTCTTCCGAGAGTCGGTGCATCAAGTATTAGAAAAAATCAAGAATGAACCCTTCTTCAAACGACCCAATAAGATGGTGGGAAATCCTGAAAAGCGAAACCATAACCTCTATTGCCAATACCATCAAGATCATGGGCACACCACAAAAGATTGTAGGAGTTTGTGGGATTATTTGGACTAACTCGTCTGAGAGGGAAAAATTAAAACAATTGTTGCATCATTCTAGTGGTCTGGGGGGCCAAGCCAACTCTGGATCTCAAAGAGATATTCCTTCAAGACCCCCTTTGGGAACTATCAATGTCATCTTCCCTGCACCAGGCAGAACAGGATCATGTCCGTTTAGGATAATGTCTGTAGCTCGTCTATCTTCAGGAGACACTAATCAGGATCTGAAGAGGGCTAGAGTGGAACTGCCGTTGGTCATGGGATTCTTGGATGAAGATAAGATTGGAACCATTCAACCTCACGATGATGCCTTAGTGATCACCCTCCGAATTGGGGGCTACGACGTGAAGAGGGTAATGGTAGATCAAGGTAGTGCTGCCGAGATAATATATCCCGACCTTTACAAGGGGCTGAACTTAAAAGCCAATGATCTAACGCCCTATAGTTCTCCCTTAATGAGTTTTGAGGGGAAGATTATTATCCCAAAGGGTCAAGTCAGATTACCTGTGCAGACTAGTTCAGAGGTGGTGGAGGTAGATTTTATCGTCGTTGATGCATACTCCCCCTATACTGCAATTGTTGCCTGAACTTGGCTTCATACTTTGGGAGCAGTTTCATCCACCAGCACCAGAAGGTTAAATATCCGTCCGGGGGTCAGATTAAAGAGTACTAGGAGATTAGGCTTTGGCAAGGCAGTGTATGGTAGTTGCCATCCAGCATAAACCCGAAGTTGAGCCCTTGGCTCATGGAGAAAAGGGCTTGTAGAAGTTAAAATCCCCGGCGTTATCCATCGATAAGCCAGCCGAGGATGCGAAGTGCGAAGATTTATTAAAGGTTATTATAGGGGACGACCCGGAAAAGTTTTTTCAAATTGGATCCCAGCTGCCTCATCAAAAGAGAGAAGAGGTGATAGAGTTCCTTAAACAGAACATTGATGTCTTTGCCTGGAATGCCTACGATGCCCCAAGAGTAGATCCAGAATTCATCTGTCATCATTTGAAGGTTAATCCGTTAATCGCACCCAAGAAGCAGCCCCCTCGGCGCCCATCCAAAGAACACGCCGAAGCAGTCCGAGAGGAAGTTACTAGACTTAAGCAAGCTGGAGCTATCAAGGAAGTTTTCTATCCTGAATGGTTAGCAAATACTGTAGTGGTAAAAAAAAAGAGTGGGAGTGGCGAGTGTGCGTAGATTTCACGGACTTAAATAAAGCTTGCCCCAAAGATCCATTTCCTATGCCTAAGATAGACCAACTGATAGATGCCACTGTCGGCCATCGTCGGATAAGCTTCTTGGATGCCTTCCAAGGTTATCATCAGACACCTTTGGCCTTGGACGATCAGGAGAAGACTGCTTTTGTTTCCCCTATCGGGAACTACCATAACAAAATAATGCCATTCGATTTGAAAAATGCAAGATCCACATATCAGAGAATGATGACAAGAATGTTTGAGTCACAATTGGAGAAGAAGATCGAAATCTACATAGATGATATGGTAGTGAAAAGTAAGATGGTTTCGAAGCATGTGGGGGACCTTCAAGCTATCTTTGAAATCCTTAGAAAGTACAAGTTGCACTTAAATGCTTCCAAGTGCTCATTCGGCATGGTGTCAGGCAAATTCTTGGGTTATATGATCACTCATAGAGGGATTGAAGTCAACCCTGACTAGATTAAAGATATTAACAACTTGCGATCTCCTCGGAATCCCAAGGAAGTGCAAAAACTAACCGGAATGGCCGCCGCTTTGAACAGATTCATATCTCGATCAGCAGACAGGTGTAGACCTTTCTTCCTATTGATCAACAAATGGAAAGGTTTTGAGTGGACTGAAGAATGTGCCACAGCTTTCCAGCAACTCAAAGATTATCTAGCTCGGCCACCGATCATGTCTAGTCTTGAGCCAGATGAAGTCCTTTTTACCTACATTGCTGTGGCCCTTTATGCTGTAAGCTTGGTACTGATACGAGTTGATTGTGGCGTACAATGACCAGTTTATTATGTGAGTAAGTCACTGCATGAAGCCGAAGTGCGTTATTTACCATTGGAGAAAGCTATCTTGGCAGTAGTGCTTGGCACAAGTAAGCTGCCCCATTACTTCCAGACACATACAGTTGTCGTTCTTACCCAACTTCCGTTTAAAACCATATTCCGAAGTGCCGATTACACAGGAAGGGTAGCCAAGTGGGGTACAATTCTAGGGGCTTTTGACATCAAATACATGCCTCGTATTTCCATAAAAGGACAAGTTCCGCAGATTTGGTGGCCGAATTCACCGAACCCCCAATAGAAGAGTTAGAATCGGCAAGAAACATGGATGAAAAATTGGTTAGCATGATCTCCCAATATCGCCTTCCGGCCTGGGAAGTATATGTAGATGGGGCATCGAATTAGAAGGGCTCAGGGATTGGGCTAGTACTGATATCCCCTGAGAAGATTATCATTGAAAAATCTTTGAGATTGGATTTCTCGGCTACGAACAATGAGGCCGAGTATGAAGCTTTGGTAATAGGAATGGCCATGGTTCAAAGAATGGGTGGAAAATTAGTAAAAGTCTCCTCGGACTCAAGACTCGTCGTCGGCCAAGTAAAGGGGGAATTCGAGGCAAAAGATGAAAGGATGCAGGGGTACCTGAGTCAAGTTAAATGGCTACAGTCAAAGTTTGATTCTTTTGACTTGCTACATATCCCCAGAAATGGTAATGCATTGCTGACTCTTTAGCTATGCTTGCAACTTCCTCGGCACAAGATTTGCCTTGAGTTATTCTTATTGAGGACTTGTACAAACCCACAGAGATAAGAAGAGAGACAGCTCAAATCCATCAGATTAAAGCAGGGTCGAGTTGGATGGACTCCATAATACAATTCTTGAAAGAGGATATTCTGCCTGAAGAAAGAATAGAAGCTGACAAAGTACGAAAGAAGGCCACTAGGTACTGGTTATCTGAGAACCAGAAGCTATACAAACATTCCTTTTCAGAACCTTATTTGTTATGTGTTCATCATGAGTTGACCGAATCGCTTCTAGAAGAGTTGTATGAAGGAATTTGTGGAAGCCATACTAGTGGTAGGTCCCTAGCACATAGAGTTATTACCCAAGGCTATTGGTGGCCAAATATGCAGAGAGAGGCTTTGGAATACGTCAGAAAGTGTGATCAATGCCAACGGTTTGCGTCGAGCATACACCAACCAGGGGGAATTCTTAATCCGCTATCTAGCCCATGGCCATTTGCTCAATAGGGCTTGGACATTGTGGGACCATTCCCCAAAGCAATGGGAAACAAGAAATATCTCTTGGTCAGCGCAGATTATTTTACGAAGTGGGTTGAAGCGGAACCTCTAGCTAACATTAGAGACGTGGATGCGAAAAGATTCATTTGGAAAAACATTGTCACTCGGTTTGGAGTCCCTCATGTGCTCATCTCGGACAATAACCTTCAGTTCGACAGCAAAATGTTTAGAAGATATTGTGGCGAGTTGGGGATTACAAATAGGTATTCTACTCTTACTTATCCCCAAGGGAACGGACAAGCAGAAGCCGTAAATAAAGTCATAGTAAATGGGCTGAAGAAAAGGCTAGATGATGCAAAAGGCAAATGGGTGGAAGAGTTACCACATGTGCTCTGGGCGTATAGAATCACACCTCGTAGGTCTACTGGAGAGACCCCATTTTCAATGACTTATGGAACTGAGGCTGTCATCCCTTTGGAAATTGGTTTCCTAACTTCGAGAACCAGTTCATTCAATTCGAGTGACAATGATGAGTAGCTGACAAAGAGTTTGGACTTGATTGAAGAAAAGAGGAAAAATGCAATGGTTCAATTGGCCTACTACCAGCAAAAACTGAAGTAAGGTTATGATGCCAATGTAAAATTGAGACCTTTAACTCCTGGTGATCTGGTGTTACGTAAAGTTGTGGGCGCTGCAAAAAATCCAGCTTGGGGAAAGTTAGGACCAAATTGGGAAGGGCCTTACTGTATAACCTCAGAAGCTAGCATTGGAGTATATTTTCTAGAAGATCTGGACGAACATGTAATACCACGTCCTTGGAATGTAAACAACCTAAAGAGGTATTACTATTAATAAATATTTTCATGATCAATTTATTCGTTCTTTATATAAAGTGTTTATACTTTTTACCTTTTAGTTCTTTCAAGTGTTTAAACTTAAATCCAATCATGCGTGAAATCCTCGGACCAGATGATTTGGGTTAGTTAACACTCATTCGCAGTTCTTATAAGTGTTTAAACTTAAACCCAATCATGCCTGAGCTCCTCGGACCAGATGATTTGGGTTAGTTAACACTCATTCGAAGTTCTTTTAAGTATTTAAACTTAAATCCAATTATACCTGAAGTTCTCGGACCAGATGATTTGGGTTAGTTAGCACTCATTCGCAGTTCTCATAAGTGTTTAAACTTAAACCCAATCATGCCTGAAGTCCTCGGACCAGATGATTTGGGTTAGTTATCACTCATTTGAAGTTCTCTTAAGTGTTTAAACTTAAATCCAATCATGCCTGAAGTCTTCGGACCATATGATTTGGGTTAGTTAACATTCATTCGCAGTTCTCATAAGTGTTTAAACTTAAACTCAATCGTGCCTGAAGTCCTCGGACCAGATGATTTGGGTTAGTTAACACTCATTCGAAGTTCTCTTAAGTGTTCAAACTTAAATCCAATCATGCCTAAAGTCCTCGGACCAGATGATTTGGGTTAGTTAATACTTATTCGCAGTTCTCATAAGTGTCTAAACTTAAACCCAATCATGCCTGAAGTCCTCGGACCAGATGATTTGGGTTAGTTAACACTCATTCGAAGTTCTCTTAAGTGTTTAAACTTGAGATTCAATCATACTTGAAAACCTTAGACTGAATGATTTGAATGGATTAGCATCACAATGTCATGCTTATAGATGTTTATATAACTTTTAAGTTGCGCTTGAATGCCTGGGGCTATTGATTGAATTTAAGTTAACTTGTAGTATGGCCTATTTATAAGATATGATAGTATATTTTATTCAAGTTAAAATGTCAAAAGGTTGCCGTACTTTGACAATAAATCTTGTAGCACATATCATGACATATGAAACAAAAGAAAGATATCTTCATTGATAATAAAAAAGGTGTGATACATTTCTTTAACAAAAAACAACGAACAAAATAACAAAAAAAAATACAAAAATAGTAAAAACCCCCTAGCCTAAGCTTTCGTCTTGGGGACCCCTGAGTCAGTAGTTTGGCCGAGCTGAGAGACAGCAGTATCTGAAGCTTTCTCTGTGGGATTAGAAGAATTTTTCTTCTTATCCTGACCTTTATCCTTGCCCTTGAGAGTTTCAATCTCCTTTCCTTTGCCAGCATCTTGATTGGAGTATTTTGGAACTTCCAAAAGGGCAGGAGGGACTTGGTCCGCCTTTGGCTGCACAAATACTTGACTGGCTTGTCCAGGGTGGGAGGAGTCAGGACCTGAGAGCTCGCGAATTTCTGGATCGTAGTAAATGCTCTTAGGTTGCCTCAAATCAGAGTCCACAGGGACCCCAGCAACATCAAGGGCTTTTCCCCATGAGATGTCACAGTAATCCCTGCATACAACGGAAAATTCCTCCGTAAGTCTGGCTTGAGTCTCCTCCACCCCAAGCGTGTAAGCAGCCTGCTTCTTGGCCTCGGTTGCCTCTTTAACGAGTTGGACAGCTTCCCTGGCTTTCCGAAACTCTTGACGAAGCTCCGTCACCAGTTGCTTCTCTGTTGCCAGATTTATTTCATTGTAGTGCAACTGTTTACGAATATCTTCAAACTGCTTCTTAGTAGTCTTCAGGCCTGCTTCAGCACTATCTCTCGCCCTAACTGCCTCTTTTATCTACTCAGCCATTTTAGAGTGATTTTCTTTTAGGGCGCCTAGCTTTACCTCGACCTCGGATCGAGCATTGAAGGCCGCCCTGGCCTCGCTACAGGCACTCTTAACCCAGTTCTTGGCCACGTAAACTTGTTGTGTGATCTACGTGACAAAATAAAATTTTTTACCTTTAGTATAAAACACATCAAAAACTCATGAAAATAACCAAGTATCTAGACAAGGCAACAAATCAAACCACTTACCATGGCTAGATCCCTCTTAAGGGATAGAAAGAGCTTATGTTGACTGAAATTCCTGTAGGCCTTCTTGTCTTTTGGAAGGATGAGGGGTTGCTCCAAGGCCTCGACAACATGGCCTGCATGCCCCCCATGGTAATGCCTGATGAAGGAATCCCAGGCAATAAGGACACCGTCCACCTCCAATTTAGGAGACCATATACGTGATGGACGGCACACTTAAGCCACAGGAAGCTCTTCTCGGCTGTCAACGGAGTTGGACCTCCTACTTCTTTGGTCCTAGGATTGCCTCTGTTGTTTATTTCCTTTTTGAGGGCCTATCTTGCCCTCCTCAGGAACCTCTTGGTGTCTCTTTCTCCTTAGCTCAGGATTGGGGTTTAGCCCAAAATCAGCAGGAAGCTAAGGAGAGGGAGGAGGAGGGTTCACTGGGGGTTTAGACTTGCTGGCCTCTTGGGGGGAAGGCGCCTTGGTCCTCCCCTTTATGAGCTCCCTTAAACTTGGGGTAGGTTTTGGAGCCATCTCTTCTTCTTTGTTATCTGAAGAGTCCTCCACGTAAGTTACTATAGGGGTAGGAGTTTGAACACACGAGTACTCGTCTGTTTCTTCCTCGGCCTCTGATATAACGATGACTTCTACTTGCGTTTCTTCCTCTTCAAATTGAAACTTGTCAATTTCTTCCTCAAGTGAAGAGGAAGATGCTGTTCCTTCCTCGGCTACAGCTTGTCCAGGAGGCACTTTCTAAAGTGGGTGGGCGGCCAAGGGAATGCCCTGCAGGATTGGATGATCAACTGGTGAAAGATTGTGTGGGGCTAAAAAATGAGGCCGAGACATGTCTATACGAGCCAAACGATAGTCGTTTGCCCTGATAGCATTGCCGATGTTTAGAAAAGTTCTCAAGATGGGTTCGTAGTCCAAAATTAGGTGGGCGGCTCGAAGTTGTCCGTCGTCGTTCACAAAAATTTGAGATCTTAGTAAGTAGTTGAGTACGGGTATGTTGATTAAACTAATCCGAGGATTTACTTGTGTTTTATCTATTAAACAAGAGAATTAAACAGTTAGAAACATGGAGTTCAATGTAAAAAGATGAAAGAAGAAGAAAGAAAATCTTTTTGACATATCAAAGCAAGGCCGAGGACAAATAACTTAAATCTAATGTTAGAAAATCTAAATCTAAGGTACCCCACCTGACTCTCCTAGCTGGGTTGGGCAAGGAAGACCGTCATGCCAAGGTCCTGATACAATGAGGTAGTCATCCTTTATCCTTTTGTTAGACTTGGGAAGACCCGAAATGAGCCTGACAGCATCGGACTGGGATTTAAGGTAAAATCCCACCCTTTTTTGTTGGTGGCCTTCGTATAGGTGGACTACATCGTGCCAGGTTAGCCCCAATCCTAAGTGTCGGTCCAGAGCGTCAACTGCTCCTAGAATCCTAAAAAAGTTAGGTGCGCACTGTTGAGGGCAAAACCTATGGTTACGTAAGTAGTCTCTTGTAATCCTACCCATGGGGATAGTCATTCCTCCCTTTATGAAGGCTATCATTGGGATTATGACTTCTCCCACCTCTCGGTCAAATGCTAATCCCTCCAGGGAATAGTATCGCAATGATACCTCCTGGGGTATGTGATATTTCTCTTTGAATATTTCTATCAAAGCAGGGCTCTTCACTAAATGCTCAAACCTACCCATTTCGAATAAGTAGAAAAGAAAAAACGCTAGGGGTGACAACAGGGTAATGAAGAATGAAGGGCCGAGAGGTTGTCTGAGGAAATAAAGAAAAATTCGAAGAAGTTAAAACTTATGTGAACTAAAGCAGGAACTGATCTTCGAAATCTTTGAGAGGATCTTTGAAAATTTTGGAAAGTATGATGGATGATCTGATGTATGGTGTGAGTTTGAATATTCGAATGCTCTGAAGATTCTGAACTGTGATGAAGAAAAGAGAAGATAATGCTCTTATGAGCCTTTATATAAGGGACTGAAAACGAGGGGGATTTATCCCGCCCAAATCTTGAAGGGAAATACGGTCCGTTGGATCAAAATCCCTCCGTTGGATGCCAGAGACACAGCGTCACCCAAAGTACTTAATGACGCTTCGCGAATTCCGAAGCGTCAGAAGCAATGGTGAAATGACTAAAATAACGTCCCTATGTGCGTAAATTTGAATGTCTTTACAGTTTTAACCACGGTTACATTGGCAAGTCAAAATTCTATTTTTTCTTCTCGGATAAAAGAGAAAAATTAAAATTTTGATGGACTATTATGGGGGCAAAAGCTTGAATTTTTATATTGGGCCTTAAGCCCTATTTGCTAATGGGGATGCGTCCGAGGAGGAGCAAATGACTGGGGAGGCCTCGGAATAGATAGTCGCGTAAGGAAAGAGTGGAGGGTTGAGGTCCGAGGAGGTTACTCTCCTCGGACCGGACGAATATCAGTCGAGCAAGCATCCGGGTGACTTGGGTGATCTTCCAAGAGACTCCAACAATGAGGATAAACTTTAGGCACGTACGGAGAAGATAAGGATACAGAAATATCTTAGAAAAAAGCTGCCACCACCGCATTAAATGCACTGCAGCAACTTTCTTGGCCGCATTAATGTGGAGAAGACCTCTGAACAGTGGTCTCAACCACTACTGTTCACAAAGAGCCAGAGAAGATGCTTGATAAGACACATACTTGAGTGCAGGGTTGGATGATGAATAACTGTACGATAGAGATGGCTTGGAAAACTCTATATAATTTGAAAGACCCTCCATAAGAGGGGGATCGGAAAAACAGGAAAGAAAAGTAGAAAGAGAATTATTGTAGAACAGTGTTGAACTATCTTTAAGAAATAACAATTTGATTATTAAACTATCTCCTCAGCCGAACATTCCATTCATAATTACATATAATTTCCTGCTCGGATACACTTGAAATCTTAGTTAACCGTTAGTCAATCCGCTAAAAACCCAATTCTTTCACCCACTCTCTACAAATTTATTGTATTGGACTCATTGGGCTTATAACCCAATTCTTCTGGGTTTGGGCTACAAATTGTGACCCTACAGGGACTATCACCTAAAATTTACTCAATATTTTAAATTTTTAACATTAAACAGAAGGGGAAGGGGCATTTTTGGAAAATCTAGAGGGGGCCATGGGTGCAACTTGTATTGAAGCAAGTTTGTGAGCGATGCAATAGATTGGTAGAATGATATAAAATATTTTAGAATGCAAAGGGACAAGCCTTGATTTTCCTTATGGTTAAGAATGAAGAAGATGATGGTAAAGTTTTCATAAGAAAATAAATTCATGTATAGTATGGATAATAACAAGAATTTTGGTATCCAAATGCAAAGATAATATTAAAGACGTTGAATGTGATGAAATCCCGCTACAAGTCAAGATTGAAAAAGATAATGTTTTGCTAGAAGTTGTTGAAGCAGATAATGGAGTTGATTAAGGAGAATGACAAAAATCAAGAGTTGGAGATTGTTAGAAAATCTGTGAAAGATTTATAATCAAAATTATATAGAATCAAATTCCTATTGACAATGAATCAAAGTCCATTGATTTTCTAGGAATAGAATTTTTTATTTTGTCTACAATCCCATATTGATTGATGTAGCAAATCAATTGAAGGCCAAGGAGAAAGAAATTTTACCTAACATTGTCTCAAGGATACGGATTTCAAAATTAGATCAAGTTATTAAAGTCTTTGAATTATCTTTTTATTTGGAGTGGAGGGTTTCAATAATTAGATGAAAACTCAAGGTCAAGTTTCATTCAAGTGGTGGGATCTGATGGAGGACATAATATAGAGGTCTATTTTATCATTTATTTATTTATTTACTTTTTATCTAAGATAGAAATTCTATTTTAGTTTAATATAAATGTATATGTATGTAAAACTCTCTCTTAGAAACTTGAATATTGGCCATTGCTCCCCTCACCCCACAAGAACTTGTACATGTGGAATGACCATTACTTCAAAGGTACGCATTGATTATTTTATCATTTATTAGTTTTTGATATTTTGATATAATTTTCGTTATTGTAGGATTTAAGATTTTATTTCCTTGATTTCATGAGCTTTTAAGGTTTTTCTTGTCAAATTAGAGTCATAATGTGGTACCATATTTATTTGGATATGTTAAGGAATATTTTTCTTGAAAAATATGTATTTGGAGCCTTTAAATAGGCTAGCAATATGCAAAAAGAAAATGAAAAATTTGCTTTCAATAAAATATATAGAAGTTTTCTAACTTTTTTACTTTGGTAGATTCTAGATTTCTTCATGGATTCAAGGGATCATTTATGGATTTAAGGGTTTGCGTCTAGTTAGAACAAGATTTATGCTCTTTCATGTCTTTCATTTGACATCATTATTGTACTAATTGATCATCTTAACGGGATTGCAGGCGCATCAATTATGGGTGAATTGTGAACTCATATATTATGCAAGTTTAATAACATAGAACTTTACTAAGAGTGTTGTAACTCAGTTGGTTAGTATTTTTTTGTGTTTTTAATAGGAACATCTAAGTTTCAACCCCCCTCCCTCGTGACTATCAAATTATAAATTTTTAAAAAAAAAAAAACCGTAGAACCCCATTCTAAATTAATGATGTATAGTGGAATCAGTTTAACAATTAGTAAATGGGTTTTTTTTTTTTTGGGTAAAATAAGGGATCTAAATTTGAATCCTGTCTGAAGTAAAAATCAATTAGTAATGTGTGATAGATTTATCATATCGATATGTATTTTTTTTTCAAAAATGAATGCAATTTTAAGTTCGGAGGTTCTTTTCATCTACGCTGAGTGTCCAAAATTTATTGGAGTACATTGTCTAACAGTACGAGTATTAGATAGGACAAGCTACTGAGGACATCGATGTACTGAGGAATCTTTGGAAATTTTAGAGACTTGGTCTGCTGTGGATATATTTGATTGGAGGTTTAAGGTGTTGGGTGAAGAATTTGGTGAGTGGTTCTTGATTTTCTTATTAATGAATAATGATACCTTTTCCTTTGCTTAATTGGTGTTTAACTTATCGTTTCGTTTCCGATTTGAAACATGTCGTTGAAATTGAAGCTGTCATATTCTTGTGATTCTGACCTATGTAACTTGATCCCCAAAGGCCCAATGAGGGATCACAGGGATTAAACACCACAGGAGTCCAAATGATTGTGACTATGATTTATGTAAGGTTAGGTTAGGTTTAATTATTATCTTTTCATGGCCTACGTACTTTTGGAAGTTGAGGAGTCCTCCTTTCTTAATAAGTGTTTTTGAGATTGTACTTAATGATTCTCTCTCTCTCTCTTAATTATCTTGAAAGACAAACCTAGCTTCCAATCGCGTGCACAAAATTTCGCATTGATAAGAAGATAATAAGGATAATAAACCCACGTTTAGATATGGAAGAGGATAAAAGAGGTCTCTCTCTCTCTCTCTCTCTCTCTCTCTCTCTCTCTCTCTTAATTATCTCGAAAAACAAATCTTCCAATCACGTGCACAAACTTTTGCATTGATAAGAAGATAATAAGGATAATAAACCTATGTTTAGATATGGAAGAGGATAAAAGAGGTCTCTCTCTCTCTCTCTCTCTCTCTCTCTCTTAATTATCTCGAAAAACAAACCTTCCAATCGCGTGCACAAACTTTCATATTGATAAGAAGATAATAAACAAACCTATGTTAATGAGTGCCGTACGGCATTGGTTAAGAATCTAATTAAAGAAAGTTTTTATGAAAAAAGAAAAAAAAACAATTAATATTTTGATAGCTTTTTTCATTTCCCATAAAAGTGAAGTCAAAACTTTCCTAAAATTGATTCTTAACCAATGCTATACGGCACTCGTTAACATGACCCAAGATAATAAACCCACGTTTAGATATGGAAGAGGATAAAAGAGGAAATATCTATTCGCAAAAAGATATAATTAACCCTAATTACCTAAACTATTTTAGGAGTTGGAATAGACATTTTGAGATATATTTGATAGATTTTATTCATTCCTCCTCTCCCTCAATTTACTTGGAAAGTGTTGAGTTACAAATTGACGTTGGTTAATTAATTCAATTACTCAAATTGGTTAATTAGGTCAAATTACATGCAAATCGTGGAGGCACCAAACTAAGTGCAGTGGAAATTAAATTGACATGGTGATTTGTTGACAAATGGGGAAAACCTTTCGTGAGGAAAAAATCTCATTGGGAGAATTTTAGATCACTATTCCCAAGAATCTACTAATTAATAATCAAGCGGTTATAAATTATGAGGAATTTTACCACTACCTCGGTCTATCCCAAAACACCAACCTACAATTGAACCTTCGCTCCAATATTCAATTGGACTTGATATTGTAGTAGACTTTTTTGCTTTGCACAAATCTTTAATCTTTGACTAACTCTTTTGCACAGATCCTAGTACGTGACTAACTCCAGCAATTTGATTAATTGTTGTTGGCTGCAAAGTTCTTCACCTCATAGACGTTGAAGATCAGGAAGCACTTGATTACAAAACTCTAAGGCACACAAACACAGTAGCTTCTCACAGAGTATATGAGTTCTAAGTACGTATCTGTTTTCGTACTTGATGACTTTTTAAAAATAAGCTTTATATATGATTAGGGTTGTAGAGATAGAAACCCTAATCATTCAAGTTATCATGTGCTGAAATTCAGATCTGAGAATTCTGAATTCATAAGTCTCGATAGATCGAGTTTGTGTCGAACTCTCTTATTAAACCTCGATAGCAGATAATGTTGAGCTTTAATAAAATAGCTTTTCTTCACTTGTTTATTGGATCAATCTTCATGACTTTAATGAAACCATTTTTTATATTTAAACAACATACTTCTTGATATATTAAACCCAACTTAGATCTATCCAATTACAAGTAAAGTGTGTTTGTCAAATGATTAGCCAATACATAGAAAAAATGACCCTAACAAAAAGAAATATGTCAACAGTGCAAAAAGTTTTTTTTTTTTTATAATTATAATAATAATAATTATTATTATTATTTTAAATTTGCAACAATTACCTTCCCATTTAGTAATTTCTAGCTATTAGAAATTTTAAATTGCATGAATAAGTCTAGTCACAATCATTAAAAAAAAAAAAAAAGTCTAGAGTTACAATAAATTTCACAAATGTTAGTTTCTGTTCATGTATTGAAATCGGCCACTAAATAGAGCCTGAAAATTAACCTGCCCATTTAGACCGAAACTTGATGAACTTGGCACCTTCAACAGGGAAACCACCCTAGGGTAAACCACCACCAGGTTATAAGGTTGTTTCCTTGTTGGTAGGATTTGACACTCGGAACGAGAAAACAAGAAAAGTATAAGAGTGCAGGAAAATTTAAATTAAAAAAAAAAGGAACAACTAAGAGAGAAAAATAGAGGAGCTTTCCATTTTCCCATAAAAAATGTAGTATTAGAAACTGGTCACGAAGAATTAGGGGTTGTTTGGTACATAATTTCAAATATATATTTTCAGTTTCTAAACAATATTACACGTATTTCCATACACTTTTTCATTTATACATATTTTTACATATGTTTTCAAACAACAAAACACATGTTTTTAAGTGCATGTTCCAAATGCCCCTTTAATTATACAAGTATACAACCAACACTAGTTCATGTTTTGCTTCATGTCAAACCTTGAGGAATTTGGGATGTACCTATCTTCTCTTAATGAAGTTTATTCATTTAATGAAAAAAGAAAATGAAAAAAAAGAAAGAGAATTAAACTTACCTTAATGTACTACTATGGTGCAAGCTAGAGAGATGGAAACTGAAAATCAAAACTTAAAGGGAGCAAATAAAGAATTTTAAAATATTAGGGGACAAAATTAAAATGACTCCAAATTTCGGGCCATATTTTACAATTTACTATAAATTTTTTTATATAACTTCCCAAACTCATAGTTAAAACAAAAATCTTATTTATTTCCATTTGTTAATAATTTATCTATTTCATTTTTTATGAGTTCTCGACTATAATATTCATTAGAATTCAGTCTAATGTTTGAAGCCTTGGGATGAGTTGTAGATCCAGACATTTTGAATTCAATCCCCACTAGGAATTTTTTTGGATTGCTTGATACATGGTTTTGGTAAGTGAGGTCGTGTATTTGTGGATTGTGGTTTACTTTCAAGGGATGAGTTCAAAGGACCCTACTTTGATGAGGTTCCACATCATATTAAAAAAAGAAAAGAAAAAAAAGGAGTTTTCGACCATAATGCAAGAGTGAGCTGTACAAGGGAGATAAATCTTGAAGGAGCCCACTGCACACCCAATAATTTCATATTGGAGGGACCAAATATGTGTCAACATGAAATCTTACTTGAGATCGCAGGGGCCATATGAGAAATAACTGAATGTTTGGGTGCATGACCAATCAGAATTTGAAAAATGTTCTAAAATGCAGGGTTTTTTTTTTTAGGGGGGGCGGGGGGGGGGGGGGGGGGGGGGGGGTAAAATAAAATGCATGATTAAATGATAATAAAAGTACTTGAAGGTCAGGTTTAGTTAATAAATTCTTTTTCTGTCAGGGAAAAAAATAAATTAAGGGTCAAATCTTGCTTACGAAATAATGGATGATATGAGTTAGTGATTTAAGAATTTGAACACTGTCAAATAATTAGTTCGTACATTAAACTTCATAATCAATGATTATGAGTCATATCATATCATTTATAAAAAATATCTTATCATTTATTAATTACTATTTGTGTCGAAAGTGTCACACAGCAAGAATCATAGAATAATCAATAGGTTTGGAGAGATTCAATGTAAAAGATTCGCATGTCATAAACGTGTTTGGAGAGAATTCAATGGAACATATTTGCATGTCTAATCTAACTCCTAATGATCATTCAGCAAAAATCTAACTCCTAATGATCATTGTGGCCATGGACCACCTTGAACTGATAGACTATCTTTACACAATGGAATGGATAGCCAATCATAATACAAGGTTAAAATATAGTTAATACTCTTGATGTTTAGGCTAGTGCTAATTAGGTCTAAGATTTTTTAAATTGACTAATTTAGCCACTAATTGGACCCTATATTATTATTTATTTTTCTCCTCTCTCACTGTCATGATTAGGAACCAAATTGGTTAGTATTGAAAAGTTTTAAATCTAACTAGTATTAGCCTAAACCTTAAGAGTGTTAACAGGGCCGACTTAACAAAATTTTGAGCTTAAGGCAAAAACTTTAAGTGTCGTCATTTCTCATCTTATATTTATATATTAATATTTATTTTAAAATCTATTTTTTTCTTACTTTTTATGTTGTGTTTGATAGAATTCCAAATTCTTGTGGGGAAAGGTATTTTTTCAAGGGAATTAGGCCTCCTTAGAGAAAGGGAGAGAGGAAGAGAAAGATAGACTAAATTAAGAAATAGGGTGTATTAGCATTCATCATTTTTCTTATCATCTTACAATAGAGTACTACCTTCTTTATAGTGAGCACAAATTCTGTTACAAGTACTAACTAACTACCCTTTCACCCCTTCTGTTAAAAGCAACTAACTACCAAACTAATTGCCACAACTATACATTTACACAATTGGCTTATTAGTCACAACTCCTATCAATTCCTCCCCTCTTAAAAAAAAAACATTGTCCTCAAGGTTACTATACCCCCCCCCCCCCCCCAACTCTCAAAACACCTTGCCCATAAGGTGAGGGAATGCTGCAGCTTGTAAAGGGACTCCCAAGTGGCATTTTCCATAGATTGGCCTTGCCATTGCACCAGTACTTCAGTAATGCACCTCCTTCTAAGCTACTTGGATCATTGCTACAGAATTGCAACTGGTTCTGGATGAAGGAGATCAGCAGAATCAATAAAGGGGGAAGTGTAGGTAAAGGCACAACATTCTCGCCTAGCTTCTGCCTCAAAGAAGAAATATGAAACACTGGATGGAGTTGACAATCAGAAGGAAGGTCCAACTTATATGCCACAGTTCCAATTTTTTGTAGAATCTAAAATGGACCATAGAACCGAGGAGAGAGCTTAATAAAGCCTTTGACTTGTAAAGAGTGCTGCTACCTATAAGGTTGATGTTTGAGATAAACCCAATCACCAACTCCAAAAGACTTATCAGATTTATGTTGATCAGCTTGCACTTTCATTCTGGCTTGAGCTAAGACCAAATTTTGCTTCAACAATGCAATGAGATCCTGTCTAGCATGCAATAATTGGTCCACTGCAGCCACCTAAGTGGTGCCTAGAATGTAGTCCAAAAGTTTGAGAGGATGATATCCATACAAAGCCACAAAATGAGTCATCTTAGCTGAGTTATGGTAATTAGTGTTAAACCAAAATTTAGATAAATGCAGCCAAGCAGCCCAAGTATAAGGCCTATCATGAACAAAGGCTCTTAAATATTGTTCCAAACTTTGATTGACCACCTCAGTCTGACCATCAATTTGAACATGATAGGTTGAGGACATGGCTAGGTTAGTACCTTGAAGTTTAAACAGCTCCTGCCAAAAACTGGCAATGAATACAGCACCCTTGTCATTAACAATGGATTTAGAAATTCCATGTAGTTTAAACACACCTTGCATGAAGGCAGCAGCCACCTTAGCAACAATAAAAGGATGAGATAAAGGCAGGAAATGAACATATTTGGTAAGCCTATCAACAACCACCAAAATGACCTCAAACCCTTGAGACTTAGGCAAACCCTCAATAAAATCCATACTAATTTCCAACCAAGGCTTCTCAGGAATAGGCAAAGGCTGCAACAACCCAGCAGGCTTGTTTGTATCCACCTTAATCCTTTGGCAAACTTCATAGCACTTGCTACGGTTTTTAACATCAAACTTCATACCCTTCCAAAAGAAATCCCGCTTAACTCTATGGAGAGTTTTCAAATACCTAGAATGACCTCCAATGAGGTTGTCATGAACATATTGTAAGACTAATGGCTTTAAAGAAGAAGAAACACTAAGGAAAATCTTGTCCTTATACAAACAAAGCCCATTTTGCATAGAAAAACCAGCAAATGTGAACAAAGTTTCAGAGGATGTCAAGGATATTTCAGAAAAGGTCAAGGCCTTGGCTGAATCTAAAAAGGCCATGAAAGAAGAACTCTCAAGATTGCAAGAGGATCTTGAGAACATGACAAAAGAGGAGTTACAATCTCTTGATTCAATAGAACTCGAAGAACAAATCAAGTTCGAAGAATCTACTACTATTGTTGCAAGCTGAGATGTTGATTTTTGTGTCAAAGTGGATGATGATATACATGAAGACACAAGCCTTGAAGTTCAGTCCAAAGAACCAATAAAGAAGGTGGTGATGATCTTCCAAGAACCAATTCTTGATGCACCAATGGAGGCTTCCATTCAAGAGTCTATGATTCAAGAATTGGCAATCCAAGTGTTGGTGATCCAAGAATCCAAGATGCGAGCGCCAAAAATTTTAATGGTTCTAGAATCAAATGAGGTCTTGAGGATACAAGAACATTCCAAGGTTCAAAGAACCAATGAGACCTTGAAGTTTGAAGAACCATTGAAGGCTCAAGAATTCGAGCAAAGCTTGAAGATCTACAAAGAAGAAACCTTCATGTGCACGGGACTGTTTGTCAAAGAGAAATGCATGAATATGGTGATCTAAATGTCACTAAGGTATTGGTCCATTGGAAGATCTCCTTTAATGAATGTGTTATTTCACAACAACACCTTGTGGGTAAGGTGTTTTCAAGGGGAGGGAAATGTTAGGAATATGAAATAATTGTTGTAACCCCTTTAGTTTGGAAATTAGCTAGTTGGTTGAGATTAGGATTATGATGAGTTAGTTAGGATTTGAGCACATGTAACTCATTTAACACATGACTTAATTTATAAAGCACACGTTGAATTAACTAGCCAATTATCTTGAGCCATGTAGGCCAATGACATTAGAGCTAATCTCCTATAAATACATAATTGTAATTCAACATTAGATATGAATGGAGGAATAAATCAATTTCTTAATGCATTAGTGCATCTCTCTCTCTCTCTCTCTCTCTCTCCATTTTTCTCTATGGAGGGTGACTACCTCGAATTAAGTCAATTTCCTTACAATTCTCCTATAATTCCTATTCATCCCTATTAGAAACCATTGGATTCCTAACGATGTTTTCTTTATTACTACTAATAAATTTATCCATAGATCCTTTTTGAGATTTAATTTTTCTCTCTCTTTTTATAGCTTTTTCTAAATATCTAGATGAATATTTTTTAGTAAGAATTTATAATTAAAAAGTATATATGACTAAATGAAATACGACTTATAATATAAAATTATAATTTAATTAAAATAAAATTTAAAGTATAAAAATCAAAAGCAAGATTGCAACTTTACAAAATGAACCCATCTAAAAAGTAGATTGCAACTTTACAAAATGAACCCATCTAAAAAGTTTATTTATCTTAACTCAATAATTTAATATTGATACAAAGTATATTCTAAATTCATATTTTCATTATATTAAATTTTATACAGATTTTTAGATTTGATTTAAATATTTATTATTAAAAAAATAGAATAACTTATGAAACACATATAAAAATACAAAAATAAACTACTTAAAATGAAAGAGCCGGATTTATATTAATATAAAAACAATCCTAGGTTATTGTTAGAAAACAAAAGGGAAAAGTGATATAACAAATAAAAAAAAAATGTTAAACTAATTAAAAAAAAAATGTATATATAACAAAGAAAAAAGTGAGTCAATGTGATATCACATCAACCCATGTAATTCCCTCAAAAAAAAAAAAAAAAAGTAACCCATGTAATAGCTAGGAGCTATGCTAATAGGTACAGACGTGCTTTCCTATTAAAAAATTACTGTAGAGACTAACTATAAATGTGCGTGTTATGTTGGTTGAAATACACCCATCTTATTTATTATTATATTAGTTTCTCTGTTTTATGCATTAAAATTTGTAATAATTTGAGCATATTTTCTTTTAGTTTTTTTCTTTGATAAAAAATTTAATTTTTATCTGGCTAATATTTAGGGTTTTATTATTAACTAAATTTTATCATTTATAAAATAAAACACATTATATATATATATTAGCTTTATTATACACGCTTTACACGTACGATGATGCTCTTTTTTTTGTTGGTCTAGTGTCATTATTATTATTATTATTATTATTATTATTATTATTATTTTGAATAAGATTGTTTTGAAGTTATGGATTAGTAGGAAAATATCATATTTGGTAGGATTTTAAGTAGAGTTTGAGATATATTTTTATCGGGTTATCTTTAAATTTTTTCTTTATTAAATTTAAGGTTTAGAAGTATTTCTGAACTACATAAAAATCCAATTCAAAGAGATGAATCATTTTTATCTATACTATATATAAGAGAATTCTCTTCTTTCAACTGGACTTTTATGTAGTTCAAATATACCCTCAGAATGATAACTTCATTTAGAAATAGGGTCATAAATGTTAAATAATAAATTTCATTTTGAATTAAAAAAAGAATTACTAAAATTTAGGATTTTTTTTCTTTCACGTTCAAAAAAAAAAAAAAAATGACAGTTATTACTTATTTCTAAAGTTTATCATTTTTATTTTTTTGAAAAATAAAAAAAAAATTCTAAATTATAATAGATACAAATTATTAACATTTATCCAAAAAATTAAAAAAACTTTTGAGCATGTATATCGTGAGTACTTAGAGGCTAATATATATATATATATATATATATATACACAATAATTATAAATAATAATTAAACAGCGCGTACTCTAGCCTTTTTCATAATTGGTCTTTGGCTGTCTCTAGTGTCCAAAGTTAAGCATATAAAACGAAAGGCTTCAATCATACATTTTGATAGAAAACAAATAAAGAGAAAGTAAGAACAGAACAAGTGAACAACTATAGAATAACTGTGTATTGTATAATCTGTTAGTTTTCTTTCGACATATTATAAAGCAGAAAATCTCGAGTTAGATTTTTTTTTTTTTTTTTCACTCTACTTTCCATTTAAAATGTTAAAAATTTTATATGTTATCATCCATTTATTAAAGGAGATTTTAAATACACACATGAGAGAGAGTGTGTGTTAGAATTATGATTAAATTAACAATTTCCTAACAATTTAAATATTTTGGACAATCGGTTATTTATCAATCCACATATGAAAAGTGTACATACTGCCAATAAGCTTACAATTCAACTGGTTGACACCTCTTTATATTTTCAATAGAATTTTGATGTCTCCAACATAGACATCCATGGTTCAAATCCTTTCTACCCAAACACTGAATTATGAAAAAAAAAAAAAAAAAAAGGAACATGCAAGCATTTACCCTTAAAAATGAGAAGGGAAATGTAATTTTCTTGATGACTTATGCTAACTAAAAAAAAAAAAAAAAGATCTAAACAATTTTTCCTATAACTGTTTAAGATAACAAAGTTATAGTTAATGTAACATTACTTTTACATAAACCCATCATTAATATGTCTTAATTGAATACCAATCATTATCAAAAAAAGTTATTTACCAATCACTAACATGCCACCACAAAGTTGAGAAAAAAGGTTTTGAAATTTTTTGTGCCCTCAAATTTATTGTTTCATGATTTGCAACCATAGTAATTGACGGTTGAACACGCAGGTTCCACGCAAAATCTATTTCTGATTTGTTTGTTTACTTTTTGAATTGATTAATTAATGCGGTGCATATCTCTGGCCAATCGAGTGTGGGTCATACATGTAACCAGAAAATGGTCATTGCCGACTTTGATTATTCAAACTTTAGATCTGTTCTATTATCTATTTTTTAATTTTTTCCTGCTTATTTGTCTTCTACGAAGATGGAGACATGCAATATACTCCTTATTATATAACTATTATATATTATAACGTGGTCAAAATCTTGTTTTGAAAATATAATTTTAATTAAAATTGTAAAATCATGTTTTAAAAATACAATTTCACGATTTCACAATTTTAATTAAAATCGTACTTTGAAAACATGATTTTAAAAGAAGTGTATATAGAGTGTGTAATAATGATTAATGAGTAAATAACTAGATTTTTCCAATAAATATATAGATAAATAACAAAGAAAATACCTCATAGGAAAATTTTGGTCTATCAATTTAATAGACTATTATAGTAATTAAAAAAAATCCATTGTATATTAAATATTACTGTACAAAGAGTTTTATAATTCATTTAGTTGATATTTCTTGGTGTTTCTATGACATTTGTAATTCAAAAAAAGGTTATTATTTACAAGTAATTACAGACTTGTTAACATTTTTATTTTATACATAATTCAGGCATACATTAGAAATTATTTTTTGAGCCAACATATATAAAATCTTCAATAAAGCTTTGGAAACTATATTCTTCTATAAAAAAAAAAAAAAACTTTGGAAACTATTTTTCTTTAAATAAAATTTTTATTATAAAAATGGAAAATAGCATATCCTAGTTACTTTCACAAAACATTAATTATACTTAGTAAATATATTTTCCAAAGGCAAGTCTCGGAATTATTTGGTTTTCTGAAATTTTAATAATTATTAGAATTGATTAGATATAGGATTATCAGGGTTTAATAACATATCCATCCCTTTCCTTTTTTTATTATTATTTTTTTATATACAATACTAGCACATCCTATTTGCATATGGAATGATAGAGATGTTTCCAATTTTATTATAAAAAAGGGTTTACAAACTAACATGGCAATCTATGTGATCAATAAACAAACCGATAATATAATAAATAAAAAAATTTAATTACTTTTTCTATTTGTATTATAATTCCTATCAATCAACTTTATACTTGTCTAGTAGATACATATATACAAGTATATAGTAGTTGAAACTTATGAAGGGTTATCATCTTGCCATCTGATTTCTAGACAAGTTATTAACCATGACAACCTAATTCACGTGCATGGGTTGTGTATTACTTATTGGGGGTGCTGGCCGACATTGCCAATTTCAGCATTGCTTTTTGATATTTGGTTGTGTACACATTGCTTTTAGATCATGGAAGCTAGAAGAGAGTCCATACCTTTTGCACTCAAGAGTTGAGAGGCAACTCATATATCATTCCAATATAATGCATTTTTGAACGTATGTTGCCCCATGCCATGTGAATCATGTTGTGAGAATGCAAAATATTGGATTCATCATATTATTTATATATGGTTAAATTTTACGTACAATAGTTTATGGTTGTGTTAAAGAACTTACTTTTGGATTTTAAATCAACAAATTTAAAATATATTGATTTTAAATCCATTGAGTTTTAGATATCATTTCAAATTCAATGATTTTAAAGGTTTAAAATTCTTGGTGGATTTGGTAAATCCAAATATATATTTGATTTTTTAAAATTATCCAAACAAGATATTTGAATTTTTATCACTCAAATCCAAATCCATATGCTCAAATCTTGTTATCCAAATGCACCATAAGTGCAGTACATTAATTTATCCAATTAAATTCAAACACTTAATAAATTATATATAATGATATCTTTTTCAATAACAATTAAATTCAAAATAATTGGACGATTGAATTCAGTTAAAGAATCTAATGTATTGCACCTAAAATACTTTATCTAAGTTTTACCCTTAACACACACACGCACATATAATGAGTAATGTAAGAAATACTATAAATTTTACAGCACATTACTTAAAAATTGATGTGTCACCAATCTTAAATATATAATTCAAATATTTGTTAATTAGGTTTTGAAATCAGCATTTGTTGCCATATCTATTTGTAAAATATTATGCTGTAAAATTTGTAGTAACTTTAACATTTTACATATATTAATATAGAGAAATGATATGTCTACAACAATTTTACAACATTTTTACAACAAATCCTAAGTGACAGGTTGTTATTGGTTGTTATTGTTGGGTTAAAAAAGTAATCTCAGTGCTAAATTCAAATTTGAACTAATAATAACTAACCACCCACGATTTGTTGTAAAAATGTTGTAGACGTAGCACCTCTCATTAATATAAGGATAAAATTTAACTATAAAATTGGTTGTAACTTAAGGCTATAAACTTACTCAATAAAATAAATATTACAACATATTTTGAAAATCTAACCAATGAATTGCATGTTTTTTACACTCTTAGTACATATGTTAAATTTTGTGTCAATCGGATATTATTTACTATATGATCTATAAGGTTATATTTTGTGCATAATTTTAAATTACAAAAACTTATAATTTAAAACATTTATTGATAACATAACTATTGATCTTTAATTTTCTTGAAATTTTGCAAGCATAGAGAGTATAAGAAGAAGATGTAATCTAATGGTGGATTTGTCAAAATTCACCTCCCATAAAAAGATATTAAGTAAGTTTGTAATCTAATACTACAACTAATTTTGTAGTTAAATTTTGTCCTTAATATAATAGATACTTTGGTGTCAATTTTTTATTGGGTAAAAAATTGGTCCTATTGAATACTTAAAAAAGTGTTTTATAGTAAAATAATATGGCCTTCCTCAAAAAAGAAAAAAAAAAGAAAAAAAAGAAAAATAATAAGGTCATATAAGTAAATTAGATAATTAAAATTTTTCCATAAGTCAACTACCAAATACCTATTTCAAAATGTAAGAGTGATGCAGAAGTTGGACTTTTAGAAGCCGGGGGGCCTGGCCATACCCAAAATCCCCCTTCTTTCTTCAAAAAAAAAAGGGTAAATTTTATTAACTTACCATGAGGTTTAAGTTAATGTCAACCAAGTTCAAGATATTTTAAAACTAATCAATTTGATCCTTAAAGCCAATTTAGACTCTAAACATTGCTAGATCAGTTAGTCATTTTTTTCTTCTCTGTATTAGAGACCAAGTTGGGTTTAGAGACCAAATTTGCTAATTCTGAAATGTCTTGGACCTGATTGATATTAGCCTCATATCTCAGGATATGTTAGTGAAATTTACCATTTTTTTACAATTTTCTATATTTTTGTTGATGTATATCTCTATAGTCAAACTTAAACAAGAAGGTATAGAAAGAAAATATCTCCTGCCTTATTAATAATTTTAAAATTCAAAGTTATAAAAGAAAAGGACTTAATTGAAGAGAAAAAAAATTGTTTCATTTCAAAAGTAATAAAGCTCAAATAATTTATGTAATAATTTTATTACATATAATACATTCCATAATTTGATATTTTTCCAAGTTTTTTTTTTCTACTCTAAAAATTTAGTTGCAGAAATAGTAATTATATGGTTTTAAATTATTGTAATCTAAACATATATATTATGATTTGACAAAAGCTAACATGAACTGTATTTTAGGTTTACTTTTTTATTAAAAATCATTATATAGGAATTGTAAATGAATTTTTGGCAATGAAAAAATTACACACATCTTAGGTTTTATATATATACACACACAAAATATAATGATATGCTACCATTTTAAAATGGGGATCTTTAATATTTAAATATTGTTTAATATTCCTATGAGTGACATTTAATTGTTAAGATTGGTTTAGGATTTTATTTTATTTTTTGGGTAAATTGCAAATTATACTCCTAAAGTTTGTGGGTACTTGAATTTTACACCCTGAAATTTTAGAATTTTGATTTTATCCTTTTAAGTTTGAGGGTATTTAGATTTTATATTCTGACATTTCAAATTTTGGATTTTATCCTCTAAATTTTAGTGGTGTTTAGATTTTACTTCATAACGTTTGGGGGTGTTTGAATTTTACACCCCAATCCCAAACTTTAGGAGGTAAAGTCCAAATTTTAAAATGTCAAGATGTAAAATTCAAATACTTCTAAACTTTAAAAGATAAAATCCAAATTTTGAAACTTCAGGATGTAAAATCCAAACACCCTCAAACTTTAGCGGTGTAATTTGCAATTTACCCTATTTTTTTTTTCCATATGTAAAGTGTTTTTTGTGTTGCATACACAATATGTGTATCTACGTATGTCTACGAGTGTATGAACATATATGTATATTAGTTATAATTTTGCCTCCGAATGTCAAATCCTAACTCCGCAATTGACTTAGAGGAATGAGTACCAAATGAAATGCAGATGATGATCAATAAAAATTTTAAACGCAAAATCAATATCACAAAGTAATTTGTCGGTCAAAAATATCACAAAGAAATTTCTTTGTTATAGAGTTATAGTCAGCGCTTATACTTGAATATAACTTCCAATGAATCTCTCTCCCTTTTCTCTGATGACATCTTTGGCCGCGTGTTCTTTGCTTCAGCCATAGATTCTCTATCAGAATAAGTTATTATCAATCTGTTCCAGACAATCTAATTGTCCTTATAAATACAACTCCAAGCTTCATGATTTGCAGTACCTTCTCTTCTTACTTCCTATTAATTATAACCCTAGTTTTTGTGTACTAATTTTCCTGTCACCTAACATGTCTCCTTGAAATGTTCTGTGCCACTTGTTGAAGGACCAGTGCCACGGGTAACTATTTTTATTTTTATTTATTTATTTATTTATTTTTCTGTGGTGTTGAGGCAAAGATATAGAATAAATTGCATTACGTGGCCTTTTAATTTAGCAACCAAAAGAATGTGAGAATATATAGTACCATTGTTTTCTTTTCTCTTCCCTTTATACCCCTTATTTTTGTCAAATTTTCTCAGTTTTTGCTGCAGTTTAATGACTGAATAGTACATGTGAATTCCATGACTTGAGTTGCGACCTTACTTCAAAGGGAATGCTTGTGAAACTCTATCACAGATTCACAGGTGAGGAAATCCAAAAACTGTCACAATTTGGAAAAATTTATATATTCTGTGGACAATTTTTTTTTTATTTTTTATATATATATATTATATTCCATGTTTCATTGTCTGATCGTATATGGCAAAAAGGATTTGTGCAAGAGGTAACATGCACAAGTCAAGAAACCTTTTGCTTTTGGTATTTTCAAATGTTATTAGCACATCATAAGGGCTCATTAGGTGAAATGAGCGTAGAGTGCAAATGGAAAGAATTATCAGAGTAAACCAAACACTTTTCTGCATTCTTAAGGTTGAGCAGTTAACTAGTTTTAAAGTAGGTGCAAATGATCATATACTTGATTAATATTAAAGAATTTAAAGCAAGTGTACTTCTTATAGCTACTGATGTAACGGGACAACTTGAATAAATAAGGCAGGCTCACAGGCAGTTGTGTAAAATTCTGAAAGCAAACTAGCTAGTTAGAGCATTAGCATCCGGGGATGCAAAAAAAAAAAAAAAAAAAAAAAAAAAAAAAACTTTATTTTGCATCCTCAAACACTATTTTATTTATTTTACAAATTCATTATACAAATCACCCTAAGTCCCAGTTTTTATTTTTACATGCAATTTAATAAAATAATATAAACAACAAAATAATATAATATAAAGTACAATTCTCTCTATTTTTCCTTCCACTCACTTTTTCTCTTCACACACAATCACAAGATTAAACCTTTTTTTTTTTTTACAAGCTATGAATAGTAAGGTTGCATATATATGCAGCCTTACTATTCATAGGTTGCAAACTTTTTTAAGTTTACAAACCCGGATGGAGTGGGTTTTGGGTGGCTTGGGGTTGTAAAATAGCAACTGGGGGGTGTTTACACCCCCCAATGCTAGTGCTCTTAGGCACCTTGGCAAAGGAAGTGATTTTAATTTCATGCACATCCAACATTAATTTTGAATGAAAAAAGTATTTAGCATCAAATAATATCACGTTAATTCTATCAAAATCTAATTATTGACAAGCATGTGTAAAATAATGACCATATTAGTATTTCCCTACTACTCTCATGAGTGTCTGATGAGTGTTAGTGGGGTAGTTATTTTGAACACATATCTCTCATATATCAGATTTTGATAAGGTTAATGTAGTATTATTTGATATTAAAATACCTTTCCATCAATATGAAATGCTTGATATTCTAGGAAAATGATGATCTTGTTCCAACATGAAAAAGGATTGTCTATTTGAAAATTATCAATTTCATAATTAATTTTCAAAGTATATGTGTGTGTATATAGGATTCAAACAATTACTTTATTTGTAATCCTATTCATTATCCATATCAGGTGTGAAAAGAATCCCAGGCATTCACAATTATCAACCCAACCCCCATTTCTCTCCATGGATTATGAACCTCCATTTCAGGAAACCTACAAGAACTTTCTACAGAACTCTTTTGATGAGTCAGAAGACAAAAATCTTTTCATGGTTGAGGAATGCGAGCTACCCTTGATTAATCTCAGTCAATTAAACTTAGAGCAATTGGAGAGAGACAAGTGCATCAAAGAGATAGCTCAAGCCGCTAGACAATGGGGTTTCTTTCAAGTTGTGAATCATGGTGTTCCTCAAGAGATTCTTAACAATTTGCAATACGAGCAGAAGATGGTGTTCCATTTGCCTTTTGAAAAGAAGGCTGAAGAGAAGTTTCTGAACTTATCAACTAATAGTTATCGTTGGGGCAATCCAGTGGCTACTTCTCTAAAGCAGGTCCCATGGTCGGAAACCCTTCATATATCTCTAGCTGATATTTCAAGAATGGATAAACGCAATAGTCTCAGGTACGAATTTTTTGTTTATTTATTTATTTTATAAATTTTAGTTTATATCTATGGCAATGCGTAAAGATTTTAGGGTCATTTAGTAAAAATAATATAACTTATTGGTAATATATATGGACTGAGGGTTTTAAGTTCATTTCCAACAACATGAGTTTGGTATATATCAACCTCAGAACCTCTTATTTTTACAACATATACTCATATTTAATTAAAATTTCAAGAAATAAAAATAAAAACTTATACTGCAGTCCAACAATAAATTTGAAGGTGAACTAAGTGGGGGTGACTTAACAGAATCTGTACTGCAATCCTTTTATTAGATTTTTGAGTTTGTTCTGGGACTGGGAGCTCTTGTTTCTTAGTTTGTTTCTGTAACTTTTAATCACATCTTAATTAGTAAGGAGCATAAAATACTAATCCTTGGAAACAAAGATTACAGGTCGTTTAAAATAATATTCCCTTTGTAAGATTAGAGCCAAAAATACTTTTTCTTTAATAAAAGACAACCTAAAATACTTAAAAGTTGCCTCACACTAATTCTTAGAGGTGATTCACCATTTTTATTGTTATTGTTATTATTATTATTATTATTATTATTAGGTGATTTCTTTGCAGTGTGGATCAAGTTAAGTTCAACCAAATTTTTTAGATATATTATAGTCTAAGTGGCTCAAACCAATTGGAAGCTGATGCACATATAGGAAAAATAACTTAACCTTGTGTTAATTTATAGTTAATCTAGAGTTAGTCAAACATTCCCTAGCATATAAACTCTACATTGAATTTAATGTGACATAAGTGCTTAAAAGAATAAGTAGTCATTAAGGGCTTTAATACCATGAACATAGGCCATTAGGTAGAACATGTAAACCTTATGTATTCTCTCTCTTTCATGTTTTTACTCATCATTCGATCATCACATATAATCACATAACAACTTTAACAAAATCTATGAAATGTTACAGCATAAAATACTTTTTTTTTTATATAGTGTAAAATGCATAGGTGGCTCATACAAATTCTTTTGGGTAATTCACGATATTCATTATTAGGTAATTACTTTGTACTCATCATTCAATTATCACAAATAATCACTTAACAATTTTAACAGAATCTATGAACTATTACAATATAAAATACTTTTAAAAAAATTATAGCATAAAATACATAGGTGGCTCACACAAATTCTTTTAGGTAATTCAAGTTATTTATTATTAGGTAATTACTTTGTATGTATGGAACAAGTTTCGACCAAATTTATGAATTATCACAACATAAAATACTTTTTTTTAAAAATCACCCCCTAAAATACATAGAAGTTAGGTCACACGAATTTTTATTTTTTTGGTTTTGTTTTGTAATTCATGGCATGTAATATTAGCTCCAGTTAAAGAGTGATTGAAAGTATTGATTAAGGTTGAATTTTTTTATTATAATCAATCAACTTCTTAGGTGTAGTCACACATCAGCAAATTAAATAAGTTGTTGTTTGTTTGTTCGTATTTTTTTTTTTTTTTTACTTTCCAATGCAGTGCAATGGGGCCTATTAAACTCCTCCTTAACCGATGAGTAAAGACACCCATTAACAAAATCCATTATTATTATTAGTGTTAGTGTTATGTGTAAATCACATTTAGCATATATTAATATCCTTAATTGACTAAAATGAAGTAAGTCATCTTTATTTCCTATATAAACTCAAATAAAGATTCTCTAGAGTTTTTAAGATTTTCCTAAAAAAAGAAGATGAGTTTTTAAGATAATCTATCTTATAGAGTTATTAAAATTTTCACAGTCCACTTAAAAGGAAAAGACTAAGATTATGCCACATCATGAATCAATTAAAAAAAAAACATAAAAGCACAATTTTTTCTATAAAGAGTTCAAAAATCAGTCACAGTAAAACCAAAAACTGTGCCTCTTCCCTCTCCCATTCTACCAATCTCCAGTGATATATTGTTATTATCCTAGTGTTTCACATGAATTAGGTATAAGTTTAACCATATGTTTATAAGTTCTTGAACACTCTCCCCTTATAAGCCAATTTTTAATGGTGAGTTTTACCCATAAGTTTGTAACATATAATGCATGAAAAACTCAGGCCACCGGAACATATCCATCCCAAACAGCCAACTCTAAACACTGGTGATCAATTCAAATGTCTTCATCTTCGCCATTTTCTTTCTTATAAAAATATAAAAAGAAAATCTACAGTGACGCTAATTTGTTTCTTTTTGCATTTTTTTTCCTTTGTTACCAATAAGAAGTGAATTCCAAATACTTAACTCAAATTTCTACACACTGTTCTTCTCAACAACATATATATATATATATATATACATATATATTTCTAACACACTGTACCTTTGCCATTGCTCTAGAATAGCACGTGGAGGACCATCCTATTAGTATTTGATTGAAATGCCAAATAAAACGAGTTTATTCAAATTTTTTTCTTAATTTCCAATTGTAAGTTGGATATTCATATATTGTGAATCGAAAATTTTTAGCTTTGATGATCAAGCTGTCCGTGTTCTTATGGTGAATTTAGAGTTAGCTTGGTTGGAGTTGATGCGTTTGGTGATAGTGTTTGATTGGAGTTTGGCCGCGAGCAATGGATTTGTTCCGGTGGCCTCAGTTTTCTATAGATTCTATCACCAGCAATTGGTAATGGGTGAGGGAAGAGAGGCAGTTTATGGTTTTGATCGAGGATTTGAACTTTTAACGGATTTTATAAAAAAAATTATTTTAATGGTTTTGGATTCATGTTGTGGCATAATCTTACTCTTTTATTGTAAGTGAATGATGAGGATTTAAAGAACTTTATACCTACATATGAACTCTAGACTATCTTGATCCATATATGCCTTATTTAGGATTTATTGCAAAACAACAATTTCAAAATGGCATAACTATCAAGGATTTTTTCCTTTGAACGTAGGCCATAAGATCTAATCACGTTCACTGTTCTTGCTTCTGCTTTCTCTTTTACTCTTAATTTTTTTTTTTTTTTTAATCTTCTTTTAAATTTAACATGGTATCCTAGACAAAACTCTCACTAGATTTCAAACAGATCACCACCAACCATTGCTCGGCTCAATGAATGATCATCTTTGATTACTATATGTCGCCGTTGTCTACTACTTTTGACCATTGTTCATCTTCGAACATGGCTTTTTCCCACTATTTTTTTCGTGTAAATTCCTATTTTAGGGTTTGTTTTCCTAATGGAGGCTCAAGAATCACACAACCTGGCCTATCACTCATTCTTTTTGGGTTTAGTTTATGCAAAATTCGCTAACTCGTTCATATGCTTTATCACAATGTCATCGTTTGATAATATTCCTCAAGCCACTAGTGTAGACGTCCTGCCATAACAATCACGCTTTGTTCATTGATGCATTCATTTTAAGGCCTCGTAACTGTCTTCTAGGTTCTAGCATTCATTTGTTGTTGTTGTCTACTGCCATTGCTAGTATTTTACACAATTCCTTCATATCACGCATATCACGTCTTGCACGTGTTATTCTTTGTTGACAAAAATTAAGGAACATTCATTGTCGTTAATTTTTCCAATCAAAGGATTCTTACTTTTTATATGTACCATACTTAGAGTTGTGTAAAGTAACAATTATAAATAATAATTAAAAAAGTAGTTGTTAAAGGCTTTTTCATGTGGATGTAGGCTATTAATAGGTTAAATTACATTATTCTTCTTGCTTCTTCTCTTTCCTCCTTTCTATCTCTTTTATTTTTATTCCTTTTATTTTAAGAATATTATTATTATTGTTGTTATTAGGTCAAACTGTAGATTATCCAAGGTGGCCACTAATTATCCGACAGGTTTCATTTTTCCCATGCGTTAATCTTATTTAAACATTTTACGATCTAAAATTTCAGTACTCCTCAAACATTAAAATTCTTATGATAGCTAACTACTGAATAGGGCTAAAGTGTAGATTTTTCTCACTATAGTTTTTTCTTAATTATCCGGCTGTAGTGAATATGTTTCTTTCTAACCAGCATGTTTATAATGCTTAATGCATACATTTTATCATCCTAAATCAATTATTATTTAGTATAAATATAGATTATTCCTTTTAAAGCACGCTTGAAATTATGATTAATGAGCCTTATTCATTCTACTTATTTTTCAAATTACTTTACCAAAAAAAAAATTTATTTATATTGAAATTTTACCTTCTCACTAAAAAAGAAAGAAAATGTTACTACCTCCATTCCAATAGTTACCTCCAATGAATCATTAGAGCCGAGCTACCAATCTAAAGGCATAAAAGAAACAATGTTTACTATTTTCATTTTCTTCGTAATCATAGTTGTACTGGTAATGGAATTATATGGAACTCCTAGTGAGGTCTAAGTTCAATGCACGAGAGGCTGAAAAGACTAATATCATTGCAGAAGAACAGAAAACAGCGACATATATAACTCTCACATTAGGTTTGATCATGAATGTAATGATGAGACTCACTATTATGTGAAAGGAAAAAACACGTAGTTATTATGCTCTTAAAATGCTAAATAATTACTTATTTTAGAAACATTAACATGAAATAATAAGAATCCAAGATCAATTATTTGCCGCTTTAACTTAAACACATGGTTCAACTATAAGATGGTGGGTTTTAGTTAGTTTAATTAATAAAGTCAAAGTCATTTTGTAGTTGTACTATAGTTAAATAATGTATTATAAACCCAGTTTAAAATACTAATATTACTATTTTCGTGTGTATTCTAATAAGTATTATTGTTTACTAAAAAAAAAATAATAGTCTCTTGTCAAAAAAGACACACGGGATTCGAATTTTGTCTACAACAAAAATTAATTGTTATTTTCTTTGATAATGAAAAAAAATCATCATAAAGCAAACACAATAAGTTGAAATTCTATTGTATTTATAAAAAATATAAAAAATAAAAAAATGCAACCTTACATCCATTCAAATACATTTCATTGCAAGAGGACTTTAAGATCTTTTGATTCTTGGATTTATAAGACTTGTAGACTTTGTCCCCGTCCCCTCTCCACACAAGGGGATATTTGTTAACACGTGGACCCCGATGAACATGGTTTCTGATAAAAGCTTATAAGCCGTAAAATAGACTAATAAAGACAAAACATTTCACATCCAAAACTCACATTCACATCATCATCAAAAAAGAAAAAAGAAAAAAAAAAGTCACATTCACATCCAAATCAAATCACCTACTTTAGGTGTTTTCGCCCAAGGTTGACGTTACATTACCACTTAACTAACTGCCAAATAGGCCTCCCAGTTATTTTTTTAGAAAAATAGGAAGATACAAACACCACAGGTTATTACTTAGACCCTACATAATATATATTTATCAACTTTTAATAGGTTTTGTTTTTGTTTTTTTTCAAAATAGGAAGATGGTCGAAGAAGGAAATGTGAGATTCAAACCTCATTCACTAGTTATTACTTGAACTATTCGATATTTACAAATTAAAAAATAATATATAAATAAATTGATAAAAAATGAAAAATTAATTTAAAAAATAAAATTTGATGTAGCATATTTCCTAATTACCTATTGATCATATTTTTGTTTTTATACAACTGTATTTGATCATCAAATCATTAAACATACAAAGATCTTGACAATATTTGTTGTTTTTATACAAATGTATTTAATCATCAAATCATTAAATTATAATATAGAAACCATTTAAAACCAATATCCAAACAAATATATAAAGAATATTGAGTTTAACTTATTAAAAAATAATCAAAAGATACAATTATGTAAATAAATATTAGACATATATCAAGAAATTCATTGTGAATGTAAATAGAGATAAATAAAATAAATTATAAGAAAATTTTCAAATTTTTTTAAATGAGATAGTTTAAACAATTTCAGTTTTTTTTTTTTTTAATTTTAAATAATAAGTTTCTTTATAATATTTTTACATAAATCAAGACATACACGTATGTATTTGATAACTATAATAACCTTCTTCCATTAACAGTTTATAGAAATATCAAAATACCAAACTTATTATGGAGATTTTAAAAAAAAAAATTAAAAGTATATTTAGATTTAAAGATAAATGGCAAAAGCATCTACAAATTCGTTGGGTATTATTATTATTATTATTATTATTATTGAGAGAATCCATTGGGGTTTAGTGGGTCATAAGCTGAATTTCACATGCTAAAGCAATCTAAATATTGGGCTTTACCAATCTCACCAACCGAGTCAATGTATACCCATATTGAGCTATTGAACTGATTTTGTCTGTTGTATTTAGTTTCTTGGCATCTTTGAATTACTGTAATGTTAATTTGTTTCAAATCCTATCTTGTATCCCCAATATAAATGTAATACATAATACACTTAACAAATTGTGTGTGACAATTCATCTAGACTCTAGAGCACCGTGTGTTTCAATTTGGTATCAAAGCCACTTAACCCTAATGTCTTCTTTTTTTATTTTCCAACCTTCCCTCCTCTCCTCCTTTTATTTTATTTTTCCAATGCTCATAACTTTTTATTCATTAAACTTATCAACAAAAATTAGCACTATGGAAAACCCAACTCATTCCAAAACTTAGAGATCATGATCTTCACGGATTTGTTGATGGCTCCAACCCATGTTCCCCTTCTATAATTTGTATTTACAACACCATGACTCCTAATCTTGCCTTCCTCTCTTGGACTAATCAAGACGAACTCCTCTTGAGTCCTCTAGTATATGCTCTCTTTGATTCCTCATGCATGAGTCCTCTAGTATATGCACTCTTTGATGAGATCCCACTCCTTGTCGCTAGTCTCCCATTTACTTCTACAACTAGTAGGTCTTTTTTCACTCAAGATTTTAACATTTGTGTTTTCAATGGTTTTTAACCTAACCTTCGTGATTTGTTCACATTCTAGCCCTATTTCTTTTCCAGAGCTATAAAGCCTTTTTCTCAACCACAAGTTCCCTCACTCACTACTTCTCATAAGTTCTTGTCACAATGAACACCAGGATCACACCTCATGCAAATATTGCCCAACATGGTCATCCTATTTTTCACTAGGGGTAAGGATTGCCACTTTTGCAGTTGTGGCCATGGTTGCAACGAAGTGGTGGCTAATTTTATCATGGGGATACTTGTACCCCAAATCATGAATCTCGCTCTCACTGTTAAATTTGCAATGGACTTAATAATCATACAAAGCCTCCGATAGTGCTTATATATTCTATTCAAGATTGGTTTCCACCTTCAAATCGCCTTCCACCTCTTCCATTTGGTCCTATCCCAGGTATCAATCGAGTTGTTGATCTCAATAACAACCTTCTCTCTACTTCCTTGCCAAACCCACAGCCTGCTTGTACCTACGCGCAATGGTCCTTCGCTCCATGAAGTCTCCTACCCGTCAAGCCCACTTTGCCTCCCTTGACTCCACACCTCCTGTGTAAGCCCACATCATACAGTGATGTTGTCAAATAGAATCTCTTCTCTCCAATTAGACATGGGCAATATTGGTTCCTTTATCACCCACTACCTTTAATGTTATTGGATGCAAATGGATGTTTCACATCAAGCACAAGCCTGATGGCAATATTAATAGGTACAAAACAAGGCTAGTTGCCAAGAGCTTTCATTAGCTACCGTGCATTTACTACTTTGAGGCTTTAAGTCCTATGGCAAAGCCTACCATTGTTGGCACTGTGTGTTCTCTATTACTATCTCCAATGGTTGGGTCATCAACAACTTGATGTTGAAAACACATTTCTCAATTAATGGGTATCTCACTAAAATGGTTTACATGACACAACCTCCCGTATTTACTAATCCCACACAAATTCAACATATGTGTGTAAAGTTCAAAAATCTCCCTACGGTCTTTCTCCAAAAAAAAAAAAAAAAAAAAAAATCTCTCTACGGTCTTAAACAAGCCCATGATCTTGGTTTAACCATGCATCTTTCCAACTGCCTCATTTGGCATGGCCTCTTTGTTCACATTTAAATGGAATAGTGTTGGCATCTTCATTCTAGTATATGTTGATGGCATCATTGTCGCATAAAAATGTCCCCACAGTGTCTCCTCAATCATTTCTTCCCTGAAATCTAAGTTTGCTCTCAAGGTCCTGGGGCTATTGCATAGTTTCTGGGAGTAGTAGTTACTCATTTTTCCAATGGACTTCATTTATCCCTTTGTCAGGAATATTTTTTACATTCTTGAACAAGTTGGTATGGCCATATACACTGTTAAATAATATAGTTTCCATTTGATTGTTTTGGGGGGGGGGGGGGGGGGGGGGGGGGGTTGTGGTGGTGGTGGGGGGGACGCTTATAATTGCTGGGGGGTTTGACACTTATAATTGCTTCTTGCCAATTTTGTGAAACATTTTTGAATTTTTAAGTGGTTTTCTAAGCCAAATTGAGTATGATAGCTCAGTTAACACATTTTGGTATTTCTAAAGGAGATTCAAGATTCAAATAACCGCACCATAACTATCAAATTATAAAAAAAAAATAATAATAAAAAAAAAAAGAAAAAAAAAAGAGGTGGCTTTTAAGGAGAACAACTACATCTTCACAATTATTAATCCAAATAGGTCCTAATTCATTACATTTTTATGAGATTAAGGGAAAGTGTTATATAGGTCTTTTCCAAAGTTAACTGGTATATATGGTTAATAATGGTGCCGATTAGAAAGTTTTACAAAGATGATTTAGGAAAGGGAAAATGGTTTAGATCGGAGGAAGGAAATTGATGAAGAAAATAATAGGTATATTTACAGACAATTCCTTCAAAGGACTGTTTGGAAAATCACAAAACCAGACTTACCAAGAGTAACGTAACTAATTTTAATTGCTTTTAGTTTGATAATCTTTTTTGGTTCAAAAACTAGTTTAAAATAGGACTAGATATATTCTCATATATAAAGGCATAACTAATCAATTCAAATAGAACTAGATTTCTTTCTCAAAAAAAATAGATCTAGTTTTATTTTTAATTTAGCTTTTATGATAATTAAACCAGTTTTATAGTTTGCTAAACACCCTCTTAAGATTTTGAAATAACATTTTGACCACGAGTTGTTACTATAGCAAAGTCACAGTGTACCCTAATTGTTTTTGCTGAGAACACAGTGTACCCTAATTAGGGCTGTATATAACGTTACAGTACATAAAGATGATACCTCGCATGAATTTTCATAAATTCCTTTATCATTATCATTCATTTACGCACGCCATCAATTTATAAATTGTTTAAATATTTATATTTTAAAGAAAATATTATCCTTAATTACAAATCTAATGGAAAAAAAAAATCATAACATGCTATTTTATGAAAACAACTATATAAAAATAAGTTTTTCTGCAGAAAATATTACTCCTATATCCCACAATAATAACACTGCCATTTCTAGTGTATGTATGCATTTCTCAAGCTTGGTAAACTATCAGAAATTAGGTCGTTTCTCTATTCTTTTCTTTTTTCTTTTTTTTTGTTGTTAATTTGGTTAATCACAATTCATAAAGTTTTTGTGTACAGTTTTGTAGGTCCTCCTCCTTTAAATTTTCTGTCTATTATTTTCTTTTTCTTTTTCTTTTTTGTTCAGGTCAACCATTGACGCATTTGGGACAACAGCTTCCACTCTGGCTCAAAGCTTAGCTGAAATTCTGGCCCAGAGTTTAGGCATTGAATCTAATTTCTTCCGAGAGAATTGCCCACCAAAAACTAGTTATATTCGAATGAACAGATATCCTAAATGTCCATTGGCATCCAAAGTCTTTGGCCTGGTGCCTCACTCGGATAGCAATTTGCTCACAATATTGTATCAAGATCAGGTTGGTGGATTGCAATTGATGAAAGATGGAAGATGGTTTAAAGTTAAACCTAATCCAAAAGCTCTAATTATCAACATCGGTGACTTATTTCAGGTAAGCTTGTATGTATCCACTTGAAACTATTTTATTCATTAAGCTTTGCCTCTATTTTCCATGAAAACTTAAGATTATGTGGATTCATTAAGCCTAACCTCTATTTTCTATACATATATCTTTATAGCCTCACCTTTGGTTTATAATCCAGCTACCCTGATCTCCTCTCTGATATCTCCATCCAAACATATATTGTACAGTTTAGAAAAAGTATGCTAGGAAAACATTAAATGCTAGCTTTACTTGCCTATTAGAAAAGCTAGAAAGACACACACTAAAATTAATGGAGAACCCATGCTTGCAATTAGGACTATTTGAACAAGATATTAAATACCTTGAATAGTAATTGCAAACATATTTGAAGCCAACTAGCAATTAGCATACCTTTGATAATGTGTTGCTGATTTTGTATGATGCAGGCACTGAGCAATGATGTTTTCAAGAGCATCAAACACCGAGTGGTTTCGCCTCAAGAAGTTGAAAGGTTCTCTGCGGCATATTTCTACTGCCCCTCTAATGATGCAGTAATCCAGAGCTATACCAAGCCCGCCATGTACAGACCATTTACTCTCAGAGAGTATAGACAGCAAATCCAAAAGGATGTTCAAGATACTGGTGACAAAATAGGTCTCTCAAGGTTTCTCCTCTCTGAATAATATTTCACCAAAGATTGTGTCTAATAGCTAGGGTGTGTGGTTTGGGAATGAGTTCCTTAGTCCCACCTTGGAGTTGGAGTTGGGAGTTGGAGTTTGAGTTGTATCTGGGTGGTAATAAATAATGTTGATTAGGATTTTTTTTTTTAAATTAAAAAAAAGGGATTTGATATGACTAGTTTGTATCTAGGTTGTAACAAATAGTTTCATCTTAAGTTTGAACTTGCACATCATTGAAAGTATGATGGATATATAATTTATTTTACTTGTCATTATTTTGTATATTTTGTGATCATGAAGTAGGATTAATATCAATGACTAAACCAAAGCTAGACCAAGGGGTCCATGACCAATCCTGAATTCTTAATTTTTTTTAAATTATATATACTTGCCCCCTAAAAAAGTGGGAGGTGGGCAATCTATTCTCATTATTCTGTGTATTGTTTTTGACTTTTTGTAAAACGCCAAAACATGTTTGGTAGTTGGTTGGATTTTTTTTTTTTTTTAATTTATTCAAAAGACTTATATTTTTTACTTATTTATTTATTTATTTATAAAGTTCAACTTATGAATTCCGTTTATGATGAATGTCATTTTACTTATTTATTTGGTGTAGGTAAAGATTGAACTCCAAATTTATTATTCAATCATCATAAACTTATATTTTTCACTTATTTGGCATTGGTTGTTTGCCTTTTGGGGCTTAAAGTTTTTTTTTTTTTTTTTCTTTCTTGATAGCACTAATTATATTTTTAGATTATAAAATATTTACATATAATTAGATGATAAATATGATTTTATTTGATTGGTGAATTGTGGGAAACCTAGCTAACATATTTTATTTTTACAAAAATACAAATGCAAATAATTCAAAAACAATTATTTTGTATCTTTTTTTATTCAAAGTTTTTCTTTTTTTGAATGATATCACAACTATTATAAATTTTACTATACAAAATGAAAACATAATTAAAAAAATTTAATTACTATATTATTGAAATGACACTAATTATTACATTTATTAACACGTTAGACATTAGATTCTAAAAAGAAAAATTATTTAGATTTTACCCTCCTTATTTAAAAACTCCTAGCTAGATCCAGTCGGTTTAAAACTAAATATATGTACAAGTTCTTTTACATGGTTGAATATAATGGGCATATTAATCCCAATTTTCCCATTAACACAATTTTTGCCACGATATTTACTACTACAGTTTATCGGAGTGATTAATTTTAAGTGATGGAAAAATAGTTTCATATCATCTATTACTTTCTTCTTTTTTTTTCTTTTTTTTCTTTTTTCCCAACGCTCTAGCCACTCTAACAAGTTAGAGCATCACCAATAGCTTATCTATATCTATTTTTTGGAGAAAAAACCCCAGTGTTCACACCAAAAACCCACTCCAACAGTTTCTTCATCTCCATTTTTTAGATTAGAATTGCTACAGTGCTTATCTACGAGTAGAGAACACTATAGCAATTACTATAGCACCTCTAAACAATATTCTCCCTTAAAATAATACCCAGTTGAATAAAAAAATAATTCTTTCTCTCTCATTCCTTTTCTCTTTCATTCTTCACTCTCTCGTGCTTCTCTATCTCAAAGGGTGCTTCTCTATCTCAAAGGTTACAAACTAAAACATACCACAATCAAAACAAAAACACAAAACCCAATCGAAAGATTTGAAACACAAAAACAATCTTTCTCATAAGCTTAATGAAATCTGAACAATAAAATAAAACTAATCAAACCAGAACCAAAAAAAAAAAACATGTAGAACGCCGATCTATGTAGAACGCCAATCTCCACTTCTTTGCCGATGATCTATGTGTGTATGAGAGAGAATTTTTTTGTGTGAGATAGAGGGAGAGAGTGTTCTAGAATCAAGTAGAAATGGAAAAAGTAAAAAAAGAGAGAGCTAGATAAAGAAAGAGAAAGAGATATAGCTAAAGAAATGATCCAGAATGAACTAGAAAAAGAAAAAGAATGGTAGATAGAGATAGGAGTGGGATACGTGTGTGGTGGAGAAAAAACCAAGGGGAAAAGAAGTAGAAGAAAGAAAAGTATGGATGAAATTAAGAAAGGAAAAATAATATAAAAAATAAGAAATGACAATTAATAAATGCTACCACAATATTTTCACAATAAATTTTAAGTAATAAATTGTTATTAGCTAATATTGGTGAGTAAAAAAATAATTTCAAAGGTTTTGATGTGATTCTTGTGAAAGTATTGCGAAAAATGTTGTTGATATAACACTTTTCATTGAAAAATATAATTGTTGGGAATGAATATAAGAAGAATAAATGATGATAAAAAAAAAGAGGGTAATTACACTAAACTCACCTGTGGTTTGGGTGAAAATTACTTTGCATACCTGTGATTTGAAAAGTATCACTTAACCCACCTGTGGTATGTTCTGTTTGTTTTCCAAACCCACATATGTTAAAATCAGGAGTAAATAGATATTTTTGCTCAAATTTTATGTCTCTCTTCTCCCAAAACAAAAAATAGCACCAAAATGCAAGAGAAATAACATCAAAAAGTGATATTGGTCTCTCTCTCAATTCACATAAATCTTAAACATGAAGAACATAAATCATTAAACCCATAATTTTTGTTTTGTTTTGTTTTTTTTTTTTTTTTTTTTTTTTTTTTTTTTTTTTTTTTTTTCACATTCCCAAGTTTCTCTCAAATTTTCTCAGCCACCACATAACTATAAAAGAAATCAAACTCTTCAATCTTAGTCTTAAACACCCATTTGGCTCAACTTTTAGTAAGTCTCTCATCTTTACAAGAACCTCAACAACATAAATCACAAAACCCAGAATTTCTTTCTCCTTCCCAATTGAAAACAAATCAAAGTTTCACCTTTACATAGCAATATAAAGCTCAAACAGCACAAACTACAATACCCAATATTTTTTTTCCCTTTTATTTTCTTGGAAACCAAACAAAGAGAGAAATTGGAGAAGAATTTAGAGAAAGCTAGGTGTTTGATATGGCTATGGTGAGATTGAGATTGTGAACCCATAACCAAATTCTCTAAACCCAAAACCTCTATCTTTCTTTTCTCTCTATTGTGAACCCATAACCAAATCCACCAATAACCACTGGCAACTGTGATTTCTGCAAAAAAAAATAAAGCAAACTCAATGCAAAAACCAACATAACCCACAAATGGTGACACAAAACCACCAAATGGAGAGCCACAACCATTATAAAAACATGCGTTTTCTCCCCCCTGCTTCGATTGTTGCGAAACTTGTGTTTTCTCCACCTCCAAACACTCCAAACCACGAAAAATACGTTGATCTCACAACAGGTCTCTCTCTCAAAAAGTTTATGAGTTTTGGGTGTTTTGATTTGCATTATGTTGTGTTTTAGGGTTAAAAAGTGTTTTTGTAACGGCTGGTAGTTTTTGACGGAAACATACCACAGGCAAGGTAGTTAAGAAGTGTTTTTGACAGAAACATACCACAGGCAAGGTAGTCAATATCATATCGGTATCAAAACATCAACATTTCGTACTGGTTTAAATACCAGCCGTACCGGCCATGTACTGGCCATACCGGCCAATTTCGGGCAATACCGGCTGATACCAAGCATACCAACTGGTACAGAAAAAAAGTTTTTTTATTTTATTTTTTTAAGTTTTATAATTTTTGAATTTTTGTTAGGGTAGAATGGTAACTTATTTGCATTAACTTATTAGTATTATTTATTTTCTTAGTATGCAATGGTAACTTTTAAGCTTTTTTTTTTTTTTTTTTTATATATATTATGTTTTTTTTTTCTTTTAATTGATACTAAAATCTAAAACCATGAATAATTAGTTCTAAATTGAGGAAATGTTATATGGTAAACTTTTATATTTTATTATAATACACACACACACACACACACACACACACACACACACACACACATATATATATATATATATATATATATATATATATATATAAATATAAAAAATAGCGGTAAACCCGAAACGGTACACGGTATTGACCGATATTTGAAATATATTGTACACTGGCCAAACCGGTACAGCCTCCGTTATGATATTGACTTCCTTGACCACAGGTGGGTTAAGTGATAAAGATAAAAAATTTGTTGGAAAGTCTATTTAAAAAAGTAGGTACGTAAAAACTAAATATTACTGTTCATTGTCTAAACAGTACAAAATTTAAATAATCTGTGAAGATGCTCTTAAGGTGGAACTTACGTCCCTCCACTTTCTTTATAAATTCTCATCTGATCTGAGCTTGACTTATTGTCATTACCATGCGCTTCACTTGTAGTTTTCTTCAAGCCGAATCTCAGCACTGTATATTGAGACGACGTGTGGAGGCTATACATATGAGATTAAGAGGAGGTTAGGTTCAGTGTCCAGTAATATTAGACCTATTAAAATTATAACATGTGTCTATTTTAGACATGTGTTACCACCCGATCGAGTTCAATACACTAAAATCACTTGACCCTATTTACCCGAGATGATTGAAAACACTCACCCGACCAAAAGCTTTGTGTTCAGACAAAGGGTATTTATTGTTCTTGTTTGTCTTATTCACTTATTGCAAACAAATCCTCGTGAGGTTGTGGATTTGTGCGAAAGTTTAAATATGCTGATTTATCCCCATGTTCTGGGCCTTCTTCTGCCATTATAGTACGGACAAAGAACATGAGTATCATACTCAAGGACAATGCTGGCACTCAGTCCAAGTGCTAATTTTCCATCAAGTACAACACCATATATTCTGGCTAAATACATAGCACCTGTGCTAATATCTATTTATTTATTTTTTATAATCGTGCTAATATCTATTTAGATTAGCAGTTTGAACGTAGCTTTTATGTGTTGAATGGTTGCCTAGTAGTTCAATTATAGTTTTTTTTTTTTTTTTTTTTTTTTTTTAATGTTTTAAACGAAAATATTTCATGTTTAAATCTTTATTTTTTTGTAATTATAAAAATTATATATATATATATATTGAAATTGTTTTTTTACTAAGAGTTAATTAAGGTATATATAGTTGTATCTAAAAAACTAAGAGGTTTTTTAAATTTACGAAAACAAATAAGCGTTTAAAAGAAGAAGTTGTTTAAGCAAATTGTGGGAACGGGATTTGGAATTTGTATGAAGGGGAATTTGATGGAAGCTTTCACAAAGAAGATCTCTAGTCTGTCTTTCACCAGCACATGGAGTGTGGCAATCCCTATGGGGAGTTGAGAGTTGCCTATCTTGAAAGGGTTGTAGAGGGGGTATTATTACTTTGTATTGTCATGTGACTTAAGAATTTCATAATACCCACCCATCTACTTTAAGAGGACATGATAGACCTCTACCCGTATTGTCTATCTAGGGCTAGTTTTAGATAATACTGGTGGGACTCTATCGAGAGAACATTGTCATATCGCATTAAATATTAAGTGGGTGGTTAAGTGCAATCAATGTGATTTTGACTACTCTAGCCTCTTGACCCACATTTTAAGGGGTATCTTTATATCAACCCCACCAACAAGATCGACATAGGATTCTTAACTACCGATCTTCTTCATGGAGTTGATAAATGTTACACCTGAATTGGCACACGCCAACTAGGGCTGTCCAGACCCGATCAAAGCCCGAAAATTCGACGAAACTGCCCGACGTTGACTTGATTCCAACCGGAACTAAAGCTTCAGTTGATTGGTGGCAAGTCTCTGTTTTCAAGAACTGACATCAATGAGTCACGTGGCGGGTTTCCTTCATTAAAACCCGAGCCACCTGACACTAAAGCTATATAAGAAGTCTAGCCAAATCTGATGAGATCTCGATCAAATATGGTGGGATTTAGCCAAATCATGGCAAATTTTAGTGAAAATTTGCAGATTCTGGTGAATTTTTGCAGATTTTGGCAAATTTTTGCAGTTTTCAACGAACTTCACCCCTGACCGAACTGACCTAAGTACCACCTGAACCTAAAACTGAATCAACCAATTGATGTCAACAGTCAGTTTTAGGTCCCTCCACTCGACACCAACAGGTCAAGTCCGAGTTGGGTTCAAAACCGAACTGGCCCAACCCGTGGACAGGCCTAATGCCAACCATGGAATTCTCATTTTGTCCCCATATTGCGTATTGATAAAAAATTCCCTAAGCTGTATGCTAATAGAAAATGCTCTTTTAAAATGGGTGTTATTACATCAAAAATGAAATAAGGAGGATACTTTAGAGAAATATTATTATTATTAGTGAGTTTGGATTTGCTTTTAGCTTTCATTTTTTAGTTTATTTATTGGGTAAAATAAACATTTGGTCCCTAAAATTTAGTATAGCTATACAAGTTTGATTTTATTTCTTCAAATTTCAAAATGATCAGTGGTGTGCTGTCGTAGGCAACCAAAAATTAAAACCTATACTCCTAAAAA